>CM060954.1:152252430-152794768 GCA_030765055.1 Mantis religiosa
AAATTAGTTTGCTTTAGAGCATCTGGAGTACTTCGACCTAAATTGCTCGCCCTCGTCTTATAGACGACATGAATCTTGAACTGAGTATAAACACATAAAATAAACCAACCAACCAGAGATAAATAGAGGAACTTTGAAATAACACGCACTAATTGAGACCTCTCAAACAGTTAAACTTTATATCGTAGAAACAGAAAGTGTCGAAATTCCGGTTGCATTCAAATAGTTTATATTAACTTTCACGTTACGATCATCAATTATAAAGTTACTAATCAAATTTCAACTGTTTCTTCTTCATTTTCTGATTCGGATCTCTTTTGTTTTACATTTTTTTTAAAAAGAAAAAACTGATTTATCCGTTTTTCTGCGCAATCTTTCTGTTTATAAGAACCTTCCTCGCAGTTAAACAAATATTTGAAAGAAAGAATTAGCGAAGTTGGCCCAGGCGTTTCGAAGTTTTGCGGTTACGAAGATTTACAAATTCATGTTTATTATATAGATAGGTAAAACAAATTGGGAAATGCAGTAGACCTAGAGTACATCAAAACCTTTAACAGCTAGTAGCTATGTAATGACTTTGACACTGCATTCTCTTTGTATTGCCACGACATAACAATAAACATTTATAATATCAAATATGACAAAAGCATAAATACTTGAAAACTCAATCTAACAACAAATAATATCTTAAAAACAGTTAACTTCATTATTTGACATATATAAATTTTGCGCTTTAAGGAAATCTGCAGCTTTGTATAATTAAGTTTTGTTTATCTCTGTAAGATTTTCCAGTTATGTGAAAGTATTAAATTATTGTATGCAATTAGATACTCGTTAGATAAGGTAAAACATATTTTTATAAAATTGTCGGTGTGTATAACGGCATTAATTAAAGCAGAAATGTTTCGTTTTCATTACAACTCCGTATATTTACGATATTTTTGTTATACTGATTTTTTTGGTAATATCAGGTAAAGACGTCTTTATTCGGAAAGAATTTTGTGTAACTCGCAATTTGTTTGTGTGTAACTTATAGACAAACGTACACCACAAAAAGTGTAGGTTTCTTTAAAAGTACAATTTATATTATACAACATTTTATCACGTGATCAATTTTGAAGATATCTCTTATTATAGATTTGAAATTTGCAGAAACAAAGCGATATATAGATTTTGTATCATCAACTGAAGTTACGGGAACTTCTAGTCTCAAAGCTGGAACAAGTGAAGGTTCTGTATATTTCTACTTACATAGCAGCTAGTAGCCAAAACATTTGATAGCGAGTTCTGGGAAAATACACGTTTAGAGATCCCTGAATACAGAAAAATGGAGTGAGTGAGGAAGTGAGGTTTAAGGGATCGTCAGCAACTAGATGTTCCGGGTTCGAACCAAAGTGAAAACAGTATTTCCAGATACAGCGGCTATATAATACTTTTGTGAGCTGTTTCACAATTACGCTACCAAATTTCAAACCGGTTACGTTCAATATGGATACTTGACGAACGTTTTATGAACATTTCACTATCACTTCATTCGCCTGTATCTCTATTGTATGTACAACGGAAAGTAATTCATTTACTTATCATTTATCTTAAACATGGAGCAGAAAAGAGAATAAGCTTTCCTTGAACATAAACTCGAGAAGATAGTATTTATTTCCTCAAGTATTTTATTGTTATATACACTGTATTACATTGTTATGTTATTGTTTAGGAGACAATCCTTTAGTTACGTCTAGTGTCCATTGGAGAGGACAAGCAATATCATCAAATATACAATCTTTCCACTAACTGCGTCTTGCCGTCTAGAGATGGCAGCACTCGTAACATATTATTGCGCTCATTAGCACTTATAATTGCATATAAAGCTTTTAGGTGCATTCTTACCTTGTTCGTTGATTGTTGCTTAGATTTGATTTTGTTTTCTCCCTGTAGATATAAAGTAGATACAGTAAGAACACAGAGAGGGTATCAAATGAACAAATAACTATATGCTAGAAGGGAAGTCTATGAAACTAACTATTTAATCACACTTATCGAATTCTCGTTTCATACCCCACTTAAATTACACCCGTCATTCTGCAATATCCACATCCCGCCACTACGTGGTTAAGCTCTTCCCAGAGCAGGTACACAATTTGACCACCCTTCGGGCTGTTCCAAACAGCCTGCCAGATTTGTGTGTGTCTCGTTTCATAGGTTCTGTGTTATTTTGCTGAACGCTTAGCGTCATATATTTGGAACTTTTTATATGATTATCCAGTTGGAAATCTTGTTTTCTGATCTGACTCTTGGTTGGTCAAGCAAGACAGCTTGTTAACGTCGTGTGGCACTTGAAGAGAGTCTGGAAGTTTATCAAATGATCTGCTTTCAGATTTAACCGGCACTCATACATCCTTCTCTTCCGTCATATATAGTGATTTCATTTTTAAGTATTCCGAACTTTATTCACAATGTTTTCGTCACATCTACTTCAACAGTGTATTATTACAAGCCTACTCCTCTCCTTCGTGTAAAACGCGTTAAACTTTTACTCAATTTAACTTCTTTGCTCTCTTAATTATTCTAATTATTGTAACGTCAGAAATCAGGACAACAGATATATTTATTTCCTTATAGGATCATACAGTAAACTTTGAGCAATTATCAAATATCTTATGAGCTGTAAGCTAGCTTTGACATTACGTCCTCCTTGCATGACTGTACATAAAAGCTCAATTGACTTTTTCTACTTAATGTTGCACATATTCTTCCTTTATACGTATATTCGTCTGTCTACTACACGTTAACAGACATAAACGTGTGTATATATTTATTATTTCCTTAAAGATAATTTTCTAAAATACACGGGCGGCCGGTGAGGCATTGTATTGACGGTCCCTTAAATAAATAATAAATTAATCAGGGTTATTAAAATAGAATTACATGTACCAATTTCGAACGATTTAGGTAATCTTATCAATAATCCATTCTATTTTATAATATACTGTACCAAACAGAACGTACAGGGAAACGGAAATAGATATTTATTACATCCGTACTCTTGTTACGCACAGGTGTAACGAGTACAGTAAAAGTTTGATAATACAATTCATGGAGAATGTGATACGACGCGTTCGTGTACGATTTCGCGACAGAGAGACAGTTACCTTAAGTCCCGTGCTTTACTGCACTCTATCGGATAAAGCGTAAGTTATGCGTCAGAGAAATCTCGGCACCACCTTCTCCCATAAGATGCCGTGTGTAAGCAGACATCCTAGCGCTTATGAGCGCAGATGGTGCCGTTCTGGAATCGCCGCCAAGTCACGGAAAACAACCAGGACAGAGCGCTTGCGTTTAACGCGCCTATTCACACGAGGGAGCAGACACTCAGAACAATCGTTTTTTGCACAATTCCTATACGCATCTCTTTCTTTCGTTTTCATACAGATGCTGCATTGGCACAGCGGCACTACCTCAAAAGCCGCCCCTGCGTCAAATCGTTTAACTGATCACTATCTGATAATAAAATCTACATTCTTTTTCATAACTACATTTTAATAAATGGAAACAATTGTGTTACTATTTAAAAGCGCATCAGACCAGAGCTTTAAAGAATAACAAAGAATTTCAGGAAAATTATTTATCGCCACAATAGGTAACGAGAAAGTTTACTTTATAGCTAAATGTCATTACATCCCTGTTTTTTTTTTAAATTTATTAGATATTACCAGTCACAAACACTTTCAAAATTAGATCTAATGTGTTAAAAATCCACATTTAAAATACATTGGACGGCAATAAGTGTTACATTATATCCATTTATTATTAAAGATAATATGTTAATTATATTAATGCTTCATTAAAGTTATGATCGTTTACTAAATAGTTCATTGTATGATTTCTATCAGTAGTGTTAATTTAATGTCTAAGTTTGTGTTATAAACATATTACATAGGCTACTTCACCTTAATTATATAAATTATCTACATGGAGCACAATTTTAATTTAGAGGTAACACTAACAGAAATACGCTCTTTTTACCGACGTGTCTTGCTGCCTAGTGATGGCACCACCAGTAATATCTTATCTCGACAAGGACGATCTGTTATTATGTATAACATTTTATAACAAATAGTCATTATGTTCCTCAGATACATTTTAGATTTTGTTGTTTCTTATTATGTGAAAATAATCTTTAGCTAAAATGTATATTAACAGAATATGAAACTAACAAATGATTGTCAATGAGAAAATAAAACTTTTAAATCAAGTAAATATATAGAAACTACAAATGTATTTCATTGTCTTGTGGACTGTTTTTCCAACTTTATTTTGGTTTTTGCTTGTACGAATATTCATTACGTAGTAATAGTACAATAGTAGTAGTCCTTTAATACAGTATAGTGTTTGTGTGAAAAGAGGACAGACATTACTTAAATTTCTGTCAGGTTGGTAGCAGCATTCTCATTGTCTGCAATCACGAGTTTCATTACCCGATATAACTGTTGTCACTTAGAGCATTAGAAAAACTCCAGAATGTAGGGTCAAATCCATCGAGTATTTCAGCGTTATAAACACTATATTATATTGTTTAGGTGACAATCTTTTAGTTATGTCTATTGTCAACTGGAGAGCAAGTTTGTCTAACAAGTAATATCCTCAATGTACAATTCTTAAACTGATTGCGGTTGCTGTCTAGAGATGGCACCACTTGTATCATCTTATTGCGAGGGCTAAGATTTACAATTATCTATAAAGGTTTTAGGAATACTCCTACCCTTTACATTGTTTATCGTTTAGATTTTATCTGTTTTCTCCATGTAGATATAAAGTCGCTACAGTATCGATACAGAAACAGTGTCGAAGGAACAAATAACTGTATTCAAGAAGAGATGTCTATTACAACAAATATTTAACAACACTTTTCGAGATCTCGTTTCATAGGTTCCCTTCTTATTAAATATACAATACTCACATAAGGAAAACCCGTTTGCACACTTCGTTGTTATATGAAACAAATTGCAGAGACAATATCGTAAACATAACTCTGCTTTAGTTCATTGATCGTCCGCCAGGAGAGAGGATTTGGTGGACAAGGAATGCCAGCACAAAGTGACCGCATTCTGCTGTCTAGAGAAGGCACTACGTGTAATATATTTTCGCTAGAAACAATATTTATAATTATTCACAAAGTGTTTAAGAAATTATAAACATATTTGGCACCTGTAGCATAGACTTATTTGTATTTTAGAGGATAAAAGCATAACGAAATTCCATATTATGTGTGGTAATGGTATTCTTCAGTATATATAACAATTTCATCATAATATAAGTTTAATATATTTACTGTCATTAAGCATAAAGTGTATCCTAAATTTTCCGGCAGCAGTCTGGGAAACAATGTATAATTGACATATTATACTAGTGCACAACAAATGCACATCTCATTAAATCCCATAAGCTGTCTCTATTTATTTTACGCCATTAACCATTTCAAAGTTATTCGTTGCTTTCACTTTAAATTTTACATCTTTAAATTCTTAAGGCCCTCTCCGCCGTTATTTGGAATAACATGAAAACTAAAAGACAAACATGACAACCCGCTTTTTAAACATTTCACTATCACTTCATTCGCCTGTATAGAGTATCAACAACTACAAGGGTAATCGATCTACTTCTGCAACTTGGAGCAGAAAACAGAATAAGCGTTTATTGAGTAGAAATTCGAGAAGATAGTGTTAATATCATGGACTATTTAGGCATAATAAACACTATACTATATTGTTTAGCAGACAATCTTTTAGTTATATCTATTGTCCTTTGGAGAGGAATTTTGGTTGACAAGCAATATTACGAAATATACAATGTTTGGACTAACTGCGTCTTACTGTCCAGAGATGGCACCAAACGTAGCATCTGATATCGCCGATTATCGTTTATAATTATCCATAAAGCTTTTAGGTGTGCTCTTGGTTTGTTCATTGCTTATGGCTTAAAATTTATTTGCTATTCTCCCTGTAGATATAAATTAGATACAGTATGAATACACAGACCGTATCAAAGGAACAAACAACTGTATTCGAGAAAGGAAGTCTACTAAACCAAATATTTAATCACACTTTTCGATATTTTGTTTCATAGGTTCATTACCACTTATAGTTTCAATGACATTTAGTTGGAACTTTTTGTATGAATATCCAGTTCAAAATGCTCGTCTTCTGATCAGACTGTTAGTTGGTCAAGTGAACCATACCTTGTTAACGTCGTATGACATGTGTGAGGAGAGTAGAGATGCTTATCAAGTGACCTGCTTTCAGATTTAACCCGCAATCATACGTCTTTCACTGCCACATATCTAGTGATTTTATCTAAAATACTCGGCGATTTATTCACGTTGCTTTCGTCACACATTCTTTAACAACGTATTATTACAAGCTTTCTCCTCGAGATAAACAATTACACACATTAAGCTCTTTTTCCTTTTAATTATTCTGTTGTTGATCCTTTTATAAAATTTGCATCTCTGTAGTTACCTGTACCGTCAGAGATCACGAGAACAAATATATTTATTTCCTTATAGGAACATACAGTAAGCTTTCAGCAATTATAAAATATCTTAGGCACCATGTGATAGGTAATTCAAGACTCACTGTTATGCCAGATACTCAGATATAATAAACCCACGAGTATTTTAAGGAATGTAATAATAGAGAATAAAAATCGAAAATGCAGTGATGTAAACCGAGGAAAGCTCTACGTCACTACCACAGACTGAAAAAAAAAGCTGAGATGACACAATCTCGTGGAACACTTATTCGTGACGTCAGGTTACAGCTTCATAATGCAGTTCATATTACACACAGCATTTACAAATATATGATCTTAATCTGTTAAGATGTTCAAATTTATACTTTTTATATGTTGTCCAGACAAAGATTAGCAAACTAATATTGAATTTCAGCGTATGCATTTGTTGTTTTCGTAGGATATTCACTAATTAATATTACTAACGCTTGTTTATCTGTTCGTCTTTCTTGTTGTGAATTTAGATGAAATATTCTTTACTTTCGATTCCGATATTATGAACATTTATAAGTCTTCAAAGTTCAAAGGTTCAAACTTGTGTTTGTCACGATATGAGAACATTTCCTTGACACTGCTTTACCCTGTATTTCCTCTTGTATCTGTAACGTTACTTGTAGTGAATCTATATCTGTAAATATAGAAACTAAAGTTGGAGAAGAATTAAGCAATCTTAGAAAGTGGGTTCAGAAAACATATTATAAGAAATGTTGTTGTACTCATATTAATCGTTCGCTAGGAGAGACGTTTAGAGGAACAAGAAATGCCAGCACAAACTGACCGCATCCTACTGCCTAGAGATGGCACCACCTCTAATATCTTTACGTGAAGAACACCATTTATAATTATATAAAAAGTATTATAAGAATTGACAACTATATTTGTTAATATAGTAGGTATTTAATTGTGTGTTATAGGACAAGAGCAATATTAGCTATAGTTTAGTCTTAGCTAATAACGAACTAACGAATTATTGTGTGTGAGAATGGTAGTCTTCCAAGGTAAATAGATATATGAGCACTTTAGACAAAAAAAATTGTATTATTGGTTTCTAATTCAACCTTCTGATCTAAAATACTTTTGTTGAGATCATAAAGTTGGTGGCACATATATAATAATGACTATCCATAAGAAATTTGAAGAGTGCACACCTGTGACTTTCTGCACTTGTGTGTTTTACAAGAGTAATTTGCTGATTGTGCTTTGTGCTAATATATTCGTAGAAGGATTTTATTACAAATCTTATGACTTTTCCTACACAATTAAATATGAGAGAAACCTGGGTTTTCAAGGTTAACCTCTCAAACACTTAATGACTGCCCCTGGGATTTATTTATGGTCATAGCTAAAGCAAGCCGCACTGGAAACTGCAGTCCTTTAAATTCAAATGTTCAGTCGGTCGGAATCATTGGAATGCGTGTTATCAACACGTTTCTCTTTATAATGCTTGCTACGATCAAGATGTTCAGTAATATTTTCACCACTAGCCGTGTGCCGTTACAAAGACGTGTTTGCCTGATATTTCCGAAAATTATGATCACCGAGCCCTTTAATTGAGGATTGTGAGGCTGGAATCCTGGCAAATACAGTGAGATGAAATTCCGGTGGATAGTTGACGGCATCACCTTGGTTTGTAGCGGCATCAACTGATTTGAATGACCTCAGTTCACCGGCAATTGCATTTTGAGTTTTCAAATTTAATTCATTACGTTCATCAGCTGGCATTGAACTTGGCGATGTTTGACAAAAATCTCCTGCTAACGAAATCATGACACTGTCAAATCGTGTTCGATTGTTCCGCAGATCTTGTATGATTCAGGCTAATGCATCCATCTTACATCATCAACTTACATTACTACAAAACCTTTGCCGTTGTACACTTGTTGAAAATGGTGTTATACTTTTCTATATGTGTGAGATAATGTGTGGAATCCGTTCCTGTTCCTGAAACCAATGAGTACAATGGCGGAACTAATGGCACTAATTTCACTTTGCCATTTGGACAACACAATCCAGTAGCTTCTTTTTTGCATATCAATGTCTTACAGTAACGGCGACAAACTGAGTTCACTGATCCAATAACAACGCATTGGTTGGTACTGTAGTCAATTGAAACATCGTAACTGAAAGCAGCTTGTTTCAAACCTGCAAGATTATTAGCTGAATCATGTGTTTGTGATATCCTAGTCCTTACAATTCCATTCCATTCTTTGTGTTCCTGTACAGTCCGATTACACCGAAAATTAGTTTGCTTTATAGCATCTGGAGTACTTCGACCTAAATTGCTCGCCCTCGTCTTATAGACGACATGAATCTTGAACTGAGTATAAACACATAAAATAAACCAACCAACCAGGGATAAATAGAGGAACTTTGAAATAACGCGCACTAATTGAGACCTCTCAAACAGTTAAACTTTATATAGTGGAAAGAGAAAGTGTCGAAATTGCGGTTGCATTCAAATAGTTTATATTAACTTTAAGTTTACGATCATAAATTATAAAGAGACTAATCAAACTTCAACTGTTTCTTCTTCATTTTGTGATTCGTTCCTCTTTTGCTTTAACCATCATAATAGAGTTGAATGGGAATAAAAATGTGGTTTTTTCGTTTTTCTGCGCAATCTTTCTGTTTATAAGAACCTTCCTCGCAGTTAAACAAATATTTGAAAAAAGAATTAGCGAAGTTGGTCCAGCCGTTTCGAAGTTTTGCGGTTACGAAAATTTACAAATTCATGTTTATTATATAGATAGGTAAAACAAATTGGGAAATGCAGTAGACCTAGAGTACATCAAAACCTTTAACAGCTAGTAGCTATGTAATGGCTTTGACACTGCATTCTCTTTGTATTGCCACGACATAAAAATAAACATTGATAATATCAAATATGACAAAAGCATAAATACTTGAAAACTCAATCTAACAACAAATAATATCTTAAAATCAGTTAACTTCATTATTTGACATATATAAATTTTGCGCTTTAAGGACATCTGCAGCTTTGTATAATTAAGTTTTGTTTATCTCTGTAAGATTTTCCAGTTATGTGAAAGTATTACATTATTGTATGCAATTAGGTACTCGTTAGATAAGGTAAAACATATTTCTAGAAAAATGTCGTTGTGTTTAGCGGCATTAATTAAAACAGAAATGTTGCATTTTCATTAAAACCATATATTTACGATATTTTTGTTATACTGATTTTCTGGTAATATCAGGTAAGGACGTCTTTATTCGGAAAGAATTTTGTGTAAACTCACAATTTGTTTGTGTGTAACATATAGACAAACGTACACCACAAAAAGTGTAGGTTTCTTTAAAAGTAAAATTTATATTATACAATATTTTATCACGTGATCAATTATAGAGACATCTCTTATTATAGATTTGTAATTTGCAGAAACAAAGCGTTATATAGGTTTTGTATCATCAACTGAAATTACGGGAACTTCTAGTCTGAAACCTGGAATAAGTGAAGGTTCTGTGTATCTCTGCTTACCTAGCAGCTAGTAGCCAAAACATTTGATAGCAAGTTCTGGGAAAATACACGTTTAGAGATCCCTGAATGCAGAAAAATGAATTGAGTGAGGAAGTGAGGTTTAAGGGACCGTCAGCAACTAGATGTTCCGGGTTCGAACCAAAGTGAAAACACTATTTTCCAGATACAGCGGCTATATAATACCTTTTGTAAGCTGTTTCACAATTACGCTACCAAATTTCAAACCGGTTACGTTCAATATAGATACTTGACGAACGTTTTATGAACATTTCACTATCACTTCATTCGCCTGTATCTCTATTGTATGTACAACGGAAAGTAATTCATTTACTTATCATTTATCTTAAACATGGAGCAGAAAAGAGAATAAGCTTTCCTTGAACATAAACTCGAGAACATGGTAATTATTACCTCAAGTATTTTATTGTTATATACACTGTATGACATTGTTTAGGCGACAATCCTTTAGTTACGTCTAGTGTCCATGAGAGAGGAATCCTACTTCACAAGCAATATCATCATATCTTTCCACTAACTGCGTCTTGCTGTCTAGAGATGGCACCACTCGTAACATATTATTGCGCTCATTAGGACTTATAATTGTATATAAAGCTTTTAGGTGCACTCTTACCTTGTTCATTTATTGTTGCTTAGATTTGATTTTGTTTTCTCCCTGTAGATATAAAGTAGATACAGTAAGAAGACAGAGAGGGTATCAAATGAACAAATAACTATATGCTAGAAGGGAAGTCTATGAAAATAACTATTTAATCACAATTATCGAATAGCTACTCCAAAATTGTCATTATGGAATATTCAAAATTATTCAAACCTTCTTCCTAGTTTATTAACTAACCCACCAGCGGTGCTCGCTGTCCGTAGCACCCGGTTCATCATTCCCTGAGGAGCAAAAAGCTACCTCCCTACACTAATCCCACTTAAATTACACCCGTCATTCTGCAACATCCACATCCCGCCACTACGTGGTTAAGCTCTTCCCAGAGCAGGTACACGATTTGACCACCCTTCGGGCTGTTTCTAACAGCCTGCCAGATTTGTGTCTGTCTGTCTGTCTCGTTTCATAGGTTCTTTGATATTTCCCTGAACGCCTAGCGTCATATACTTGGAACTTTTTATATCATTATCCAGTTGTAAGTTTTGTTTTCTGATCTGACTCTTGGTTGGTCAAGCAAGACATCGCTTGTTAACGTCGTGTGGCACTTGAAGAGATTCTGGAAGTTTATCAAATGATCTGCTTTCAGATTTAACCTGCACTCATACATCCTTCTCTCCCGTCATATATAGTGATTTCATTTTTAAGTATTCCGAAATTTATTCACAATATTTTCGTCACACCTACTTCAACAGTGTATTATTGCAAGCTTACCCCTCTACTTCGTGTAAACCGCGTTAAACTTTTACTCAAAATAACTGGTTTGCTATCTTAATTATTCTAGTTATTCTAATTGTTGTAATGCCAAAAATCAGGACAAAAATATATTTATATCCTTATAGAATCATAGAGTAAACTTAGAGCAATTATCAGATATCTTAGGAGCTGTAAGCTAGCTTTGACATTACGTCCTCCTTGCATGACCGTACATAAAAGCTCAACTGACTTTTTCTACTTAATGTTGTACAAATCCTTCCTTAGCACGTATATATATATATATATATATATATATATATATATATATATATATATATATATATATATATATTATTTCCTTAAAGTAAATTTGCCCAAATCCAGGGGCGGCCGGTGAGGCATTGTATCGACGATGCCATAAATAAATAAGTAAATCAGGATTATTAAAATAGAAATACATGTACCAATTTCGAACGATTTAGGTAATCTTGTCAATAATCCATCCTATTTTATAATATACTGTACCAAAGAGAATGTACAGGGAAACGGAAATAGATATTTATTACATCCGTAGTCTTGTTACGTACAAGTGTAACGAGTACAGTAAAAGTTTGATAATACAGTTCATGGAGAATGTGATACGACGCGTTCGTGTACGATTTCGTGACACAGAGAGAGTTATCTTAAGTCCCGTGCTTTACTGCACTCTAACGGATAAAGCGTAAGTTATGCTTCAGAGAAACCTCGGCACCACCTTCTCCCATAAGAAGCCGTGTATAAGCAGACATCCTAGCCCTTAACACAGGCGCTTATGAGGGTAGACGGTGCCGTTCTGGAATCGCCGCCAAGTGACGGAAACAACCGGGACAGAGCGCTTGCGTTTAACGCGCCTATTCACATGAGGGAGCAGACACTCAGCAACAATCTTTTTTGCACAATTCCTATACGCATCTCTTTTTTTCGTTTTCATACAGATGGTGCATTGGCACAGTGGCACTACCTCAAAAGCCGCCGCTGCTCAAATCGTTTAACAACTGATCACTATCTAATAACAAAAACGACATTATCTTTTCATAACTACAACTTAATAAATGGACACAATTGCGTTAATATTTAAAAGTGCATTAGACCAGAGCTTCAAAGAATAACAAAGAATGTCAGGAAAATTATTTATCTCCACAATGAGTAACGAGAAAGTTTACTTTATAGCTAAATGTCATTACATCCCTGGTTCTTTTAAATTTCTTAGATATTACCAGTCACAAACACTTTCAAAATTTGATATAATGTGGAAAAATCCACATTTAAAATACATTAGACAGCAATAAGTGTCACATTAGATCGATTTATTATTAAAGACAATATGTTCATTATATTAATGATTCATTAATGTTCTGGTCGTTTACCAAATAGTTCATTGTGCGAATTCTATCAATAATATTAATTTAATGTCTAAGTTTGTGTTATAAACATATTACATAGGCTACTTCACTTTAATTATATGGATTATCTACAAGAAGAACAATTTTAATTTAGAGGTAACACTTACATAAATACCATGCTTTTACCGACGTGTCCTGCTGCCTAGAGATGGCAACACCAGTAATATCTTATCTCGACAAGGACGATCTGTTATTAACTATAACATGTTATAACAAATAGTCATTATGTTCCTCAGATACATTTTAGATTTTGTTGTTTCTTATTGTGTGAAAATAATCTTTAGCTATAATGTATATTAACAGAATATGAAAGTAACAAATGATTGTCAATGAGAAAGTAAAACTTTTAAATCAAGTAAATATATAGAAACTACAAATATGTTTCATTGTCATATGGACAGTTGTTCCAACTTTATTTTGGTTTATACTTGTACGAATACAGATTACGTAGTAATGGTACAATAATAACTAGGTATAGTCCTTTAACACAGTATAGTGTTTGTGTTGAAAGAGGATAGATATTAGTTAAATTTCTGTCAGGTTGGTAGCAGCATTCTCTTTGTGTACAATCACGAGTTTTATTATCCCATATATCTATTGTCACTTAGAGCATTATAATAATATAGATAAACTCCATCGAGTATTTTACCGTTATAAACATTGTATTATATTGTTTAGGAGACAATCTTTCAGTTATGTCTATTGTCCACTGGAGAGCAATTTTGTCTAACAAGCAATATCGTCAATGTGCAATTCTAGCACTGATTGCGTTTGCTGTCTAGAGACGGCACCACTCGAAACATGTTATTGCGCGGGCTATCATTTACAATTTTCTATAAAGGTTTTAGGAATACTCCTACCCTGTGCATTGTTTATGGTTTAGATTTTATCTGTTTTCTTCGTGTAGATATAAAGTCGCTACAGTATCGAAGGAATAAATAACTGTATTCAAGAAGAGAAGTCTATTACAACAAATATTTAAAAAGATTTTCGAGATCTCGTTTCATAGGTTCACTGCTTATTACAGATTCATTAGTCACATTAAGAAAACGCGATTGCACACTTCGTTATAATACAAAACAAATTGCAGAGACAATATCGTAAACATAACGCTGTTTTAGTTCATTGATCGTCCGCCAGGAGAGAGGTTTTGGTGGACAAGAAATGCCAGCACAAAGTGACCGCATTCTGCTGTCAAGAGAAGGCACTACGTGTAATATATTTTCGCTAGGAGCAATATTTATAATTATTTACAAAGTGTTTAAGAAATAATAAACAAATATGGCACCTGTAGCATAGACTTAATTGTATTTTTAGAGGATCAAATCATAACGAAGTTCCAAATTATAATGTGTGGTAATGGCATTCTTCTAAAGAAAAAATATATATGAGCACTTTACACAAACGTGGCATTGTTGGTGTTTCATTCTGTCGCTGTAGCTGATCATACTTTTGCTGAAACAACTATAATCAATACACAGCTGAAAATGATTGTTTGGGAAAGGAAAAGCATTACGTAATGAATTTTGAAATACCGGCAGTCGATTCTCTTTATTTTAATTCATTCAATGATCGATCAGCAGTACATGCTTTACAGATCCTTGTTAACTAATTGAATCTCTATGAACTATATAATAACATGTAAGGAAAACCAAGTTGGCTCCTATTATCTTCTTAACACTGTGAAACAAAAGAGAAAAAAGCAGTTAATAAAAAACAAGTAATCAAATAGATAAGAACAACTGTCATTGTGAAACAATATTCATAGTTCTTTCATTCAGAGTCACTAAGGGGGAGATCCTGTGGGAGACGTCTCTTCAGGCGCGTGGGCTGGCGGGTTCGTACACCGATGTCGTACATCACAGCTCCTGGAACATCTGGCAGGTTTGAGAAGAACCGAGAGGCGATCTGACGTATGTGACGTACTGGTGAAGAGGAAGGAGACCAAGTTCTTTATGCAGTTGTTGATTTCTTACGTACCAAGGGGCATCCGTGGCGATGCGCAGAAATCGATTTTGTAAGACCTGTAGCCTACGGGGATGAGTGTTGCTAGCAGTACCCCATACCTGGGAAGCATATATGATAAGTGGTCGGACAAGAGATTTGTAGAGAAGCAGAGAGCATTCCCCCCAAGAGGAGTGTGTCTGTGAAGTAGCGGGCCAAGTTTTGAAAGTCGTCCTGATGCCAACGAGATAAGTCGATCAATATGGGCTCACCAAGTAAGTCTAGTGTCCAACATTATTCCAAGGTATTTGACGGAGGTGGTAGGAGGTAGCCAGGGAATTGATTCATGCCTAATATGCAATTCGGGAGAGTTGGAGATGCGACGTAAGCTAAAAATCTTAGCTGCGGTCTTTTGAGTGTTAAGACGTATGCGCCAAGTATCGAACCATTCAACGAGGCAGTCAAGAGAGGTTTGTAGCGTGTGAATAGTTGTAGGGAGATCTATGCCGGAATGATATAAAACAGTATCATCAGCGTATGAGGCTATGGAGGTAGGGGCCAAGTCAGGAAGATCATAGGTATAGATACTAAATGAGATTGGCGCCAATATGGATCCCTGAGGAACTCCTGCTGTAATATGGTGCTGAGAGGACTCCATGCCACCATTGCGAACAGTAAATGTGCGATCTGATAGAAAACTACAAATGGTAGTGAGCTGATGCTGTGGAAGTCCAATGCTATACTGTGGCAGTCGATTCTGTTTTTAAATTTGTTTTGTTTTCAGATTTTGGTAATACTAACAAGAACATATAGACTTCTAATGTTTAGCATCTATGACGCCAGCTTTGTTTTTCCAGCTGAAGATGTGTATGAATATACATGGAATCGCGATCCTGGAGAATTTATAACAATTATCATCACATCTTATAAAGTAAGTGAAGTTTAAGTTACAAATTATTATATTTGTTTGCTTCACCGTTAATAGCTTCATATTTCACGTATTGATTGTTTTCCTATTTGAGAAGTGTGTTGCATCTTATCTCATGCTAAATAGAAGCTTTAACCTTAGTTTGTCTCATATAATTTTCATAAAAATCTCATTCACATGACCTAATCCCTCATTCAAGTCTAACATTTGCAGACACCAACTGAATTTCCTTGTCTTACTTATTCTGTTTGTATTCGTTTCCTATTCTCAGAATCTCTACAGTGTCTGTGTGTCAGTTGGAAGCCTCATTACACAATTATGTATAGTTCCTTGTAGATACAATGGGAGTAGCATAATACAGTAGACGTGTAACAACTTAAGTCAAATCTTGAAAGAGCTCGTCGACACTTGATATTTTTAGATAACTGTACTAATACAAATGTGCAAGTTACTAAAAACTGATATTCTACTATCGACTTTACATTAATGGAGACAAATATACAATTATAAATATCCTTGAATGTTCAAAGGGAATTGGGTAGATATTATGTAGTAGAGGAACATTTTAAAACGTATTTTCAACTACTTATACAACTAGAGGAGAAATGCGTGCACTTGAACAATAAGACTGACGAGATCTGTAGGGTAATATACGCATAGTAACTATTTGATCAATTAGGATCAAAGTTTTAAAATTTACACTTTACGTTCTAAGTACAGAGAACGTGCCTTCATAACACAACCCTATTCCTATTTCAAACCCTGCACTTAAAAGACGTCCCAATGACGTACCTGGTACGACAGCTCCTAGCATATGAAACTTTTACAAGAAATTCAACACTCATTGTTACGTAATTAAATCAAACATATGTAAAATATCTGATTACCTAAAGCAAGTTAATGATACAGGAACAATCACAGAGAAGTGATAACCGCAATTAAGGGATGCAATGAATAAAGAATCGTAATGGATTTCAAAGGAACATTGTATATTTGTTACAACACGAGCAGGTGCCGTGGGTAGAGTCGTTTAACAAAAGAAAGGGGAGAAAGCGGGTTCCTAGCATGGATTCTAAGTGGATAACATTTGACTTCGCTTGAAAATGCATTGTTCGGACCCTTAATAATGGCAACACCTAGACTAATAATCACAAGGGACAAAATAGTCACAGAAGGGATTTTGGTGTGACTAAAGACAGACTTCGAAGGGTGAAAGTGGAACGCAGCTGAAGTGAGGCGCACTACGGTGTTGGTGGTCCATGAAGAAGGACATCTAGTTCTGTCTTGGGCGAGGGCAGACCAGAACCGGAGAGAGAAGGTATCTATCGGTTACTACGTAAATAACGAGTTAAGTGTTATCGTGTAATATACATTTGACATACGGTAACCCTGAACAGTGATATATTGGTAACCCTTGATCGGCAACTTGAAAGTCGCCATTAAGGTAGCTGTCTCATATGTTTATGAGAACTCCTAGTGGTTTACCGGGAAAAATACGAGTCAGTTGGAGAACATAATGTGATATCGGCACGTTGGTCAAAGTAGCTCAAGGGTTAGAGCGGCCAAACGGCAACCACAAGAACCGTGGTTCAAATCCCGGCTATACCATTGAATTTTTTAGTCTATCTTACCATACTTTAGCCTACACAGCGCCAGTGTGAAAGAACAATTAATTTCCACTATATTGTATTGCTAAGGAGACAATATTTTAGTTATATCTACTGTCCATTGGAGAGGAATTTTGGTTCACAGGCAATATCATCAAATATACAATCTTCCCACTGGTTGCGTGTTGCTGTCTAGAGATGGCATCACTCGTAACATCTTACTGCGCGGATTATCATTTATTATTAAGTATAAAACGTTTAGGAAAGGAAGTCTGTTAAACTAAATATTTAACTAGGCCTTTCTAGACTTTGTTTCATTGGTTCACTGATCAATTTTTAGTTCTTCAACGTCATTAGTTCATTGGGACCCTTTTTAAATACATATTGAGTTGGAAACTGCGATCTGATTATTAGGTGGGCAAGATAGCTATATCCTGTTAAAGTCGTGTGGCATTTGTGAGAAAATTAGAGAAGCGTTATTCAGATTTATCCTGGAGTCTTACGTCTTTCACTGTCCGCATATCTACTAACGTTGTCTTAAAATATTCCTAACCTTAATCACAATGCTTTTTACGGCACATTCTTCAACAATGCATTATAAGCTTTCTCCTCTACTTCTTGTAAATACAAATAAAAGTTTACAAATAACTTCTTTGTGGCCTTTATCATTCTGTTTTTATTCCACTCATATAATATGTATCTCTAAACTTACCTGTAACGTCATAAATCAAGACAGTAAATATATTTATTTCCTTATAGTAGCATTCAGCAAACTTTGAGCAAATATCACATATCTTAGGTACTATATGGTAGATTTAAAATTAAAACATTTCAGGAAATTCCAGACACACTCTTATGCCAGTAACTCAGACATTATACACTCACGAGTAATTGTGGTGATATATGATCACGTAAGCTCTACCTCACTACCACTGATTGATAAACAGTTTGTATTTATTTTCTGGTGTAAACTTCCATAGGATCACATTATAACTCTATTCTAGCAATCCGTGAGTTTAGTTTCAATATCTCCCGTACAGGTAGCTATTTCCGCTCGACGTATAACAACAATCCCGTCTTAGCTGAATGTCTTATAGTTCCGTATTTCTGTAACTGCCCTTCGCGGCTGCGATCTCGTATCTCAATTGTTGACTGTTAATCGTGCAATAAGAACTGCAAATGCAGACCGATCTTCTTTTATTTATTTCGTCCCAGTCTTTGTATCTCTCTTTCGTACACAGTCAATTGCTCACGATTACAAAACTCTTTTTTACACTTCGTTATAATACAAAACAGATTGCAGTGGCACAGTGTCATAGAGCTCTGTTGTAACTCATGACGTCAAGTTACAGCGTCATCATGCAGTTCTTACTGATTGTAAACCAAGTAATATTTACTTTCTGTTTCAATATTACTATCCTTTATATGAATTCAAAGTTCAAAGCTTCAATGCTTTGTTTCTCGTGATATGACAATATCAAGTGTCTTGACAAAGAGACGTTGTAGTTACATTGATCGTCCGCTAGGGTAACCGTTTCGGTGGACCAACACCAACTCCAATTCTCAGACCATAATACGAGTATCGATTGTAGCAAAAATGGCGCCGCTCGTGGCCCAGCATTTTATGTTAGGTTATATCCACCTAGTGAAGCATGTGTTTGTTTACTTTGATTATGTGTTTGCAGAATTAATGTAATTCACATTATAGTGGCAACTAGTGACAAACGGGTTAGTTTATAGTGAGCTTTTAACATAACATAAAGTTATAAAGTTTGTGTAAACGTATAGTAGTGTGAAATGTTGTCGAAATGGGTCGTTCTTGTTCTGTTCCCGACTGTAAATCTAATTATGGTAGTGAAAGTCATACGACAATATTTAAATTTACTAAAAAAATCTTTATGGGCTAAGTGGTACAGGAACATACATCGTAAAAATTTTGAAGTAAATGACAAAACTGTAGTTTGTGTTCATCATTTTCAACACACTTTGTGGTTAAGGAAGACATTATTCCAACAAATGATCGTGAAGCAATTCGTGCCTCTTGAAAAGTAACAAAATTAGTTGATGATGCCTACCCTACGATTTTTAAGAATCAGCCATCCAATCACACAGTAAAGCTCAACCAGAAAAGACGAAATCCTGAAGAACGCATGCAAAACATTTTGCTGAGAGTGAAGAGAATTTTAATAATTGGTGTGCACAAGATGTTATTGGCAGTTTTGAGTCCTTAAAAACAGAAGTGGTGAGGAAAGATTTTAACACATTCATGGTCATTATTAAAGATGGTTAGTTATGTTGTTTTCAGTAACGTTCAGCTTCACTGATGTTCTTTCACTTAATATGAACTTCAAAGTATTTCATAACCTAGAAGTGAGTGTGTTTTGCAATATTATGAGCCTACCAGTGAAGAATGTTAGATGGATCTTGCAATGTGAGGGAACTACCACCTTCAAATTTGACACATGGAGTAAACTGGACAATCTGGTGAGTTCTCTTAAATATTATAGTATAAGCAGTAGGTATGTTCTTCAGAAAAGGTAAATATGTAAACAATATAAAAGAAACTATTACTTGCTACAGATGATGATACAGTCTAATAAGATAAAGTTTGCTTTTAAAACAGCTGGAGCTAGCCTGTGCTAGTCGGATTAAATGTTCTCCAGATGTTTTGATTTGGGCTACAAACATTTCATATGCATATCCAGAAGCATATGAAACAATAGGAAAAACTAATGTATTGACACATCCTGTGTACATAATGCACTTTTTTTAACAAAGATGTACAACCACCCCTGGCATAGAACACTCACAAAAAAGAAAGTAATATAAATGAGCCTTTACTTGTCAAAGCGAAGAAGTGTGTGAAAGTTCTGGCAAACATATCCATGAACAATTACACAAAATGTTAAATGAAAAAAATGTGTCTGAACACTTATCCAAGAAAGTGCAAAATAGAGAAACCAAAAGAAAAGCCAATGGTGAACATGGTGAGGAAGGAGCTCAAGCTTAGCAGCCAGTAAATATTTCAGGTTAGCTTTTTCGTTTTCTTTTTCTTTCTTTCTTTTCTTGTACATGTGTTCTTGATTTTACCATTTTTGTTGTGTTGAAGAAAACTTTAACTTTTGTTTCATTTAATCATGTTTTCCTCTATGTTTTACTGTGCAACGTGTTAAATGCTTATGAGTTGTCATGCCTTATAAGTTAAATTTTGATTGGTAGTATAAGTTGGAAAATGCAGTGGGTCGTGCTACTATATGTGATAAACGATTAGGATTGGTCATGGTACTTTTTATTTACGTTATTACACGTTTTGGTTGAAAGCATAAAGTGATAAATGCTTAGGAGTTATCTTACTGCTTCTTAATATGGATTATATTATGTCCATTGTATATAGCTTCCTATTTTGCATAACCAGGGTCGCTGGGCTTCGACGGGCGCCATCTTGGAATCTGTATTAAGGTCTGAGTATTGGAGGTGGTGTTGCGGTGGACAATGCCAGCACAAACTGGTCTAATCCTGCTGTCCATAGATGGCACTGCCTGTTGTATTTTATTGGGAGGAAGAATACCTATAATTATCTACAACGTTGTATAACAAAGTGTAACTATGCTTGTTACACATAGCTTGGACTTAATTGTGCTTTATAGGGTAAAAATAGTAATTAATTGTAGCTAAGTCTTAGCTAATAATGAAGAAACAAATTATTACGTGTGAGAATGGCAGTCTTCTAAAGTAAATAGATATAACCACACTTTATACAAATGTGGTATTATTCTTCATTCAATTCCTTTATTTTTGCGGGAATGATTTTGCTATTACTTTGGAACAATTTTTACAAATGAACTGTTGGAAATGCTTGTTTTCCTATCTGACGTGCGAATTTAGGAACGAGTAGTCAAACATTTCCTAAAGTTCTTTAACGATCAAACTTGGTCTCCCTCTCTTAATTTTCATAAGATGTCACAACCTTCGCCGGCATTCTTGAAGTCTATACTTACAAGTTTAGTTCTTTAAATTTAGTATCACAGAAAACATTCGCAGAAATAAGCTGTCTTTCTTACTCTGTTTGTATTTATTTCCTATTTTCAGAAACTCTTCAGTGTCTGTGTATCAGGTAGAACCTTCGTTACATATATATGCATATTTCCTTGTAGGTGCAATTGCAATAGGAAAATACAATAGACGAGTAACATCTCAAATTAAACTGTGTTAAATTGAGTCGGTCGGTAGGTCATATCTAATGACAACTGACCTTCGCACACTTGTGTAAATTATTATAAAATGACAATTTCCTGTCGACTTCAAATTAATAAGATTAATTTCTAATTATTTCCTTAAAGGTTCAAAGGGAATTGGCTAGAAAATGAGGTTCAAGCGTTTCGCTATGTAATAGCTTGACATTACATAGTATACTCACACATATCAACGCACTATACGCAGTTATTTAAACAAAACTTTAAATTCTACAAATGACAGAGTAGTTACGACCTTCAAATATCACCGACATGTTCATATCTAAATGCCTACTTGCGCATTCATCGCTGGTGACAAAGCATTGAAGAATATTGGTGTGCGGTAACTCAAACCTGTTGTCGCGAAGCCGTTATCTAAGATAGCGCGACATGTGTACACAAAGAGCCAGAAAATAAAGATATCTGAGACAAAGGAGAGATAGGATTTCACGTATGGAAGGTTCTAGTGATAGGATTGACCGAGAAAAGTTGTTTTGTTATTTGTTCCAGAAACCTCTAGAATTTATGAATGACGCATCTAATAGAGCAACGACTCGCCACGAGTGAGTCGTAAACACAGAGGAGTAAACAGCTGTAGTATGTTGTAACGATGGCTGATGTAAAGTGATATAATCAGAACGCTGTTTGGTCATCGATCTTGGTAGACTGTGTGTATGTGACGTAATACTATTACGTGAGAATTGATCAGAGTGCATTTCTTCGGATATAAAGAACGTTTTAAATTTCTACAACTCGGACATTTAATTCTACGCACCCACAAAGTCACAATATTTAACTCCAAAGTATAAAGTATCTTAATTATACTAATGCAAAACAAAAACGTGTTGAGATACCGTGTTTCAAAGACTGCAAGCGGGAACACATTGCGTGCTGTGGGGGCTGACCTGCTAGAAAGGCCTTAATAGCCTCTAAGATGGCGCCAGCACCAGCTAGGCAGATTTCTGCCCCCAATGACCCAGTGCACCCAGCTGCTTCTGGTTCAACTCAGAGAGCACGAGGCGTGGCTACCTTTTCGGAGATTGCGCACAAGCCTGCGGATATGCCGGCGGGATCACGGGCAAAGCACGAACACCCGGTATCGTGGAGCGCAACACTCCGATTCTGAGGCACCGAGCCGGCATGGTACACCCATGCCAGCTCCTCTGCTGAGAGACGACCGTGAAAATTGTAGGCCGGTGCCCAGGCGCGCTTCTACATCACCCACTCCCAAAATTTCCTCTTCAAATAAAGCTTCTCCTCTCACCATACAAGCCTCAGAGATGCTGGGTTGTTTGCAGCAACTGCTGCAGAACCACGGCCAGCGTCTCTGTGAACTTGTGGTGGGATTCTTCAACACCTCGGATTCTGCTGCCCGAATGGTCATTGCCTTGGAAGGGCTTACCTTGCTGTTCACAGTAAGCCGCACGAACCATAATGGCGAGTTGAACTAGGCCTCTGACCTCGTTCAGATTCTAGTTCTTGAGTGCGAGTGTCATCAATGGACAACAAGATGAGCTCCTGCACTTGGCGAGATCACTTGCTTTGGATCTCATCCTGGTATCGGAAACATCTCCGACCCGAAATTTCCTTCCGGATTTCCGGCTATCACTGCCTCAGAGTCGACCGTGTGGGCCGTCGTGACGGTGGCATGGCGATTTTCGTGAGGAGAGGTGTGGTCTATAAACCTGTCTAGCTCCCTTCTTTTCAAACCCCTGAGGCCACGGACATCTGCGTGAACCTCAACGGTTTCGGAATCCTGATAGTGTCTATAGATCACTCTCCTCGTAGACAGTTCGTTTCAAACGATTATCTCTCTATCCTCGCCCTACAACTAATGTCATTATGGCTTGGGATATGAGTGCCAAACACCCTCGTTGGCATGCAGGTCCCCGAACAGATGCAAGAGGCAGAGAAATCATCCGCATAATAGATGGAGATCCTCATTTGAGAGTAGAGTGTTCCTGGCAACCCATTCATTTCCCGCAAGCTCAAGGCCGTCCTTCGGTCATTGACTTCGCAATCATCAAATATTTTCCATTTCACTTGTCACTCAACTCACAAAGTGGCTTACTTTCCGACCACAACCCAGTCGTGGCTGAGGTTAACTTACGGGTTGTCAGTCATGACTTCTCGGTTCAAAACCGTGAGGTCGATTGGGACTGCGTAAGGGTCTGACTAAATGACTCCATATCTCCTAACCCACACATTACAGACATACCAACCATAGAGACGGCGATCTCTTCCTTCACCTCCATCGTAAGGCGAACTATTCATAAACTTACCGTTCACATTCCAGAATGTCTCCACTCTCACGTCATCCCGCGAGGTATCCATCTACTCATCCCCCACTCTTGCGCGGCTCGCAGACCCTATCACCGACACCGCACTCGCCGTAATCAAGTTCTGCTCGGACGCTTGCGCCGAGAAGTTCGACTTCGCCTAAGCGAGCACCGTGTGCGCGCGTGGGAGGAGTTGATGTCTTCAGTGAACTTTGAGAATAAGGAAGGGTGGAGGCTGGCAAAAGGACTCCGAAATCGCGGAGGGACCACAACATCCCCTATCCAAGGAACCCAAGGCCTGGTGTATGAACCCCAAGCCAAAGCAAATGTGTTTGCCGATTACCTAGAGAGGACCATGAAGCCACGAGATGACCCCCAGGACCTAGACTTCACTGGCCGCGTCAAGCGGGAAGTACGTCAGTATCTTCGACGTCCTCGTGCTGAGGCGGGGACCTACTTTCTGTTATTAGCCCGAGCGAGCTCCACGTCGCACTCCAGCGTTTAAATCCCAAAATGGCGTCGGGACCTGATGGGTTAACCCCTGTCAGGCTCCATCACCTTCCCTTCAAAGCCTTGCTCTTTCTTACTCGGGAGGCTTGGGTGATATGCATTCTGAAGCCCGGTAAAAATCCGGCTCTCCCCGCAATTTACCGCTCCATTAGCCTCCTGTCAGTCCTCTCGAAAGTCTTCGAGAGGCTTGTTTTAGCCCTCTTGCCTGTCCTACTGGGGGACATTCAAACTATCCTTCACCATCAGTTTGGTTTTCGTCCTGGGCACTCAACATCATAGCAGCTGCTTCGTTTGGTGGAGGACGCTGACCTGGGTTACCAGGAAAGGGCATAGACCATGGCAGTACCTCTGGATGTCGAGAAGACCTTACCTACCACCTGGCATTCAGGCCTCCTACATAAACGTATTACCCTGTGGCATCCTTAACACATGATACATCTTCTATACACTTTCCTTAAACACAGACATTTCACAGTAACTGTGGCGGAAAGCTATCTACCAGAAGGCCCATTAGAGTTGGAGTCCCTGAAGTTTCTCTCTTATCACCTACGCTTTTTAGCGTGTATGTAGCTGATTTCCCCACGGAGCCGCAAGTCAACACATCCCAGTTTGCAGACGATGTGCTGCTATATCATACTGATAGAAACCCAGGCAGAGCCTTCAACCCAGTACAGCGACACCTAAGCCTCATTCACGACTGGTGCAGGCTTTGGCGATTGACCATCAACCCGGAGAAAAGCCAAGCCTTACTCTTCATCAAGCGCCAATTTCCCGCCAGCCTCCACTCTCTTAATTATTCTGGCAGAAGGATAGAGTGGACAAACTCTCTCAAATATTATGGTGTAAAATTAGACAAGGGCCTAAATTTTGGGCGTCACATCCAGGAAGCAGCTCATCGGGTATGCGGAGCTTTGGCTTCATTATATCCCATGATGCGCTCAGGAATGCCGACACCCCTTAAGTTGCGCCTTTTTCAGGCTTAATTCTTCAAATCATGCTTTATGCTAGTGAGATCTGGAGCATGGCCGCAGGATCCAATCTGCGACAATTTCAGCGTGTACAAAATAGATGCCTTAGGGCCATCTATTCTGTTTGCTGGAGGTTTCCCGTAAGTAACCTTCATGAAGCCTCATCTCTCCACTATGTGGAAGATGTCATTACGCGCCGGGCCACAAAATTCTACGCGAGTTTCCTTCAAAATCAGAGCGCCCTGGTTAGGTCTCTAGGGAACTATAGATCCTCAGAAAGACGCTACAAGCTCTACCGGCTTTCCCTAATGGCATGCGGGCGCACCGGGTGACAATAAAGTTGTTAGTACAACGTCAAAATTATAACTATTTGAAAATTGATTAATCATTCTAAATTAAACTCTTCCTAAATTTTTCTCACACCAGCGGTGCACACAATCGTTGCACCCGAGTTGGCTACCATGAGGAGCTACGGCTACCTCCCTTCTTTTCATCCACCTAAATTTAAACTACCACCCTGCAAAACCCCTCATATCCTTTCCTTAAGTGTTTAAGTCCGTGTTGGACAGGTATTCGGATGACTCGTCCTGCTGACCCTCAGTCAGCGCCAGCTGCTTGAAGGAATGAATGAATGAATATGGTATTATTGGTGTCTAAATTTAGGCGTGTTAACTTGAAGTGGTTTAAGTGGTAGCGGCTATGTAGTATTGACCGTACATAAAGAATTTCAAGTATGGACACACATGCCTTTGTGCCCAAGTGCGTTTTTCAAGAGTTATTTGCTGATTGTACTTTGAATTAATACATACGTTGAAGTGATTTTACTAAATATTAATGATTTACCTACACAATGAACTATGTGAGAAGCATGGGTCTTCAAGGTTAACCCCGCAAACACTCAATGACTGCCCCTGGGATTTATTTATGGTCATAGCTAAAGCAAGCCGCACTGGAAACTGCAGTCGTGTAAATTCAAATGGTATGTCGATAGGAGTTATTGGAATGCGTCTTCTCCTTTATACTTTTCCTTTGGAATGCTTGCTTCGATCAAGATGTTTAGTAATTTTATTCACTAAGTCGTGTTTGAGTGACATTTCCCAACATTATGATCACCGAGCCCTATAATTGAAGATTGTGAGACTGCAATCCTGGCAAATCCAGTGAGTTCAAATATTCGGGTGAATAGTTGACGGCACCACCTTGCTTTGTAGTGGCATTAACTGACTTTATGTCCTCAATATACCATCAATTTCATTTTGAACTTAGTTCATTAAGTTCATCTGCAGGGGTTGGCCTAGACACTGTTTGATGAAAAATCTTCTTCTAACAAAATCATCGCACTACCAAATCGTTTTCGATTGTTCCGGAAATCTTGTATGCTTCGGTCTAATGCATCCGTCCTTTATTATCAATTTACATTGCTGCAAAACCTTTGCCGTTGTAGACTTCTTGGAAGTGATCTTGTATTTTTGTGTACTTGTAAGGTAATTTGGGGAATCCGCTCCTGTTCCTGAAACCAATGACACTAATTTCATTTTTTCATTTGGACAATACAATCCAGTAGCTTCCAGTTTGTATTTCAATGCCTTACAATATCGGACACGTTTTAGCCATACAACATTATTATTTGAATCATGTGTTTGTAATATCCTAGTGTTTTTAATTTCATTGTAGTCTTTATGCTTCTGTGCAGTCCGATTACACCGAAAATTAGCGTGCTTTAAAGCATTTTGAGTTCTTCGGCCCAAATTCCTCGCCTGCATTTTATAGGCAGCATAATTATTGAACTGAGCATGAACACAAATTAAGCCAATTAATGAGAGATAAATAAAGGAAGTTTGAACTAATTGAGAGCTCTCAAACAGTTAAACTTTATATCGTAGAAAAATGTAAGTGTTGTAATTCCGGATGCATTTAAATAGTTTATACTAACTTTAACGTTACGATCATAAATTATAAAGTTACTAACTAAATTTCAACTGTTTTTTCTTCATGTTACGATTTGGTTCTCTTTTGTTTTAAACAATATAATAGAGTTAACTGGGGGAAAAGAAATATGTTCTGTTTTTTTTCGCCTTTTTTCTGTGCAATTTTTCCAGTTTTTCTGTTTATAAGATACTTCTTCACAATTAAAAGAATATTTGAAAAAAACAGTTAGGGAAATTGCTCCAACCATTTCGAAGTTTTGCGGTTACGAAGAATTACAAATTCATTTTTATTATAAACATAGGTAAAACAGAAATTGTCAAATACAGTGGACCTAGAGTGTATCAAACCCTTTAGCTGCTGGTAGCTATGTAATGGCTATGAATTTTCACTCTCTTTGCATTGCCACAACGTACAAATAAACATTAATAATATAAGACATGGCAAAACAAAAATTTGAAAACTCAATCTAACAACAAATAATATCTTAAAAACAGTTAACTTCATTATGTGACATATATAAATGTTGTGCTCTAAGGACATCTACAGCTTTTTATGATTAAGTTTTGTGTATCTCGGCAAGACTCTTTCGGAGTTATTTCTTATTTTTACTTTAAATTTTCCAATTTTAAACTTCTAGGCTGCACGATGCTCTTCATTGGAATAACATCAAAATTAAAAGGCAACAAATAGCAAACAACTTTAAAGTGTAATTGATCTACTTCTGCAAACACCTTAATCTTGGAGCAAAAAAAGGTATTCTTTGAACAGAGAATCAAGAACATAGGATTAGTTAAATCCAGTATTTTAGCTTTATAAACACCATATTATATTGTTTATGAGACAATTCCTAGTCCTGACTATTGTCTAATGGAAAAGAATGTTGGTTGACACTCAACACTATCAAATATACAATCTTTCCACTGCGTGCGATTTCCGGTCCAGAGATGGCACCACTCGTAACATCTTACTGCACGCATTATCATTTATTATTATCTATAAAACGTCTAAGTGTACTCTTACTTCGTTCATTGGTTATGACTTAGATTTCATTTGTTTTCTTGAATTAGACATAAGGTAGGTGCAGTATGAATACAGACACAATATTGAAGGAACAAGTAACTGTATTCCAGAAAGGAAGTGGATCAAACAGAATATTTAATCACACTTTTTGAGATCTTGTTTCATAGGTTCATTGTTTATTTTTCCATTTTACAACTTTAGTTGGAAATTTTTATATGAATATCCAGTTGGAAATTCTGGTTTTCGGATCTGTTAGTTGGTCAACTGAGCCATACCTTGTTAACGTTGTATGCCACGTGTGAGGAGAGTGCATTCCTGTAAATCAAATTATACATTCACTTAAAGTAAGCTCTTTGTTCTTTTAATTCCTCCGGTTTATTTGAAGCTGTATGGTATTGAGATTTTGTTGAAGTTTGATTACTTCTATATGTTTCCATTTAAGGCCCTTTATAGATATTAATAATTTTAACAAATATAATTAAAGTAAAAAAGTAATTGTGGTGCAATAAGTTAATATATTTAGCATGAAAAAAATTTTTGCCTTTTATCTTTAAATGTTTATTTCCTTTTTATTTAGGATTAAAGATATTTTTTAAATTTTTTGTTAAGTAACAAGTTTCCTTTCATAAAATCTGTATCTCTATAGTTACCTGTAACGTCAGAGATCACGACAACAAATATATTTATCTCCTTAAAGGAGCATATAGTAAACTTTGAGCAATTACCAAATATCTTAGGTACTATGTGGTACATTTGAAATTAAAAATTTTACAGGAAATTCAATACTCACTATTATGTCACTAACTCAGGCATAATAAACTCACGGGTACTTAAAAGGAATATAACGATAAAGAATATAAATGGAAAATATGGTCATACACGACCATGTAAGTACTACTTCACTACGACAGTTTGATAAACAATTTGTATTTCTTTTCTGGTGTAAAGTTCCATCCGGTCACATTATAACTCGATTCTAGTATTCCGTGAGTTTAGATTTAATATCTCCGGTACAAGTAGCTATTTACACTCGACTTCATTGATTTATTGATTGATTGATTTGTATATAAGGACGCTCAACTGCATAGTCATCAGCGCCATTTCAGAAAACTAAATCATGGCAACAGCTAGATATAAATAATTGAATATTTAAAAACAGACCAAAAGAAAAAGACAATAAAATAAATAATCCCAAATGGTTAAAAAAATATAATGAAAAGCTATAATTACCAATAAAATAACAAAAGACATAAAAATCAGTACTTTCAATATCAACTTGCCATGACAAATGCTACCTGCCCAGTGGTGGTCGAACCAATTTGTTCCTTTCCTTTGGGTCTGTGCTAGCACTTTCAGCAGGTTTTTCCTGCCTTTTCCTCACTGTCGTTCGGGCAGTGAGGACAGGATCTACCCACTCCATATCCTCAATGGAGGAGGACGGCTTCTGCACTGGTAGACTCGAATCGAGTCCCTCGACAGGATCGGAAACTGCGACCGGCGAGGATGGAAGTCGCCCATCGGCGTCCTCTCCAGATGAATCCTCAGATGTTGACCGAAGCTTTCCTTTCCCTGGTCTTACTATTTTTATAGAGGAAGTCAGTTTTTTCATACGAGGTCTTAAATTTCCTTGGCGATATAATATATATTACTGGTTCACATGTTCTTGAAGTAGATGCTTTCGGCGGTGACTTGGCTGAATCCTTCTTCTTAGGACTGGACTTGGTCGGTGCGCTCACTGCTATTCGTGCTGGCGTTTGTTGCTTTCGTTGTGATCTTGATGCAGTTGATCTTTCGAATATTACTGCCCCGTTTATTTCGCTGGTTTGTGTTGAGATTTCCCGTCTAGGTACAGGCTCAACTGCAATTGCACTATAAGTAAAGGTCCTAGGTATAGAAGGCTGGCGAATACAAGAGTTTCCGGGCTTCAACGAAGGACACACTCTCTCTCTTACCCGGATCTCATGGATCAGCTTCTCCTGCATAAAACGGGGACATTCTCTGAAGTTCGATGAATGATTACCACTGCAGTTAGCACACGTTGCAGTGAAGTGCATGCATTGTCATGCTTGACTTCCCGCAGTCAACGAAAGTGACAACTCCATTACATAAATCACTCGTGTTGCCAAAGCGCTGGCATTTATAACACCTCAAAGGATTGGGTATATAATGCCTCACTTCAACAGCTTCATACCCTGTCTTAATCCTTTGCGGGAGATCTACCCGATCAAAGGTAAAAAACAGGGTACGAGTGTGCACTAGTTCACCTTGTTCTTTGCGGTGAACTCGATATACACTTGTCACACCTTGCTCCGCCAAGTTTTCCTGAATCTCCTCATTGGACATACCATCCAATGCGCGAGGAGTTCAGCGTCCTATGCAACTCAACGCGCACCGGATAGCTCGCAAGCATATTGGCTTTCAAGATTTTTGCAGCTTGAGTCGGAGAAGCTGCTTCGATTAGGAGCCTGCCATTGCCAGATCTGGTATATGGCTGACAGGGTCGGAAGTATTATATAAACCCTTTTGAATAATGAACGGGTCCACGGTAGTAAACTTTCGCCCTTCCTCCGTTCTCAGATAACTAAGTAACGAGGACCACAAAACTCAGCTATTTCCTTTCCACGTTTAATTTTAGGGTTTCCCATAAGAAATTGTATGTGTTTCATCCCCCAGTGCTCACAACCCTTCACGGAGCCCAACCATGGGTCATCCCATTGATATGACAGGGCTACACAGGGGATACAGTGAGCTCGCCGTCCCACTCACCCTGGAGTTAGGTGTCGTACCTAGCCCTGGCCGACAAATTAGGGGCGGTTTAGTCCCTAACACCCCGTTTAGGCGAAGCAGAAACCAAAGTAGTGTATCAGAAATGCGCACCCACCCCGAATTCAGAACAACACTGGAACCAGCTTAGATGTGCAACACTCAACCACCAGGACAAACCTTTACACCGACACGAGTCTCCACGTACGACCTACACGTGGGTGGGTGTTTTGTCTAACCCGTCACCACTAAGAGGAACCCACATCGAAGACGTCAGATTGGCTCGGGGCCCCGGGATCGCCAATTCCCGTACCTACATCAGTAGGTCCCTGGGGGGTTTCCGCTCGACGTATAACAACAATCCCGTCTTAGCTAAATGTCTTATAGTTCCGTATCTCTGTAACTACACTTCGTGGCTGCGATCTCGTATGCCAATTGTTCAATGCTAATCATATTATAAGAATTCCAAATGGAGAGAGATCTTCTTTTATTTATCTCTCAATCATTGTATCTCTCTCTCGTGCACAGTCAACTGCTCACAATAACAAAACGCTTTTGCACACTTCGTTATAATACAAAACAAATTTCAGTGACACACTTAACTCGTGAAGTCAAGATACAGCTTCATTATGCAGTTGTTATTACACACAAAATATACAAGCATATTCCCTTGTTCATCTGTTGAAATGTACATATGTATACTCTTTATATGTTATCCAGGTAAAAATGAGCAAAACCATTAAACCTGAGCGTATACATTTGTTGTATACTTAGGATGTTCACTAATTAATATTAATGACGCTTGTTTATCTGCTGGTTATTGTTGTGATTGTAGACCAAATATTCTTTACTTTAGGTTTCTATATTATTAGACTTTCTAAGCTCCAATCTTTTGTTTCCCTGATACCATGGAAGCATTTCATTGTCACTTTATACTCCTGTATTCCCCCTTGTATCTGTAACGTTACGTGTAATGAAACTATTTCTCCAAATATACATCTTGAACTTAGAGAAGAATAATCATTCTTAAAAGAGTGACTTGACAAAACATTTGATGGGCTGTTTAGTTTTATTGGCCGTCCACTAGGGGAGACGTTTTGGTTGACAAGTAATGCGAACCGACTTCATCCTGCTGTCTAGAGGTGTATTGGGAGGAAGAATATCTATAATTATCTATTACGTTTTTTAAGAAGGTGTAACTATGTTTGTTAAGCATAGCTTGGATTTAATTGTGTTTTATAGGGTAAGAACAATAATTAATTGTAACTTAATCTTAGCTAATAACGAAGAAACAAATTATTACGTGTGAGAATGGCAGTGTTCTAAAGTAAATAGATATAACCACACTTTATATAAAAGTTATATTATTGGTGTTTACCCTTCGGTATTTGAGAACAATTATAACAAATGAACAGTTGGAAATGCTTGTTTTTCCTATTTGATATGCCGTTTTAGGAAGGAATGGTCAAGAATTTACTAAACTTCTTTCAGTTGCTCTCCCCGATACATTTTTTATAAAATATGATTTTCACGGCCATTGCCGTCATCCTTAAAGTCTATACTTACACAACTTTTTTTTTTTTTTTTTTTTTAAATTGAATATCGCGAAAAACATTCACTGAAGTAAGCAGTCTTACCTAATCCGTTTGTACTCATTTCATATTTTCAGAAACTCTTCAGTGTCTGTGTGTCAGGTAGAACTTCGTTAAACCAATATGTATATTCCTGGTAGGTGCAATGGCAATAGGTAAATACAGTAGACATGTAACACCTCAAGTTAATAGCCGGTCGGTAGGTCATATCTATTAACAACTGACCCTCACACACTTGTGTAAATTACTGAAAACCAACACTTTCTTATCGACTTTAAATTAATAAGATAAATTCCTAATTATTTACTTAAAGGTTCAAGCGGATTTGGCTACAAAACAGGTTTAAGCATTATTCAAAAGTTTAAAAACCGGTCGCTATGTTGTTTCTTGACATTACATAGTAAACTCACACGTTTCAACGTCCCATACGCAGCTATTAGAACAGAACTTTAAATTCTACAAATTACAGACTACTTAGGTTGATAACATGGTTTCAGCCGCACTCGCATGTCTTTCACTGCACGCGTATATAGTGATTTTATGTAAAAATATTCCGAACTTTACTCACATTGTTTTCGTCACACATACTTCAACTGTGTATTTTTACAAGCTACTTCGTGTATGTCGAGATAAACATTTACTCAAAGCGTTCTATGCTCGCTTAACAATTCTGTCTTTATTCCTTTCATATAATCTGTATCTCTATAGTTACCTGTAACGCCAGAATTCACTTGAAGAAACACATTCACTTCCTTAAAGGAGCATACAGTAAACTTAGAGCAATTATCAAATATCTTAGGAGCTGTAAGCTACCTTTGAAATTAGGTCCTCCTTGCATGACCGTACATAAGAGCTCAACTGTCTTTTTCTACTTCATGTTCTACAATTTATTCCTTAATACGTATATTCTTTTGTCTACTACGCGTTAAATGGCTATTGTATTTATTTATCATTTCCTTAAAGTAAATTTACTCAAATCTTTTAAAAACTACTCACTACCTGATAATATAAAATACATTCTCTTTTCATAAATACAAGATAATAAATAGAAACAATTCCATTATTATTTAAAAGCGCATCAGACCAGAGCTCCAACGACTAACAAGGAAAGTCAGGAAAATTATCTTCACAATGAATAACGAGAAAGTTTACTTTATAGCTAAAATGTCAATGAATTATCGGTTCTTCTTTACAATTTAATTGAAGTCATCAATCACAAATACCTTCAAAATTAGCCATAAAGTTTTAAAAAACACATTTAAAATACACCGAACAGGAATAAGTGTTACATTATATCGATTTATTACTAAACACAATATGTCCATAATACTAATGCGTCATTACAGTTCTCGTCATTTACAAAATAGTTCATTGTATGAGTTCTATCAGCAGTGTCAATTTAACGTCTAAGTTTCTGTTATAAACATATTACATAGGCTATTTCACTTTAGTTATATCAATTGTCCACAAAGAGAACAATTTTAATTTAGAGATAACACTAACAGAAATACGATCTCTTTATCGACGTGTCAAACTAACAAGTGATTGTGAATGATAAAGGTAATCTTCTAAAATAAGTAAAAACATAGAAACTGTGTGGGGGATTTTTTGTTATATGCATATTTCTTTCATTTTCTTCTTGATTATACTTGTATGAATACAGAATACAGATTATGTAGTAATCGTACAATAGTAACTAGGTATGGTCCTTTTTCTTTGTAGTTTACGTCCTCCAACATTAAGCCATATCTGACGATGAATGAAATGGGTGAACCGATGGTCAAATGAGTCCAGGGTCCATAGAATTTAGAGTTACCCGACATTCGTCTTTCAGGATAAGGGAAAACCCTGGGAGAAACCTTGTCCAGGTAACTCACCGAGATTCCAACGTGAGGTAGACTCGCTATGACCGCGGTACCGAGGCGGGAGGTATAGTCGCCTAACGCAGTATAGTGTTTGTGTTAAAAGAAGATAGGCATTACCTAAATGTCTGTCAGGTTGGTAGCAGCATTCTCTTTGTCTGCAATTACGAGTTTCACTACCCCCATATACCTATTGTCACTTAGGACACCCTATACAATAATTATATCGACGAGTGATCATCAGAAAACAAAAAATAAGACAAGATACTTTAAAGTAGTTGTAATAAGAGCGCCAGGTAGACTGATGTACGTACTTGTATAGTAGATCTAAGCTTGGCACTACCAAACAGACCAGCTGAGATACATATAGAATTCTATGTACGGCCGAGACTAGACCAAAGAGAATCAACACGAGATACCACAGTCACTCTGAGAACTGCGTGTGTTGTTTGTATAATGGCAATATCATTTGTCAAAATACTTTAAAGGAGTTGTAATAACAGCGCCAGGTAGACTGATGTACGTACTTGTATAGTAGATCTAAGCTTGGCACCACCAAACAGACCAGCTGAGATACATATAGAATTCTATGTACGGTCGAGACTAGACCAAAGAGAATCAACACGAGATACCACAGTCACTCTGAGAACTGCGAGTGTAGTTTGTATAATGACAATATCATTTGTTAAAATACAACATCACTGTCAGAATATAACAAAGAATAAACAATTATTGTTCAATACACTAATACTCAACTGACTAAACCTTATCATTATTATATACCTACAACGGTTTTTATTTTAATATATTACGAATTTTATGTACATAACTTCTACAACTCTTCAACAATATCTTATATAACGTCACCCAATTATCGGAAGGCACGACCAACTGGAGCTGGGTAGGGGACAGGAGTCATTCAGGCCACGCCCAACCATTTATCTTGTAGCGCTAACATAGGGGATGGTTAGGAAGGTGTCACTAGGCACTGTACCATCTCTTTCCTCCTTCCCCCTACGTCTGGAACCATCGTGATCATGTTCCGAGCCGCGAAGCTTGCAGGAACAGCGATGTTCCTATATAAGGGCTCCAGTGGATGTGTCAATTCAGTCCTTGGCGAGCAGCCGTGAAGAGCTGAGTGCTAGCGAACGGACTGGAAGACTGCGTTCGTTTATCAGAGGAGTTGTAGGTAATTGTGAGTGTAGAGTGGACCTGTGACAGACGCACTGGTGGATTGTAATTGTGTGCGCTGCGTAATTCTATGTAATCGGCAAGTGTTCCAACTGTAATTCGGTGGAAATAAAGAAAATGTTAAGTTTGTGCACTTGGACATTTAATTCTACGAACCCACAAAGTCACAATAAGTTTATCCGTTTCCTTTGTGTTAATCGAGATATACGTTTGGAGAAACAAATAAAACTGTTTATTGTCTTATTCTGTGTTTACCCATTTTCTTTACCGCCAGTAACACTCAAATGTCTAAAGAACTGGCTGCTAGAAGACAAATGTTTTCTCTTCTTTGCCTTATCGCACGTAAAGTATTTTAAAGTCGTATCACATGCCTTTTCTAGACGATCATGTACAAATTATTATTTCTGAAAGCTCACATTTTTGTATCTAGTTCTTGTTAATAACTATTTTTTCCTTATAGTAGAGTTGGCTTGAGGCAACTCAAAATTAAGAATCGCCCGCTGTTTGATGCCTTTGATATTAATTTCGCTTTGCATATCCAGAAAATATAAAACAATAACAACTTCCTATATCATAACATATATCAGAGATCTACAACTTTGTGCTGTACGATTCCGTACACACACACTGGCCGTGTGTAGACTAAAGTATGGAAAGAACAGGTACTTTCCATTAATTGACCTAATAGTAGTTAACTATAAAGCCCGGGCCTTAATGTACTTACCGCATAGTAAGTCGCCATTATGTTAGTTGTCTCATGTGTTTATGAGAACTCCTAAGTGGTTTATCGGGAAAAACACGAGTCAGTTGCAGAATTTAGCGTCATGTCGGCACGTTGGCCATAGTAGCTCAAGAGGTAGAGCGGCTGGACGACAACCAGAAGATCCGTGGTTCAGATCGTGGCTCTGGCATTGAATTTTTCAGTCTGAGTCTATCTTTCAAAAATATTTTAGGTTTAACATATTTACTAGCATGAGACACAAACTGTATATCATGAATTTTCTGGCAGCAGTCTATGAAACAATGGTGTATAATTGACCTATCTAAGATATAGAGAGATCTTACTGCACAACAAATGCACATCTCATTAAAACACATTACCTATCTCTAGTTATTTTACGTCATTAACCATTTCAGAGTTATTCGTTGCTTTCAGTTTAAATTTTCCATCTTTAAATTTCTAAGCTCCAATTTGCCGTTCATTTAAATAACAGTAACATTAAAAGGCAACACATAGCAGCCAGCTTTAAAGTGTAATTGATCTACTTCTAGAAACATTTACCTTAAACTTGGAGCAGGAAAGAGAATAAGTTTTCGTTGCACAGAAACTCGAGAAGATAGTGATACCTTCATCGAGTATTCTAGTGTTATAAACACCATATCATATTGTTTAGGAGACAATCTTTTAATTATGTCTATTGTCCATTGGAGAGGGATTTTGGCTGACAAGAGATGTCATCAAATATATAATCTTCCCACTAACTGCGTTCTGCTGTCCAGAGATGGCACCACTCGTAACATCTTAATGCACGGATTATCGTTTACAATTATGTGTAAAGCTTTTAGGTATACTCTTACTTTGTTCATTGGTTATGGCTTAGATTTTATTTGCTTTCTCGATATAGATATAAAGTAGATACAATATGAATATAGAGAGAGTATCAAAAGAATAAGGAACTGTATTCGAGAAAGGAATTATATTAAACTAAATATTTAATCACAATGTTCGAGTTCTCGTTTCATGGTCTGGGTTTCCGCTTCGAGACGCCGAAGAGGAAAGATCGCCTGCGAGCATCTAGAGCTTTGGAGTCATCATTTGCCGCCATCGGGAGGGACCCTTGGGAAGCTCCCGGCAAATCTCCAGAAGAGAGCAGCAGCAACAGCGTGCGAGCGAGCGACAACCTAATAGAAAACACACCATCAGAGCAGACAGGGAAACACAAGGCTACAGCCAACACCGAAAGGTGGTTTTAAAGGCGCTTAATTGTCCGGTCCACTGTGTTTCACGCAGTTTTGCAGCCTGTACTGCCAGGTAAGTTAATAGCCTAAGGTTAGCTGTAAACTGCACCTTGGTGCAGGGCAAAATGCCCACACCACGTGAGGGTTCTGACCAACCCACCACCCATCCCTCATCGAAACATCCATCACAGGATGCCAAACCAAGCACCAGCACTGGTGTGACTCACCCTGTAGACAGGGTAAAAACCACTGCTTCAGGAACCAAAAGGCAGCGCCGACAAAGCAAAGAAGGCGGAAATGGCGCTGTAAAACGTTTGGCTATAGCCGAACAGGCCACCAACCAGGGCCCTTCCCGGGATAAAAATTCTCGTTCAGGCCAAAATTCATCAAACGACTCCTCAGATTCAGAAGGAGAATATTTCCACGGAGCTGCGGCTCCAGAGATTTCGTCCTCCAGGATGGAGGAAGAGGACTTCCAGACCAGCTCCTCGGACGTCTCCACAGATGTCGATGAAGCGAAATTCCAGGAGGTAACCTCAAGGAGGAACAAGGGACAGTCAAACGTCCTGAAGACTGATGCTACCAGCCAGCGAACCCCACCCAAGCGTCATATTCCTCCCATCATCGTGGATGATTTCCGGGGGTCGGTAGGCTTCCTAAAGGAAGTAATGCCGTCCCTCTCGAATAAATGCGAGGTGACGAGGAGGAAGAGCCGCTTTGTTTTCAAGGCGACAAACACAGAGGACTACCAGCTGCTCCTCAGGGCACTCGAGGGGAAGAAGATCCCCTACTTTACCTTCGGCCTGGACAAGGCACGAGACTTAAAAAGGGTGATCAGAGGACTACCAGTGGATACACCCGTAAGCGAGATCAGCGATGACCTCACCCGACAGGGTATATCACCGGGCTTGGTCATGCAGCTGACCAAGCCAGGACCGCAAGGTCAGCCTGGCCCCATCCCCATTCCTCTCTATCTAGTGATAGTAGAGCGGTCCAACGACCCGGAGGCAAAGATAGATAGTGTCAAAACTATTTGTTACCTCCGGGTAAAGGTCGAGGCCGTCAGGAGTTCTGGCGGTCCTCCTCAGTGCCACCATTGTCTGGGGTTTAACCACTCCAGCAGGTTTTGCCGCAGAATGCAGCGTTGCCTGCGGTGTGGAGGACCTCATGACAAGGAGGCGTGTCCGAGGTCGCTTACCGATGCGCCCACTTGCGCAAACTGCAAAAAGGTACGCATATTGCCTGCTATGGCGGCTGCCCAACAAGGAAGGCGGTTATAGCTGCCAGAAGACCGGCACAGGAAAGGACATTTCAAAGAGCGCCAGCCAGGGAAGAGACCAGGGCTCTCCCTTCCTCAGTCTCCAAGGCTACGACATCCAGCAGGCAGCCACCAAATGAAGACCGTCAGCAGGTTGAACGGCGCCCATCTTTTGCTGAAGTTGTGCAAAGATCCTCTGACACCCAAAAACAGTCTCGTGGGAAAACACCAGCACCCACACAGAAACACAATCAGACACGGGCCCCAGCCCCAAGAAGCGCAGCTTCCAAACCAGACCTCAATGAGAGGAGACTATCTCGCCAACCCGAGAACCCGACTGTGGTGGTGGCGCATAGCGAACCTATGCCCCCTAGACAGTTGAGGGACGAAAGGGCTCGAGGTAGGCCTGCTCCCCTTAGGTCATCCTCTCCAGCCAACACCAACATAGTGCCCTCTACCATGAGCTCCACCCAACTAACGGCTTCCCTGGATCTCACGGAGATGTTTAGGTGGTTGCAGAATTTGCTGCAATCAGATGGACAAAAGATCTGTGAGATCTTAGTGAAGTTCTTCTGTGCCTCAGACCCGGCAAGCAAGATGCTGGCTGCAATGGAGGGACTTGCCCTACTGTCAACTGGTATCCAGCAATCACAGAATGGCGAATCGAACTAGGTCTCGTACCTCTTTTCACTTCGCATTCTGGAATGCGTGTGGCCTGGTTGATCAGGGGGGCGAGCTATTGCAGTTCGCTCGAGCAAATGCCCTAGACGTCATCTTAGTCAGCGAAACGCATCTCCGTCCAGACACCCGTTTCCGCATCCCGGGCTACATTTGCCACCGCACGGATCGCCAAGGCCGCCCTGGCGGTGGTACAGCGGTACTTGTCCGGCAAAATGTAGTCCACAAACCCATCCAGCTCCCTCCTCTTCAAACCCTAGAGGCCACGGCAATCTGTCTTGACCTTGGCGGAACTGAGGTCCTGGTGGTCTCTGTGTATCACCCCCCCAACCGGCAGTTCGTTCCAAACGACTATCTATCTATCCTAAACTTACACCCAAGTGCTATCATGGCCGGGGACTTCAATGCAAAACATCAGCGTTGGCATTGTGGTCGTCGGGCAAATGCAAGAGGCAATCAAATCATTCGCCTAATAGATGGAGACCCACAGCTTCAAGTGCAGGGTCCCTGGCAACCAACGCACTACCCGCGAGGTGGTGGACTGCCATCAGTCATTGACTTTGCAATCACAAAGCATTTTCCATTTCATCTCACTCTTACGTCACTAAACGCACTTCATTCTGACCATAATCCGGTGCTGACAGAAATCAACACTAGGGTTGCCAGTCATGACACCTCGCTTCAAACGCGAGAAGTCGATTGGGAAGGCGTAAGGAGCTGCCTCCGCACTTCCATTCCACCGAACCCAAAAGTTACAAACATCCCGGACATTGAGAGGGCAATCTCATCATTCACTTCTATCCTGACGCGAACTGCCAAAAATCTAACAGTTCATGGACCTGCACCTCTTCATCCAGACGTTCTTCCTTTAGACATCACCCTTCTTATCCGCCGCTCCTGGGCGGCACGGAGACTGTACCAGCGACACCGCACGCCACATAATCGCGCGCTCTTGCGACGTTTACGTCGACTGGTCAGGGTCCGACTGCGTGAGCACAAGGTGCAAGCGTGGGAGGACACAATGGCCAGACTGCGCGTTGAAAATGGCGACGTGTGGCGTATCGCCAGGACCCTCAGGAATCGCAAAGGTCAATACACCTCACCCATCCATGGCACCCAAGGCCTCGCCTATGAACCCCAAGCCAAAGCAAATGCGTTCGCTGACTACCTTGAACGCACTCTATGTCCGAGAGAGGACCCCCAGGACGACATCTTTTCCGAACGCGTTCGTAGGGAGGTACGCCGAGTTTTTCGACGTCCTCCCGAGGACGCGGAACGACTTCCCGTCATTCGCCCCAGTGAAGTCCAGGGCGTACTCAAACGCCTCAAACCAAACAAGGCGGCGGGGCCGGACGGGCTGACATCCCTCATGCTTCGTCACCTCCCCTTCAATGCCGTTCTTTTCCTAACCAGGATCTTCAATATGTGCATCACCTTGGGGCACTTTCCTTGCGAGTGGAGAGAGGCTCGGGTGATATGTATATTGAAGCCTGGGAAGGATCCTGTACATCCTTCCAGCTACGGATCCATAAGCCTCCTTTCTACCCTCTCGAAGGTATTCGAGAGGTTAATCCTAACCCGAATGACTCCCATCTTGGGAGATGTTCAAGCTATTCCTGACCACCAGTTCGGATTTCGTCCTGGGCACTCGACTACCCAACAGCTGCTACGTGTGGTGGAGACAGCGGCCCTGGGTTTCCAGGAACGCGCCTTCACGGCAGTGGTATCTTTGGATGTCGAAAAGGCCTTCTCCACGACATGGCATGCCGGTCTGATCTTCAAAACTTATCCAACTGGGGCTACCTACACAGCTAATCAACATCCTACACAGCTTTCTCAGGCACAGAGCATTTAAAGTCACAGTAGCGGGGAAAACATCTACACTGAGACCCGTGAGAGGCGGAGTCCCCGAAGGCTCTGTACTATCCCCCACACTATTTAGTGTTTTCATGGCAGATTTTCCAACTCAACCACAGGTCGAAATGTCACAATATGCTGATGACGTGTTGTTGTTCTGCAAAAACAGACATATACTCAGAGCCTTCAACCCAATTCAGAGACACCTCCGTCTCACACAAGAATGGTGCAGGCGTTGGCGGATGTCCGTAAATCCGGACAAAAGCCACGCCATTCTTTTTACGAGGCGCCACACCCCCGCTGACCGACCAAACTTCCACTTCAGGGGCCGAAGGATAGAGTGGACTAATTCCATCAAGTACCTGGGCGTTCAACTTGATAGAGGCCTAACTTTCCGCGGACACATCAGGGTACTATCGGCACGTATGCAGGGGGCTATTGCCTCTCTGTACCCAATGCTGGGTTCTCGCTCGATGCCAGTCCGCTTAAAGCTACACCTCTTTCGAGCGCTGATAATCCCACTCATGTTGTACGCCTGTGAAATCTGGGGCATGGCTGCCGATAGCTGGATAGCATACCTTCAGCGTGCACAGAATAGAGGACTCCGATCCATCTATTCTGTGGGCCGTTCTTTTCCCGTGAGGTTACTTCACGAAGCTTCCCTTCTCCCATACGTGGAGGACGAAATTAGACGCCGGGCGACAAAATTTTACGATAAAATTCCTGCTCATAGAAGCGCCCTGGTTCGGTCTCTAGGAGACTACGACGCTGGGAGCCGCCGATTCAGGCTTTACCGGGTACCCCGTATGGCTTGCGGGCATCCGAGGTAACAAAGGAGTTAATCCTTACAGCAGCATAAGCTAAATTACAAATCTCCAAAAGAGCTGTTTGGCTACTAAATTTACCGCATTTTAGAAAAAATAAAACACCAGGGTGTAAACAAAAAAGCGGTTTGGCATCCTGTACAAAATTAAAGAGGAGCAAAAAGCTACCTCAACAAAAATTTTCTTCAACAAAAAATATCACATCATCCTACAAACATCAAAATTAACAACCTGCGGTCAGACCCAAAACCTGGGTGGGTACGCAGCAAAAACCTTCTGGCTGTTAACAGCCTGTCAGTACACGACTTGGACTTGGACTCGTTTCATAGGCTTACTGATTATTATATAAGGGTAGAATACCATTTAGTTGGAACTTTTTATATGAATATCCAGTTTGAAATGCTCGTTTTCTAATCTGACTGTAAGTTGGTCAAGTGAACCATACTTTGTTAATGTCGTATGACATGTGTGAGCAAAGCAGACAAGAATATGAAATGATATGCGTTCACATTTAACTTCAAATCATAGGTCTTTCACTCACGCATATCTAATGATTTTCTTTTAAAATATTAGGAACCTCATTAACATTGTTTTCGCCACACTTTCTTCAGCAATTTATTATTACAAGCTTACTCCTCTACCTCGTGTAAATCAAGAAAAACGTTTACTCAAAGAAAGTCCTTTGGTCCCTTACTTATTATGCTTTTATTGCTTTCATAAAATCTCTATCTCTATAGTTACCTGTAACGTCACAGATAATGACAACAAATATATTTATTTCCTTATAGGAGCATACAGTAAACTTTGAACAATTATCAAGTATCTTAGGAGCTGTAAGCTAGCTTTGAAATTACGTCCTCCTTGCATGACTGTACATAGAAGCTCAACTGACTGTTTATTCTTAATGTTGTACAAATTATTCCTTAATACACATATTCTTCTCTGTACTACACGTTAACTCACATAAAGGTATGTACTTATTTATCACTTCCTTGACGATAAATTCGGTAAACACTTTAAGAACTGCTCACTTTGTGATGATAATTGAAACTCCATTCCCTTTTCTTTACTAGCAGTCAAATAAATGGAATCAATTGCATTACTATTTAAAATCGCATCAAACCAAAGCTCCAACGAATAGCAAAGAATGTCAGGAAAATTAATTATCTCCACAACTAGTAACGAGAAGATTTACTTTATAGCTAAAATATCAATAGGTAGTGATTCTTCTTTTCAATATCTTTGATACAATCAGTCACAAACACCTTCAAAATTAGCTATAATGTGTTAAAAATCCACATTTAAAATACATCGGACAGCAATAAGTGTCACATTATATTGATTTATTATTAAGCAGAGTATATTCATTATATTAATGCTTCATTAACGTTCTGATCATCTACAAGATAGTTTACTGTCTAAGTCCTATCAGTACTGTGAATTTAATGTCTAAGTATCTGTTATAAACATATTACATAGGCTACCTCACTTTAGTTATATCGATTGTCTACAAGGAGAACAGTTTTAATTTAAAGATAACGCTAAGAGAAATACGATCTTTCTACCGACGTGTCTTGTTGCCTAGGGATGGCACCACCAGTAATATCTTATCTCGGCAAGGATGATCTGTTATTATGTATAACATTTTAATAACAAATAGTCATTATGTTCTTTATATATAGCGTAGATTTCATCGTCTCTTATTGTGTGAAAACAATAAATAACTATAATAAATAATGACAGAATAATAAACTAACAAATGTTTGTGAAAGAGAAAGGAAATTTTTAAACAAAGTAAATGTATAGAAACTGCAAATATATTTCACTGTTACTATCAATAATTTTCTAGCTTTATTTTTGTTGATACCCGTATGAATACAGAATACAGATTATGTACCAATCGTACAATAATAACTAGGTATAGTCCTTTAACCCAGTATAGTGTTTGTGTTAAAAGAGAATAGACATTAACTAAACTTCTGTCAGGTTGGTAGCAGCATTCGCTTTGTCTGCATTCACGAGCTTCACTACGCCATATTGCTATGGTCACTTAGGGCATCGAAATAATATACACAAATTATCCACGAGTGATCATCAGGAACCAAAAGATGAAGTCAAAATATTTAAAAGGAGTTGTAATAAAAGCGCCAGATAGACTGATGTACGTACTTGTATAGTAGATCTAAGCTTGGCACTACCAAACAGACCAGCTGAGATACATATAGAATTCTATGGACGGCCGAGACTAGACCAAAGAGAATCAACACGAGATATCACAGTCACTCTGAGAACTGCGTGTGTAGTTTGTATAATGACAATATCATTTGTTAAAATACAACATCACTGTCAGAATAGAACAAAGAATAAACAATTATTATTCAATACACTAACACTCAGCTGACTAACCGTATCATTATTATATACCTACAACGGTTTTGTTTTAAAATATTAGGAATTTCATTCACATAACTTCTGTAACTCTTCAACAATTTCTTATATAAGTTTATTGCTTTTCTTAATCGAGATAAACGTTTGAAGAAACTAATAAAACCCTTTATTGTCTTACTCTGTGTTTACTTATTTTCCTTACGGCAAGTGACAGTCAAATGTTTAAAGAACTCGTTGCTAGGGGATATATTTCAAATATATTTTATGATCTTTGCATTATCGTACGTAGAAGCATTTTGAAAGTCATATCCCATGCATTTTCTAGTCATTCATTACAAATTATTATTTCTAAAATCTCATACTTCTTTATTTACTTCTTGTTAATAACTATTTCTTTCCCTTATAGTAGAGTTGTCTTGAGTCGACTCAAAATTAAAAACCGCTCGATATGTGGTGTCTTTGACAGTAATTTCCCTTTGCACATCCGGAACATAAAGAACAATAACAATTTCCAATATCATAACCTTTGATGTATTTAAAAACTCAAACTAAAAACCAAAAATATCTCCGAAATGCTTTGCTACAAAATAAAACCATTGACATCAATCTAAAATTTTGTTCTGTTCGGCTTTGTCTATTTCCCATGTTACACAAAAAATACACAGAAGTAAAACGATCTCATAAGCTACTCGAAAAAGTTAAGATAATTACATTACTGAAAGTTATTTTAAGAATTTATAACAAGTTCGTGAAAAGTCTTGACTATAAATGTCACATTGGTGAACGGAATTTGTCTTGCGTCTATGAAATAAATTTGATTTGAGTATTTATTGAATGTGAACCATCTATTTGAAGACAAAGAAACAGTACGTCTTTAATACTCATCGCATAATTCCATCTTTTTCCTTCGACATAGAGAATGACAAACAATAACAAAACACGTTTGGACACTTCTTTATAATACAAAACAAATTGCAGTGGCACACTGTCATAGAACTCTGTTTTAACTCATGACGTAAAGTTACAGCTTCATAATGCAGTTCTTATTAGACAAAATATATTCAAACATATTCCTTTCATAAAACTGTTTAAATGTATAAGTTTATGCTTTTCACATATTTATATTGTCCAGGTAAAGATGAACAAACCGATATTAAATTTGAGCACATACATAGGACACTCACTAAACAATATTACTAACGCTTCTTTATTCGTTGATTATTACTCTTGTGATTGTAGACCAAATATTCTTTACTTTAGGTTTCTATGTTATTATAATTTCTAAGCTCCAATCATTTGTTTTCCTGATAATATGGAAACATTTAATTGTCACTTCATTCCCTTGTAGTCCCTCTTCTATCTGTAACGTGACGTGTTATGAAACTACTTCTCTAAGGATACATCTTTAACTTGTAGAACAGTAAGCATTCTTAGAAACTGCGTTGAGAAAACATGTGATAAGAAACGTTGTTTTAGTTATATTGATCGTCCGCTAGGGGAAGCGTTTTGGTGGACAGACTATGCGAAGACAAACTAACCTCATCCTGCTCTCTACAGATGGAACTACCTGTCATATTTTATCACAAGCAATAAAATTTATAATTATTCTCGAAGTAATATATTATAGTGTAACTACGTTTGTTCATATAACGTGGACTTAATTATTGTTGAATGTTAAAAACAATTAATAACTGCAGTGTACTGTTAGCTAACAACAAAGCAAGATATATCGTTTTGTGTGAGAATGGAATTCTTCGAAAGTAAGTAGATGCACGAGCTTTTAGCATAAATTTGGCATTATCGGTTTCTCCAATTATATGTCCCAAGACACTTTTGTTGGCATGTGTAATCAATTATAATGAAAACAACTTTCAAAATGCTTACTTTTATATTTGACATGTGGCATTTTGGGAGCAAATAGACAAGTACTTTCTAAACTTATCTCACGTTAAAGAGGAGCTTCAAACTTGGTCTCCCCCACATTTTACAAATTTCGTTCACAGGAACTATTCCCTTTTCCAAGTCTAGAATTACAACCTTATTCGTTTAATTTTAATATCGAGTAAACCATTTGCAGCAATAAACTGAATTCCTTTGTTGTCTTGCTTTTTCTGTTTGTATTCATTTCAGAATCTCTGTACTATCTGTAAGGTAGAAGTTTCGTTAAACTAATATGTATACTTCCTTGTACATACAATAATAGGAAAATCAGTAGATATGTAACAACACCTCAGAGCGAGAATGAGGATTTGCGACTGTAAGAGTAAGTTACAGTATGGGTGAGAGAGATCTAAGCGCCCGTCGATAACTAGATCATGTATTTTTGATCGAATAGTGGTTCGATATATTTCTACTTACATTATATATGGAAATGTTCTACCAAATTTTTATGTTAATATTTAATCGAAGATATAGTTTTCGGTGCCCACTTAACCGCTAAAGGCGTCTTTAGACAAAGTTCCATGTGATTATGTACGTGTCTCCGTGTGTACGTTCATCACGAATAATAAACCGATTTTAAAAATAAATAAAAAATGGTAGTTAATAAGTGGAAAAGAAAGGAGCTATACACGAATATAAATGATGAACGTTTTTGTTTGTAAAGTATATCTAATAATTTCATCAAAATATCATAAGTTCAATATATTGTCGCGACAACGGGCATAAAAGTTTCGGTGCAAACAGATAACAGACGGATAGTGTTTCACGGTAATAAAGAGCTTGCTTAAGCAGTTAAAGATAACGCGAGATAAAGGTCTGCCGAAACAAACGAACTGAGATAAATGGAAATTTCTGGTGACGTCTTGGTTGATAGAGATTATTCGGTTTCTTTATTGTTCGGGAAATATCTAGAATTTATCAATGAGGTATTTAAGAAGGCGACGACTCGACGATAGTGGCGAACAGTCGTAAGCAGTAAACAGCTGTAGAGTGTTGTTGTAACGAGAGCTGTTTGTTATTGTCATTGACCTTGGTAGACTGTGTGTATGTGACGTACTGTTGTTACGTGAGAATTGAACAGTGTATTTCTACGGAAATAAAGAACATTTGGAATATCTACAACTCGGACTTTTAATTCTACGAACACACAAAGTCACAATATTTACTAGCATGAGACACAAACTGTATATCTTAATGTTCTGGCAACAGTCCATGAAACAATGTTGTATAATTGACATATTATATTAGTGCACAAAAAATACAAATCTTATTAAAACACATAATCTGCATCTATTTATTTTATGGCATTAACTATTTCAGAGTCATTCGTTGTCTTTACTTTATATTTTCCATCTTTATATTCCTAAGCCTCACTCTGCTGTTCTTTGGAATAACGTGAAATCTAAAACACAAATATGACAACCCGCTTTTTAAACACTATAGCATGTCTGTCACGTTCAAGAGGTCCCGACTTCAAATCTTGGTCAGGGTGAGTTACCTGGATAAGGTTTTTTCCGGGGTTTTCGCTTATCCTTCAAGACGAATGTTGAGGAACTCTAAGCTATATGGACCCTGGACTCATTTGAGCACCATTTCACCCAATTCATTCACGGTCCGATATAACTTAGCTTAACGTTGGGGCTGCCGTAAATTAAAAGAAAAAAAAGATGACACAGACTGTATAATATGATTTATCTGCCAACAGTCTGTGAAATAATGTTATAGAATTGGCCTATCATATGATATAGATGTCTTACGGCGCTACAAATGCCTATCACAGATATTCGTTTTCTTTAGTTTAAACTTTCCTACTTTAAGTGACTAAACTGTACTCCGCTGTTCATTAGAATAACAGGAAAATTAAAAGGCAACATACAGCAACCCGCTTTAAAGTGTAATTGATCTACTTCTACAAACATTTATCTTGAACTAGAGCAGAAAAATAATGACTTTTTATTTAGCAGAAACTCGAGAAGATAGTGTTAATTTCATCAAGTATTTTAATGCTATAAACACTGTAGTATATTATGTAGGAGACAATCGTTCAGTTTTGTCTATTGTCCATTGGAGAGAAATTTCGGTTGACAGAGAATGTCATGAAATATACAATCTTTCCACTGAATGCGTTTGCTCTCCAGAGATGGCACCACTCGTAATACCTTACTGCGCGGGTTATCATTTATAATTATCTATAAATATTTTAGGCATACTCCTACTTGGTTTATTGCTTATGGCTAAGATTTCAATTGTTTTCTTCCTGTAGATATAAAGTAGACAGAGTAGGAATACAGAGACAAAACCAAAGGAACAAGTAACTGTATTCCAGAAAGGAAGTCTATCTAACAAAATATTTAGCTACACTTTTCGAGATCTTGTATTATACGACTCTGCTTCTAGACGTCGTGGAGTACACATCGCCTGCGAGAGTTGCCAGCGTCCAACATTCGAAGGAGGACTTCGAGCTTCTGCCTTCGTGAAGAGCCTTTCTAGCCTCTTGGAGGCGAGAAGGAGGTACCTGAGTCTGCTAGAGCTTCAACTGCTTAACAAAGTGCCTGGGTAGAACAGTAAGACCGCAGCCAACAGTCCTTGCGACTGGTTTTTTCGGCGCCCTTTAAGGGTAGGTCCGCTACTGTTCGTGCTTCTCAGCGCCCTAGACTTGTTCTTTTATACTCTTATTCTTCTTTTTTCCTCTTATCACTCATTAGTATCACGCAGAAAGGGGCCACAGTACCCTTTTTGTTTACTTCATCACACTCTCTCCTCATTGGTCACTCCATTGCCCTCCCTAAACCTTATTGGTCACTTCATTGCCCTTCCTAATTGGTCGTTATATTGGATGTTCCCATTGGTCAATCCACACATCTGATCATGTCGGCTGCTAACATCCCAAATCCCACCAACATGAAGGCATCTACACACCCTTCTGCAGATCACGCAACCTGCGCAACCACTGCTTCTAACCCCCTTGCAACAGAGGCACCTGCAACCTATGTGGAACAAGCCTCTGAAAATTATTACCTGCTAGGCGGTGATATTTCAACCTTCATGGGGACAGCTTTGATCGTACAACCCAGCTACCCACTATCCAGAGGCGATATCCGGATCCTCAAAACGGAAAGAAAGGCTAGGACAAAATACCTGAATCAGGCAGATGCCGAAATGTCTTCCGTCCCCAACTCTGAAGAGGTCTGCGTCACGGCTGCAGCCTTCAGAATCTATTCCTTCCACCGCCAGAGAATTGATGTCATCACCAGTTACCTTTCACATCATGAAGAGCAATATAACTCCTGGCAAATACCTACGCAGAAAAGAACTGCCAAGGAAACTAACCACAGCGCATTAGCGCCACCACCAACGACATCAAACAGTTTTGCAGCTCTCTCTGAAGCAAAAACACCAGAGGACTTCCCACCATTACCAGCCGTAAACCAAAAGAGGCGTAAATGCTCTACACCTCCCCCACCCCCTGCTGAACTCATGGAACAGGAAGTAGCAGAGGTAGCAGCCCCATTACACCTCAACCAGGCACAAGCTACCACACAACCACAAGGAGTAACCAAATCTAATAAGACTACTCCCATCTTCTTAAGAGATCCGTGCCAAGCCCGAGAACTGACAAAGGCATTACACGATGGTTTCCCAGAATTAAAATTCACCATAAAAAACATGAGTGGGTCTATCGCCTTCCTTCCCGAAACGCCTACCGATCACAGAACCATACGAAAATTCCTCACCGATCACACAGTACAATACCTCACCACCTTATTACCCGAGGAGAAGCTAATGTACGTAACATTGAAGGACCTACCCATGTACGTTACAGAGGCAGAAGTCCAAGACCTCCTACAAAAGATGGAGTACCCAGTTGAGCGTGTTGGACAACTCCGATCAAACCGCTCCCCGACGCAGCAGAAGCTGCCACATTTCCGAGTAGCCCTTCGGAAGGAGCCGCGCTCAAGCGATATTTACAAGGTAACCCACATGTTCGACGCCATTATAAGGGTTGAACCATATCGACCGCCTGCACGACCATTACAGTGTACGAACTGCCAACAGTTCACCCACAGTGCAGCGGGATGCAGGCTTATACCGGTATGCTCCTACTGTGGTGACTCAGGCCACAAGCGCCCAGAATGCAAGAGGCTAGGTCTTGCTGGATCTAAACCAACATGCAGTAACTGCGGAGGAGAGCACTCCTGCCGCTACGCGAAGTGCCCTATCTGGCAGGAGGCCAGAATAGAAATGGAGCTCAACAAGGCTGGACAACGCACCCGTTTTGACGCTGCTCCGAAGATACCAAACCCACAAGGCATACCCAGGGAAGCATTCAAAGGTACTCGCTACCCTGGTCTCCCTCCAATTACTAGACCACAATTCCCAAACTACGCAGCTGCCGCATCTGCAACACGAAGTCAAAACCCACTGCAACCTCATCAATCAGAGCCGCAAGCAACTGCGCAATCACAAACCACACCAGCTCCACCAAAGCCACCAACGCCACCACAACGTCCACCTGTTAACGGACCATCAGAAACAGCTCCATCTGCACTGGCCAATAAACCTACGTGCCCATCAAGACAGACTAACGCCGACACCAGAACGCCCATGCAGCAGCGGCTACTGGCTCGCCCCACCACAAACCACAACCTTCCACAGACTTCCAAACCATCCCTTCCTGATGAGCAGTTTTTAAGCCTCATGTCCAGGATTCCACTCGCCCTGCAAGCTGACTTTGCAGCTGCCTTAGCTGATGCACTAGCCATCCGCCCTCCTTCTATTCCTTCACAAACAATATTGGTTCACACCGTCTTTGTATTTATGGGCAACAATGGCGGACGTCAATAATATAATAAGCAACCACACCAGCCTACGCATTTGTTCCTGGAATGCCAATGGACTACGACAAAAGTTACGTGAAGCCACAAACTTCATCGCTGTCAACAAAATCAACATCTTCCTTGTCCAAGAAACACACTTAGCTCCACGCTATAGGGCTACCATTCCAGGAATGATTTGCTATCGAACTGATCGTCCAGATGGCTATGGCGGGACTGCAGTTTATATCCAAAGGCACATCCCCCATCATCGCCTACACCTGCCTGTTTCAGACGGCCTTGAAGGTACAGGAATCCAAGTCGCTACCGACAGAGGACCACTTAATATCTACTCGGTCTACATCCCACCAAGTAGACCAATTTCACAGAGAGACCTGGACCTTATTTTCAATGGTTCTCCCACTGTAGCCATGGGTGACTACAACTCAAAGAGCACGCTTTGGAATTCCACCATCACCAACAGTCGCGGACGCCTACTGGAGCGCTACATAGAACGTAAGAACCTGGCCGTCCTTGCTCCCAACTCCCCCACCATAACTCATGGTGATAGTAGTCCCCCTGATTGGTTGGACATAGCACTCCTATGCAACATTCGCAGTCACCCAACTATATTCTCTCTTCCCGAACTCTCTTCCGATCACTTTCCTGTTCTCTTGCTATATAAGGCAAAACTCACACCCAAGTCATTACCTTCTCACGTAAATCCCAGACAGACCAACTGGAGCAAATTTTCAAACATCATGGCCGACAAACCCGCCGAAATTCACCCTTGTACAACAATAGCAGAAGCTGATAACCTGGAGCAGTTCATCACTAGCAACATGGCCGAGGCCATGCGTGAAGCAACTCCTGCCCGTAAATCCCCATATAGTCCCCTCAAACCCATCCCAAAACATTTGCGCCAACTCATCTCGGCCAAAAACACAGCACGGCGAAAATTCCAAAATACCCGCCAGCCACAAGACAAGAGGGAATGGAATCGCCTCCAGGCTGCAGTGAAGATGGAACTTGCAGACCACTTCAATAATGAATGGGAAAGGAAACTATGTACCCTCGACACCACAGACTGTTCTCTCTGGAGAATGTCCAAGGCTATGCTACGCATACCCATCTCAGATCCGCCACTTATGAATGGAAATAGAGTGGCACAATCTTCCAGGGAAAAAGTCGAACTCACAGCAGAATACTTAGCTGCTACCTTCCATCCAGCTGAATCCCCTGACCACGAGCAAGTAGCGGAAATTGAAGGAGTGGTACAGCAATTTCTTGCCTCTCCCTACAACTCAGCCGAAGTGCTGCTCACAAACACCGCTGAGGTCAGTGGTCTGATAGCTTCAGTCCGACCCTACAAAGCTGCTGGTTGCGACTCCATACCAAACGCTGCTTTCAAGGCACTCCCGCAGAACTGGATAGCCTTGCTTGTTCATCTGTTCAACAGCCTGCTCCTTCTTTCCTACTTTCCTGCAAAATGGAAACATGCCAAAATCATTACTATCCCCAAACCTGGCAAGGACTCCAAACAAATTTCAAACCATCGTCCCATTAGTCTGCTACCAGCCATAAGTAAATTATTTGAGAAAGTACTGCAACATCGCCTCCAAAACCTACTGGACGAGCTACACATCATTCGCCCAGAGCAATTTGGCTTTCGCCGCTCCCACTCCACATCACACCAACTTCTACGTCTGGTTGATGAAGTTACTCGAGCCTTCAATAACAGGCAGTATGTTGCAGCTCTATTTTTGGACATCACAAAGGCCTTCGATTCAGTTTGGCATCAAGGCCTTCTTCATCGATTAATCAGCTACAACTTTCCTCCCTACATAATACACATTGTCAACCATTACCTTACCCATCGCACCTTCTCCGTTGTCAGAGATGACATTTCTTCCCGACCCTACCTAATCAATGCAGGGGTACCCCAAGGTAGTGTACTTGGACCCCTTCTATTCTTAACTTATATCAACACCCTTCCCACTATCTGGAGCTGCAACCTATACCTGTTCGCTGATGACACAGCAATCACCACAGCCTCTTGTAAACACCTCACGGCTGTACAACGTCTTCAGCGCTATGCTGACATGCTTTCCGCCTGGTTCCTCACCTGGCGCCTACGCATAAATGCTACAAAAACACAGGCAGTAACCTTCACCCGTCGCCAAGTTCACGACGTCCCAGAGCTCCACATAGCAGGAGAAGACATCCCCTGGAGAAATCAGGCCCAATACCTTGGAGTCCAGCTCGACATGCGTCTCACCTGGAAAACACATATTACATCTGTAGCCTCAAAAATTACCAAACGTATGGGTATGCTATACCCATTATACAACCAAAAGTCACCCATGAGCCTCAGAAACAAACTTCTCATATACCAGCAAATTCTGAGACCAGCTATCACCTACGCATGTCAAGTCTGGGGTGCTGCAGCATCATCAAACTTAAACAAACTCCAGGTCCTGCAGAACCGATTTCTCCGCATTGCTACAGGAGCCGATTGGTACATCCCCAACACCAATATTCATAACGACCTTTCATTTCCCACTCTCACCAGCTACATCAAGACTCTTTCATACAAATTCTACTCCAACCTACCATCCAGCTTCAACCATCTCATCAGGGGTCTCGGGGAATATGATTTAGACCCCGGGGCTACCTACAAACACCCACGAGCCACCCTAGGCCTACCATAATACTAACACCCATCATACACCATCTTTATCCAAATATCTTCTAATCTCATTCATCATCATCATAAAAAAAAAAAAAAAAAAAACCCTAGGACAAACATCCAACCATTTAACCACCGCCCGATGAATAAAACTCCATCATAATGCCAGTAAGGGACAGTGTCCCGGTATGGCAACAAGTCGAAGGCCCCTGCTCCAAGCAGCAGGACTCACCTTCAGCGACACCACTGTGCTTGTATTATACCAAGGAGCTAATCCAAACAGCAGCTAAAGCTGAGCTCCACATAATTCTTCCAAGCTGCTTGGCATCAAAATTATAAACCCAAAATTTAAATAAATAAAACACCAGGGCGCAAGGTGTTGCATCCTGTCCTTCAACCCCCAGGTACTACTAGTAACCTCAGAAAAATTCATCATCCTAAAAATCAACATTTCACCCTACAACATCCCGATATTTACCTTACCTGCGGTAAAACCCTTAAACACGGGTGGGCACGCAGCAAAAACCTTCTGGCTTTATACATCCAGCCAGCACCACATGGCATGGCTTGTATTACATGTTCATTGATTATTATTGCCTTTAAAATCATTTACTTGGGACTATTTATTGAATATCCAGTTGGAAATACTCGTTTACGGATGTGGTAGTTGGTCAAGCGTGTCATACCATGTTAACGTCGTATGACGTGTGTCAGGAGAGTCCAGAAGCTTATCAAATGATCTGCTTTAGCCTGTACTCATAAGTGTCTTACTCTAATGATTTTATTTTAAAATATTCCGAAAGTTATTCACATTATTTTTGCCACACATTCTTCTGCAATGTCTTATAACATGCTTACTCCTCCACTTCGTATAAATCGAGCTTAGTCTTAGACATTTAGTTCTTTTAATACTACCGTATTAATTCCTTTCATAAAATCTGTATATCTATAGTTACCTGTAACGTCAGACATCACTACAACAAATATATTTACTTCCTTATAGGTGCATACAGTAAAATTGCAGCCACGCAATATCACAGAACTACGCTTAAATCGTGACCTCAAGTTACAGCTTCATAATGCAGTTCTTATTACGTACATAACTTACAAATATATTCTCTTGTTCAAATATTTAAATGCACATGGTAATATTTTCATATATATTTTCCAGTTTAGATGAGCAAACCAATATTAAATTTGAGCACCTGCATTTGTTGTTTGTGTAGGATATTCACTAATTAATATTACTCACGCTTGTTTATCCGTTGGTCATTATTTCTGTGACTGTGCACCAAATATTCTTTGCCTTAGTTTTCAATATTATTTTCCTTTCTAAGCTCAAACCTTTCCTTTTCCTGATACCCTGGAATCATTTCATTGTCGCTTTATTCCCCTGTATTCCCTCTTGTATCTGTAACGTTACGTGTAATGAAACTGTTTCTCTGAATATACATCTTAAACCTGGCGAAGAATAAGCATTCTTATAAGACTGGCTTGAGAGAACATATGATAAGAAATGTGGTTTAAGTTATATTGATCGTCCGCTAGGAGAAACGTTTTGGTGGACAAGCAATGCGAACACAAACTAACCTCATCCTGCTGTCTAGAGATGGCACCACATGTTATATTTTACCATAAGCAAAAATATTTATAATTATTCACAAATTATTATATTAAATTGTATTTACGTTTGTTAATATAGCGTGGACGTTATTATACCTTACATGATGAAACATTAATATACTGCAGTGTACTTTTAGCTAACAACAAAGTAAAAAATTAATTTGTGTGAGAATGGCATTCTTCTAAAGTAGGTAGATCTGCGAGCACTTTATAGAAATATGGCATTACTGGGGCGTACGTGGTATGCCCAGTGGTGTATGTGTGTGTGTGCGCGCGCGCGCACAAGATAAGCTCAGTGTAAATATGTAAATATAAAAACAAGAAAAAGAAAGACAGAGACAAATAACGAGATAAAACTGGTTCTCGGCGGCCTCAGAACAGGTCGCCGTATGGGTTTTAGAAGAACCCCAAAGACAATAAAAAACCATACCCAGAATTATAAAGCCATGTAAATTAGGAGCCTGTAAGCCGGGTCCATTTTACCGGCACCGGGCAAATAAGTTATTGTCACGCGAACGTCGGAACTCCCTATAGAACCGACCGGCAGCAGCAGGAGACGTAGGCGTTCGCCACGCCCAGTCATTTATCTTATAGTGGTAACGAGGGTTGGCTGGAAAAACATGACTGTGCCGTCTCTTTTCGCTCCACCTGAGTTCTCGAACTTACGGGATATTTCAAGCAGCGAAGTATCGCCGTGTTAGTGAACGGACGAGAAGACTGTGTGCGTGCAACGGAAGAATTTACGTAATTGTGAGCGTACAGTGGAACTGCATCGGACGAACTGGTAAATTGTAATTGTGTGCATCACGTAATTCTGTGTAATCGGCAAGTGTTCAACTGTAAGTTGGTGGAAATAAAGAACATTGTTGAGTTTGTGTAATTGGACTTTTCATTTCACGAACCCACATGGTCACACTGATGTCAGGTAGCGGGACGACATCATCACCGACGCCATGGACGCCAAGTATTTGCCAATACTTACCTTTCTCTTACAAGAGGAGTTGTTAAATTTCTTTGTCCTGCACATACAAAGAGATATTTGAAGGATTTGATAATCGCTTAAGTCTTCTACATTCCAGTATACAAATGATTTTACAAACAGTTGCCGGTCAGTGCACCGGAGTATGAACAACCAGAAAAAATATGATCAGAAGGACAAATATGACAAACAGGTTTACTTAATATCAGAAAATGTTCATCTCATTTCACTGAGGTAAATAAATGAGTGAACAACTTCATTAATAATTTGTTTGGTTATTTAAATAAGTGTTAAAGCAAAGTGAATGAAATTCGGAAATTAAATGTAATCGCAGTACATGAACAATTAAGTATTGGGACTAATTGATCTCAAACGAGCTCTTCCCAAACATGAGATATATTTTGGAATTGTTGTCATTCTGTGTTTATGTGTCATGCGTCACACACATCTGTGAGATGTGGAGAACATTTCTGTTCATTATAATTGTATACAAGTTCCAACAAAATGCATTAACTCTAAGTATCTAACAATTTACATAGAAACCGTGGAAGGGATTTCCAAAATTTGTGAATATGTATAACTTTTAGAAGACTTCTTTTCTGGGTACAGTTATTTATTCGTTCAATTTTTGTCTTAACATATATTATAACTGTTTCTTGGCTTTATGCCATACAGATAAATTAAATCTAAAGCATATAAAAATAGACAATTACATGTTACTGTAAGACTTTAAAAACAAATATAAAGATCATCCTACGCTACAGTAGTTGGAATATGTCAACTTAGTGTTATAAGTATATACTCTTAGATAAGAGACGATCTCTTAGTTATATTGATTGTCCACCAGGGTGCATTGTTTATAATGACCTCGTCCTGTTGTTCATAGATGGCACCACCTGTAATATCGATTAGTACAGAACAAAGTTTGTATTTATTTACAGAGCTCTTGGCATGTTATAATTATGTTTATTAGTTATGGCTTCCATTTTATTGACCCATGTGATATAAATATAAAGAGTACCCATTAATATATGTCACCCTAATACTGAACGAATAAGTGATTGTACGTGAGAACACATGTCTTCTGAACGAAGTATATATTTACGTGTTTTCTACAGTTTCAACATGGTTATCTGAAACTTTCAAAGTCTGTAGATCTTTTGTTGGAAGTTGTAAACTTGTAAAGGAAAACCTAGGTAATTCCTATGGACTGGAAACCTTCCACATATAAATAATTAAGTTGATACGCCTGACGGTAAGAAAAAGAAGACCTGATCATTGGTATTTAAACACTACACATTTCATAACACATCAAATGTATATTTTGAATTTCCTAGAAATGTATCCTCAGAGTTTCTCACATTATAGATGTGGTTTATATAACTGATAAACTGTATGAGATAAACAAAATAGCCCGCCTCGGTAGAGTGGTGGTAGCAAGTCTTCCTCGCGTTCAAGAGGTCCCGAGTTCGAATCTCGTTCAGGGTGAGTTACCTGGATACGGTTTTTCCGGGGTGTTCCCTTATCACGTAAGACGAATGTCGGGTAACTCTAAGCTCCATGGACCCCTGACTCATTTGAACATCATTTTACCCACCTCATTCATATTCCAATATGCCTTAACGTTGGAGGACGTAAATTTCAAAATAATAATAAAATAAAAACTAAACAAAATGTTATTCCAAGGAATGTAAATCCCGTTAAAATACCCAATTTATGTTAAATAGAGTTTTTGTAGAGATTTTAGATTTTGAATGAACCATAATTTTCTCAACAGAGATACGTTATGTTGTGTTTGTGTGTGTGTGTGTGTGTGTGTGTGTGTGTGTGTGTGTGTGTGTGTGTGTGTGTGTGTGTGTGTGTGTGTGTGTGTGTGTGTGTGTGAACAGCATAACTCAAACAGGGCAAATCTATCAAATACCAAATTTGGCGTTTCGATTCATCTTCTAAGTGTAAACCACGTTAGATTTTGCAGAAATTCCGTAAACTGCCTTTTATAAGGAAACATTTTAGTAATTTCTGATTTTCTGATAACGAAGTTTGATAATTTATATTGAAATAACATAAGTTTAAGATATTTTTGCAATACTTGATGTGTAAGTTAATTATTTTGACACGATTTGCTCGTGTAAGTTAAATTCATAATTCATTTGTCAATTATCATGTCAACAAGGCCGACACAGAGATGTAGTTGTCAATATTTACGTTACCAGTAGAAAGTGTTAACATTAGAGTCTGCAGTAACAATCCTCAGTGGCGGCTCATGTTGTCTATACCTAGGGGGGCTGCACTGATTATTGACAGTTTAGCTTACGTTAATTATTTCAAGATGAACTGCATACGGCGACCTTTCTTTGTAGCAAACTTATTAACCACTCTCTCGTTAAACTCTGGGATGTTTTCTATGGACAACATAGAGAGCGCTGTTAATCTATCTTCTCCAGTAATGTTCCTAAGGAATGTTTTAATTCTTTTCAGTGTGGAGAAACAGCGCTCAGATTCACTTGTTGTAAGAGAGTTATTTTCAAATGTTTTAACATTTCAGAAAAAGTGGAAGAAAGATTACTAGCTCAAAGATATTGAAGAAATTTTACAGCGCCATCAATATTCCTGAATTCTTCTCTTGAATAGATGACTGAAAGTTCTGTATGTAGTTTGTCCTTATCAAACACTAGGATCATTTTGTTGTATTCATTGAACGAATTTTCTGGAAATATTGAATTAAATTGCTCAAATTGAGAATCTTGTAGCAAGGAAGACACAGAAAGATGTTTTGTAAACTTGAAGTGGAGATTCAATTGTGACAGTATAACATCACATACTTCCTTGGCTGCTGCTGCTCTGGTCTGTGTGTTTGAAACAATTTTTCTTTTGTGTGGATTTTCTGCTGCCAAATCAGATAACTCCACCTTGTTTCTTATTTTTATAATTTCAGCAGTGAAAGTAGATATGTACACTGGAACTTTCTGTAGTTGATTGTACAGTATTTCTACATGAGGCACAACCAAATGGAAAAAATTAAGATAAAAACAAAACTCATTATTTTCAAGATACTCCAATAAAGCACTTGCCTCATTTATTGTCCCACTGCTTGAGGTGTCTGATCCTGACAAAATTTGAAAACATTCTTTAAATGCTTCCTTCTTTTCTTAAACAACATTTACAGTCCTGGGTTTGCAGTTCCACGTCGTTGATCCACCACTGGGTATTCTCTTCTCAACACATGAATCTAACACTGATGATCTGTGTGGAGAGCGGCAAAAGAAGGCGGATATAGCACAAAGATTTGAAAAAAAAATCCTATCTTTTGTGTTTTGCCTGGCAGCTTTCTCCGTTAATACACTTTATTATGCGTTTCAAATGAGAAGAGTTCTGAAGCTCAGCTAATCAGATGCCGTATCACACTCAGCGTTGCCAGCTTGTTACTCCACTCTTTTATATTTCCCTCTCTCTCGGACACTCATACAACATGCAGCTCTGCTTGGCGCAGACGTAAGCGTAAGCAAATTATATTTTACAAACTTTTACAATGATGCAGTTGACAAAATCAAAATTATAAAAAGCATTTTCGCAAATTATGTATATTTTTAAATACCTTAACTATAATTAAAGTTTATGAATTACCTGTTTTTGTAATCCAATGGAACTGCCAGTGGCTCACCCATATAGCTGTGTCACTTCTGTTAAGAGACACTTCGTCATTGTCACTGTCTTCATCGTCTGAGTCTTGAAAATTTATGATTATAGGTTCCAAAATCTCGTCACGTGCTATTTCTTTCTTAAAGTCGTCTTTTTGAAGGTTTTCTGCATGCCTCACGGAATTTTCCCAGTCCTGTTGAGTTACTTTGTCAATTTCTTCGTGAACAAGTCGTTTAACGTCCGTCAGTTTAAAAGTATTATTTCTGTCTGCATTTCCCCTTTTTATTTGAGCCCACACCAACTCAATTGCATTATATTGGCTGTGGTAAGGTGGGAGGCGTATACCCTCCTGTCCCGTTTCAATTGCAAGTTGATCCAGCTGATACACTTGCTCCATGTTTTTAAACGGAACTACTATTTGCAATAACTCATCTTTAGTTTCTGTTTCCGAGAAGTTTTGAAGAACGTGTACACCTTAAAAATAATACTTCCAACCTGACAATAATTGCCTTTATGACTCACCACTAAATTTACCGCAAGAAGCCATTGCATTATTTAACTGTTACTCTACTGTTAAATAATCCAGAATAAATAAACACTTCTTATCCAGCATTCATTCATAAACATAAGCATACAGCATTCCACAGGCTAACAGGAAATGAAGTGTTTGCTCTTTCTCGAATTTAACACCTTGACCAATTCAAAGTAATTCTTTTATCACGTCATGTCAGTAGTGTAAATTTCAGTTCTGAGTAATTTAAAGTATATGTACATACATACACACCAACCACTTTGAACTCTCTAGAGTAAATAGATATTACGAACCATTCATAAACAAAGATATAACGTGACCAGACACGTTCTGCCAGAGCAGCAGGAAATTTATTGTTTCCTCTCGCTAGTGTTGGGTTATTCAAGGAAATTATTTTATCACGGCATGTCAAACATTTACGTTTCAGTTCTGAGTAGTTACAAATATACGTACACACACATGCCAAATTCATACAGTGCTTACGTCGCAATTTATTGTTATAATACAGGCAATAGTGGTTAATTCATTTACATAAGAGGAACTATTTGAGCTAAAAATATGAGGTTTTCATGGTTATGCTAGATACATTACTCTCTACCTTCCACATGGATCAGTTTTGGCAAAATCTGATTCTTTTCTTAGCTGAATAGTATTTCATACAGATTGGTTAGTTTGGCACTCGTCAACACCACTTGCATGACAATACAAGACCACACACCAGCCGTTACACCACTGCAGAAATTGAGAAATTGGAATGGCAAGTCTTACAGCCCTGACCTGGCACCATCAGACTTTCATCTGTTCGGGCCACTAAAGGAAGCTCATCGTGGGATTCATTTTGAAGATGAGGAGGCTGTGAAAACGTCCGTGCGTCAATGGCTTAGGAAGCAAGACCGTGTGTTTTACCACTGGAATACATGCCCTAGTTAAAAGGTGGACCAAAACTGTGGAAAAGGACGGAGATTATATTGAACAGTGACAAATTAATCGTCAGTGTTGTAGTTTTCAAGCTATGTAAATTGGATTTTATTTTCTTGGCAATTAAAAGGAATAAAAATAGGAGGCATTACTTTTTGACCCACCCTCGTACTTCCTGAAATTATATCATAAGGAAACCTTTCCACTAATGTCAGTTGTTTTAACTAGAAGTCTAAAAGAAGTGATACTTATTGGTAAAAGGGCTGGATTACTGAAACAAGAAGTTCGAGGTTGATAATAGGGACAATGGCAGTGAGACATCTTTAAGTGTCGGAACTTTGCTGATGATATGTTTGCCAGTTGAGTAAATCATCTTTTTAGAAATTATTCCCGTTGTACTGATTGATTACATTAGAAAATTAGCTGTATTACCATACACATCCTGTAATTGTGATAGTCATTTAATAACAAAAGTGAATTTGGTTTTATATTTATTTTTACCGTTATGGAAATTACAGAAGCTAGGGCTGTTTTCCTGAAAAACAATATAATTAATTATTACGTGACTACATATTTAATGCATTTATAATAATTACAGTTATTTTTTATGATTATGCACCAGTGTTGCGTAGAACTATTGACTAATCTCACACGACGGACACACGCAGCTTCCAAGTACTCCATTAATGTTTCGTAGCTTACTATACGCCAACTTAATAATATTTCACTCTTCTATTCGACAAGATAACAGACGATGACAGCGCTGGTCACTTGAAGGTCAATACGCATCTACGCTTTGTCGAGTAATACATTCTCGGAGAATACGTAACACTATTGTAGACATGACCTCCTGTAAATAACATTGCCAAACCAAAGAAACCCATACTCTTTGCAAAACAACATTTTTTTTAAAAAAAACTGACTTTACTTAGGAAACCACGTAATACATACTAAAAATACCGAGATGTGTGACTAGTAATTCATGGATTAGTAGTAAATTTTGTAAAATGGATCAAAAGGGAGGTCATGGTCACCACATGGGTTAGTGCCACTTTGTACTCTGTGGCCTAGAGTCGCATTTCGCGCCAATTTGGTCCATTCTCGCTCTTTGGAACAGTAAGTGTTACTATAAGCTTCTACGAGCGACCCTGTAGCATCGGACCTCCCCGCTAGGTTGACATGCCAGCCGTTCTTATATACTTCATGAAATGTCCACTTTGTATACGTGAGAGTGTATGTACTTCTGTGTTCACTTCCTATAAATTAAGCGCTACATAGTTTTAAGAGAGTGTTACATTTTGTAATGAAACTAACAATTTTAAAACGTTTGATATTATTTTCACATCCTAGAGATATTTGTATAAGCAGTTCAAAGCCAAATATTTTACAAATACAAACAAGTATGGATTGGAAGAATATCAGCAGAATTAACTCAGATTGAGCTACAGAAAAAACAGAATTCTTCTAAATTTTAAAAATTCTGTAAATAAGCTTGGCTGTATGAGAAAGAAAACCTCATCGGTCGTTAACAAACATTTTCTACCCATTTTATGTTTTGTCACGTAAAGTAAGTAGATGAGGTGCTGTATTCAATTTCGATTTTCAGCAGAAATACACATTTTAATGGAAATTATTTGTTATTTAGCACCAGCTATGTGAAGGCCAAAGTTTGTTAAGGTATAGTCTGACTGAAGTAATGCTCCTAAATGCACTAAATTACGAAAAATCGAGGGCCTAAAGGTTTTACATTGCCGGAATACTATTACTGTATTTTTCATACTTGCTTATCCGTCAGCTGGTAATATGTTACAACACCGCGTTGCTACACATGACACACAAAGATAATTACGTGAGCTTTGAGAGTTGTGACTGCAGTTTCAAAGTAGTTGCATTTTCTAAATGCTCACATAATTATCTTATATAATCTGTAGCAATACAATATTGAAACATAATCAGCTGAATCTTTTAAGTGAATTTTCTGTATGGCACACGTATTATTTTCCACTTTATTTGCCTCAAAATTTTGTATGAACGTTCAAGGAATTAACAACAGGATGTGGTATTTGACAGGAAAATTTGAATAATCATATTGTTTTCACAATTACTCCTTTCTTTTATTATTCTTTCTCATTAATAGAACAAATTAATTTGACATTTACTTAAGTAACATGAGTAATTCAACTAAATCAAGTACAAAGAATGCATAGAACAATACTAGCTATAACTCAAAACAGTTAAAAGTGATGCAACATTTAATTACAAAGAAACTTTAACAAAACATTCTGTGTAATATTACACATATTTGTAAATAATATGAACAATACAGTAAACGTTTTCTTTTAAAACAGAGACACTTTAACATAAAACGCAGTAGTTGCACAAAGTGAAATAAATAACAGACATAATAAACTTGAATATTTTACAAATGAGCTTTAACGCAATATTCTGTAATAACAGGATTGCTGAAGGGTTTAAAGTAATGAATAACATGAATAATTCATTGTATTAAATGGAAAGTTTAACATAACATTATAATACTTTAGCTATGTATTATGTATAATACACGTTTCAATCTTAATGAGATTAGTTGTCCCAGGCAATACCTAAGGTTAAGGAAAAACCTTTGAGAAAGAACCTCAAACACGTAATAAAATACAAAAAACAATTAAGTCAATGTAATGACAATATTACAGTATCATTAAGCAGTTTGAGGGGAATGACTGACTTTAGGTAAAAGGTTAATAATATTAACTACTGGTCATCCAAAAACTGTAAACATTATACATTCAAAATAAAAGATAAATGAAGCATTTGAAAAAATAACTTTAATTAGGCAAATTACTGTTTCTATAACTGTCTAAATAAATTTGCCAAATCTAAAAATCTGTAAAATAATATCAAGACAACTACCACTTAATTGGTGAATAAAATCAAACAACAAAAAGCTGAAACTATACTGATTTCAATATTCACATCATTTGTTCATGGCATGTGGTAACTGTGCTTCTTTCAAAAATTCTAATTTTGTTATCTTTATCCCCGATTTAAGTATTAGATCTTAAAATCGACGTTAACAAACGAAACGTAACACTTGTCACACCGCCAACACTAATGTTAAATTTCTTGCATTTCACCAAACTGTTCCCGAAAATGTTAACAAACACGTGTTAACGCCAAGATATTTGAAAATATCACAACTATAGAAGGCTATGGATGAGTCGTATTATTTTCTGAACGTACTGCGATGCGCTTTTTTTTCATTTTCGTCTGCATAAGCTGAACCATGACGGACGAACGAAATCATAAATAAAGTCGTGAGACAAATTTCTCACCGATGGAGAAAGAATTGTTAATTTGAATTGTTGACCAAGTGTAAGGATATCGTGGAAAATAAGAGAACGGATGCGGAAAATGTAAAAGAGAAAGATGTCACGGGAAAATATTGGAAACGAATTTAATTCATATGCATGTCACCACTAGAAGCACGAAACAACTTGTCAGTATTACATAAATTTTAAACGAGGAACGGAGTAGGACAAGTGACGAGTGACTTGAACGTTTCAAGACGGGAGGTAGACAGTGTATTATCCAGACAATTCGGTGAATTATAAAATCGCAAAGTTATTAATACTTGACGCAAAGGCCAGATCGGCATATTCCTTTCGATGCATGTTGTAATTCAGTATTACGTAAATTTAAAACGAGGAGCGAAGAAGAACAAGTGACGAGTGACAGTTACTTCTTTCTTTTATTATTCTGTATCATTAATAGAACAAATTAATTTGACATGTAACATGAGTTTCAACTAAATCAAGCACAAAGAATATATAGAACAATACTAACTATAACTCCAAACACTTAAAAGTGATGCAACATTTAATTATAAAGAAACTTTAACAAAACATTCTGTGTAATATTACACACATTTGTAAATAATATGAACAATACAGTAAACGTTTTCATTTAAAACAAAGACACTTTAACATGAAACTTCAGCTGTTGCACAAAGTGATATAAATAACAGAAAGATAAACTTGAATATTTTACAAATAAGCTTTAACGCAATATTCTGTAATAACACTGTAGGGATTGCTGAAGGGTTTAAAGTGATGAATAACATAATAATTCATTGTATTACATGGAAAGTTTAGCATTACATAGCACTTCAGCTATGTATTAAGTATAGTACATGTTTCAATCTTAATGAGATTAGTTGCCCCAGGCATTACCTAAGGTTAAGGAAAAACCTTTGTCAAAGTACCTCAAACAAGCAATAAAATACAAAAAACAATTAAGCCAATGTAATGACAGAATTACAGTATCATTAAGCAGTTTGAGAGGAATTATTGATTTTAGGTAAAAGATTAATAATATTATCTACTAGTCATCCAAAAACTGTAAACATTATACATTCAAAATAAAAGCTAAATACAGCATTTAAAAAAATAACTTTAATTAGGCAAATTGCTGTTACTATAACTGTCTAAGTAAATTTGCAAAATCTAACAATCTGGAAAATAATATCAAGACAACTACCACTTAATTGGTCAATAAAATCAAACAAAAAACTGAAATTATACTGATTCCAATATTCACGTCATTTGTTCATGGTATGTGGTAACTGTCCTTCTTTCAAAAATTCTAATCTTGTTAGTTTTATTCCCGATTTCATTAACAGATGTTAAAATCGACGTTAACAAATGTAACGTAACAATTGTCACACCGCTAACACTAATGTTAAATTTCTTGCATTTCACCAAACTGTTCTCCGAAAAAGTTAACAAACACGTGTTAACATTAGATATTTTAAAATATCACAACTATAGAAGGCTATGGATGATCGTATTATTTTCTGAACGTACTGCGATGCGCTTTTGTTTTCATTTTCGTCTGAACAAGTTGAACCATGACGGACGAGCGAAATCATAAATAAAGCCGTGAGACAAATTTCTCATCGATGGAGAAAGAATTGTTAATTTGAATTGGTGACCAAGTGTAAGGATCTCGTGGAAAATAAGAGGACGGATGCGGTGAATGTAAATGAGAAAGATGTCACGGGGAAAATATTAGAAACGAATTTAATTCATATGCATGTCACCACTAGAAGCACGAAACAACTTGTCAGTATTACATAAATTTTAAACGAGGAACGAAGTAGGTCAAGTGACGAGTGACTTGAACGTTTCAAGACGGGAGGTAGACAGTGTATTATCCAGACAATTCGGTGAATTATGAAATCGCAAAGTTATTAATAATTGACGCAAAGGCCAGATCGGCATATTCCTTTCGATGCATGTTGTAATTCAGTATTACGTAAATTTAAAACGAGGAGCGAAGAAGAACAAGTGACGAGTGACAGTTGCTTCTTTCTCTTATTATTCTGTATCATTAATAGAACAAATTAATTTGACATGTAACATGAGTTTCAACTAAATCAAGCACAAAGAATATATAGAACAATACTAACTATAACTCCAAACACTTAAAAGTGATGCAACATTTAATTATAAAGAAACTTTAACAAAACATTCTGTGTAATATTACACATATTTGTAAATAATATGAACAATACAGTAAACGTTTTCATTTAAAACAAAGACACTTTAACATGAAACTTCAGCTGTTGCACAAAGTGATATAAATAACAGAAAGATAAACTTGAATATTTTACAAATAAGCTTTAACGCAATATTCTGTAATAACACTGTAGGGATTGCTGAAGGGTTTAAAGTGATGAATAACATAATAATTCATTGTATTACATGGAAAGTTTAGCATTACATAGCACTTCAGCTATGTATTAAGTATAGTACATGTTTCAATCTTAATGAGATTAGTTGCCCCAGGCATTACCTAAGGTTAAGGAAAAACCTTTGTCAAAGTACCTCAAACAAGCAATAAAATACAAAAAACAATTAAGCCAATGTAATGACAGAATGACAGTATCATTAAGCAGTTTGAGAGGAATTATTGATTTTAGGTAAAAGATTAATAATATTATCTACTAGTCATCCAAAAACTGTAAACATTATACATTCAAAATAAAAGTTAAATGCAGCATTTAAAAAAATAACTTTAATTAGGCAAATTGCTGTTACTATAACTGTCTAAGTAAATTTGCAAAATCTAACAATCTGGAAAATAATATCAAGACAACTACCACTTAATTGGTCAATAAAATCAAACAAAAAACTGAAATTATACTGATTCCAATATTCACGTCATTTGTTCATGGTATGTGGTAACTGTCCTTCTTTCAAAAATTCTAATCTTGTTAGTTTTATTCCCGATTTCATTAACAGATGTTAAAATCGACGTTAACAAATGTAACGTAACAATTGTCACACCGCTACCATTAATGTTAAATTTCTTGCATTTCACCAAACTGTTCTCCGAAAATGTTAACAAACACGTGTTAACATTAGATATTTTAAAATATCACAACTATAGAAGGCTATGGATGATCGTATTATTTTCTGAACGTACTGCGATGCGCTTTTGTTTTCATTTTCGTCTGAACAAGTTGAACCATGACGGACGAGCGAAATCATAAATAAAGCCGTGAGACAAATTTCTCATCGATGGAGAAAGAATTGTTAATTTGAATTGGTGACCAAGTGTAAGGATCTCGTGGAAAATAAGAGGACGGATGCGGTGAATGTAAATGAGAAAGATGTCACGGGGAAAATATTGGAAACGAATTTAATTCATATGCATGTCACCACTAGAAGCACGAAACAACTTGTCAGTATTACATAAATTTTAAACGAGGAACGAAGTAGGACAAGTGACGAGTGACTTGAATGTTTCAAGACGGGAGGTGGACAGTGAATTATCCACATAATTCAGTGAATTATAAAATCGCAAAGATATTAATACTTGAAGCAAAGGCGAGATCGTCATATTCCTTTCGATGTATGTTCTAACTCAGTATTACGTAAATTTAAAACGAGGAGCGAAGAAGGACAAGTGACGAGTGACTTGAACGTTTCAAGACGGGAGATGGACAATGTATTATCCACATAATTCAGTGAATTATAAAATCGCAAAGTGATTAATACTTGAGGCAAAGGCGAGATCGGCATATTCCTTTCGATGCATGTTCTAGCTCAGTATTACGTAAATTTAAAACTAGGAGCGGAAAAGGACAAGTGACGAGTGACTTGAACGTTTCAAGACGGGAGGTGGACAGTGTATTATCCACATATTTCACTGATTTATAAAATCGCAAAGTTATTAATACTTGAAGCAAAGGCGAATTCGGCATATTCCTTTCGATGCATGTTCTAACTCAGTATTACGTAAATTTAAAACGAGGAGCGAAGGACAAGTGACGAATGACTTAAACGTTTAAAGACGGGAGGTGGACAGTGTATTATCCACATAATTCAATGAATTATAAAATCGCAAAGTTATTAATACTTGAAGCAAAGGCGAGTTTGGCGTATTCCTTTCGGTGCATGTTCTAACTCAGTATTACGTAAATTTCAAACGAGGAGCGAAGAAGGACAAGTGACGAGTGACTTAAACGTTTCAAGACCGCAGGTAGACAATGTATTATCCACATAATTCAGTGAATTATAAAATCCCAAAGTTATTAATACTTGAAGCAAAGGCGAGATCGACATATTCCTTTCGGTGCATGTCCTAACTCAGTATTTCGTAAATTTAAAACGAGGAGCGAAGAAGGACAAGTGACGAGTCACTTAAACGTTTCAAGACGGGAGGTGGACAGTGTATTATCCACATAATTCAGTGAATTATAAAATCGCAAAGTTGTTAATAGTTGAAACAAAGGCGAAATCGACATATTCCTTTCGATGCATGTATTAACTTTTCTTGTGCTTCCGCAGTAACCTTCATAGCAACTTTTCTGGACAGTCTATAACTCTGTAGAAAATTCTCTTCTGATGTCTCCTCAAAATCGTTTCTCCTCATAGACTGTACTCTATTACAAATGTCATTTAGACGTTCTTAAATATAGCAAATCGACATCAACAGCTGCGTTCACGTCCGCCACTTGACAATTTACAATTTTTAAGGACTTAACAAAAGAAATTTGACTTGTTATTTTAACAAGGGATTTAACACGAGTGTTACCCTAACACTTGTTGATGAAATGCAATGTTTGTTTTAACTTTTGCTAAACTCGTGTTAAGCCTTAACATCTGTTGGCGAAATCGGTCATTAATGTATTTATACATTAAAAGTGGGACACCTGTCTTAATTATATCTCTGAGCATTCCATGTTTTACAGATATTCTTATGCTATCTGGCACTTTTCTCGGAATATTAACGTTATCTCTTTCTTCAGCCAGTAAGTTTTTTTAATTTAGCCGATTTTGTCACCGTGTTTGTGTGTATTTGATACATATGACACTTTTTCGGAGACAAAGATAATCTACTAACCCCGGTACTCAAAACAACCTTTTTTTAGCTAATTAAATGAAATTAATCATTTGTTCACATTAACCAAGGCTTTTGATAGATAGAGTCAACATGAAAAATTCAACGCCATGGCCGGGATTTGAAGCACGGATCTCCTGGTTTCCCGTCCAGTCGCTCTAACCCATTGAGCTACCATGGCCCTTGTATCTCCGCCTCTGACATTTTTCAGTTGCAGGAGAGGAAGGGGGAAGGTTAATAGTACCAACATGCAATAATGAGCAATTGAAAACGTATCCTCAAAATTATCTTTAGAATGAAGATATGGGACTATATTAGCTTTAAAACATTGAAATACAAATTACAATTTCATTATCATGCAAGATATTTATTATACTACTCTATTCGAATATTTCGTTCACCCTAACTGCATCTGTTGGTAGTACTAGGAGTCTCTACATCCAGTGTTGTGGTCAGGAAGTTGAAACTTTCTACTAGCGCCAATCAGCATTGTCGCTGCTAGGCGTAGCTTCCGAACCCAACACCGTGTTGCCAGGTTAAATTCGTTTGAGCCACGTGACCTTAGCTGCTTGCGCTGGTGAACTTTCTTTGCGATATTTTGCGTGCGTGAATTCCAAATTTTAGTGTTCGTGAGTCCTATTATTATCACTATTATAATAATATGGCTACTGGTTCGTGAAATTTACAAATACGTATTGTTCCTGTTCGTGTCGTGCTTAATTTAATTCGGAGGACCACCTTGAATTTAGCAGAAATCAAGGAAACTGATTTTGTGGACTGTACTCGATAGAGCTGTATTCATATTACTAGATAAATTTATTGCACACGCTACATTTCTTATGTGAATAGTCATGAAGAAGACAACAATACATTTAATATTTGAGATAAATTAAAACCGTTTTTTCATTGCAACAACGCTGCACGCAGCCACACAACGAAGCACATTACATGTCTCATCACGTCTGTAACTAAAACGGAAGAAGAAGACTATTTTCTTGCGCGCTGGAGATCACATGATCAGCTGGCCGCATAACCGGCGCCAAGTTAAATATTCATGCGCCCGCCGGAACAAATGACGATAATGGCGCAAACATACTGGGGCCCAAAAAACTGGAGTTTTTTAATTTAACATAGGCATACTTTGAAAAATATCACTGCTGTTCTTGAACTGGCAGAGGACACAGTTTCTCAATGGGACGCCTATATTCACCCTTAGAAGTTCGCACTGTAGCTACCTGCACTAAACCATCACCACCAGGATGAGTCTCAGTGATGATTCCAAGTTCCCAATGCAGAGGAGATGAATTGTCTTCCATTAGCAGGACCATGGTGTCTGCCTTAAGATTTTCATTGGAACTGGACCACTTTTGCCTCTGCTGGGGTGAATGTAGATAGTCGGTTGACCACCGCCGCCACAGATGTTGTAGACGATCTTGGAGCTGTTGCCATTTCTGTAACTGATTCAGATTGTCAGAACAAGGTGATAGTATGGAAGTTAATGGTTCTCCAATGAGGAAATGACCTGGAGAAACGTAGGAAGTATCTAAAGGATCATCAGTAAGGCGTAGCAATGGACGGGAGTTCAAGCAAGCCTCAATTTGAATTAGTAATGTGGTTTATTGTTCTAAGGTCAGTACTTGTGTACCCATTACTCTACGAAGATGATATTTCATAGATTTCACTGCAGCCTCATGTAATCCTCCAAAGTGGGGTGAGCTGGGTGGTATAACATGCCATGTGCATTCATTAGATGAAGCGCAGTCTTGTACAATCTCTTGGTGCTTGCGAGATTGCAAAAGTAGTCTAAGTTCTCTAAGCTTGTTGTGAGCACCTACAAAATTTGTGCCATTGTCACTTAGGATCTCTTCACACAATCCTCATCTAGCTGTAAACCTTCGTAAGGCAGCAACAAAAGCATCAGAAGTTATGTCTGAAACCAACTCAATGTGAATTGCCTTTGTGGATAAACAGACAAAGATAGCTATGTAGGCCTTCACCTGACTCTTGCTGCGAGGTGAGTCATAACGTAGGAAGAATGGACCACCGTAGGAAGGGTCTCGCTGTAGTCACTCTGTAGGTAGGTAGATTGCCCATTAATTGTTGAGCTCCCTTGGCCTTGAGTTTGAAGCACGGCAGGCCCTTGTGTAGGACTGACTTAAGAGTTTCTCCAATTCTCGGTATCCAATACCGTTGTCGAAGAGAAGATGTAAGTAGCCGATTGGAAGCATGCAAAAGTTTAACATGTTCACTTTCAATAATTAGTTTGGCAAGATGATGCTTAGGAGGTAAGATGAGCTGATGTCTTGACTGGAAGGGAATTTCAGAATTGTCAATTCTTCCCCCTACTCGGAGTAAACCTTCATTATCGACAAATGGATGCAAAGATTTCAATGAGGTTTTAGTAGGAACGTGTCCTTTATCATTAAGTTCTGTTAACTCTGTGATATAAGCTGATTGTTGAGCAAGTTTAATGCAGCAGTGCAATGACTGTTGAAGCTCAAGTGCTGAGAGAGGACCTTGCCGTCTCGTGTTGCCGTTTCTACAGTTAAATGCAAATCTCAGCATGTGTGCTGTCACTCTCTGCGGGCGTAACAATTTTGAAAAACGAGAAATGATATCATCAGTTTCGGTAGTGACCATCAAGCATGCAGTAGTGCGTTGCTCAGTGGCATCTTGAATATCTAATCGTTTGGGTTTTTCTGGCCAAGATGCAAAGGGTTGTGAGATCCAATCAGGACCTTTCCACCACAAGTCATTTGAAGCAAGAGGTTTAGTTGAAACTCCTCTCGAAATGAGATCTGCTGGATTATTTTGAGTAGCTACATATCGCCAAGCAGCAGTTTCTGATAACTCTTGTATTTATGAAACTCTGTTGGCTACAAAATCTTCCATTTGTGTGGGTTGAATTTAATCCATGCTAGAACAATCATAGTGTCCGTTCATAGATAGTTCTGTGAAGTTTGCAGCTTAAGGTTAGCTACAACACTGTAAAGTTTAGCGAGTAGTAAAGCACCACAGAGTTAGAGCCGAGGAATGGTTTGTTTCTTTAATGGTACAACCTTGGATTTGGAGCAAAGAAGTCTGGTTTTCACCTCATTGCAGCTGTTCATAGAACGAAGATAAATACAGGCACCATAAGCCTTTTCTGAGGCATCGCAAAACCCATGTATTTGTATGTCCCTTAATGTACCTGTGATTAGGACGTGTCTTGGAATACGTATAGCATGAATGATGGACAATGTCTCGCAGAAATTTAGCCATTGTTGGATGAGGTGAGATGGTATCAATTCATCCCAACCGAGTTTTTCCAACCAGATTGTAGAAACATCTTGGCATTTATGACAATAGGACTCACTAGGCCTAAAGGATAAAAAATAGATGATATGACAGAAAGTATGCTTCGTTTGGTGTAGATAGAATTTAGATTATCCTGAAGAGATGGATTGTCTTGTATCTGGAATTGATCTGTTCCAGGATGCCAGAGGAGACCAAGAGCATGCACATTTTCACTGCTATCCAATGAAAGTGGAAGTTGTGTCTTTCTGTGTTTCGGTGGAATGGATTTTAAAATATCTTCATGATCCGAACACCATTTCCTAAGTGGGAATCCACCACTGTCTAACATCTGAAGTAGCTGCCTCTGAATACGTAAAGCTTGCTGTAGATCATTATGACCACATAAGCAATCATATACGTAGAAGGATTCACGGATAGCTTGAGAAGCTAATGGATATTTAGCCTCTTCCTCTGAAGCTAGTTGATGCAAAGTCCTTATGGTCAAAACGGATGCAGGTTTGGTACCATATGTGACTGTAGTAAGAGCGTAGTCCTTGATAGGTTCAACTTTGTGTTCTCGCCATAGTATTCTTTGAAGATCTTGATCATCAGGATGCATTTTCACTCGCCTATACATCTTAGAAATGTCAGCTGAGAATGCATAGCGATAAGTTCTGAAGCATAAAATTATGGAGATAGGGTCATCCTGAATAGTAGAACCCAACTTCAGCACATCATTCAAGGATAGTACTGAAGATGACTGCGCAGATGCATCAAATACAACTCTGGTGCGAGTAGTAGTAGACAAAGGTTTGAAAACTGCATGATGCGGAAGATAGTAACAAGGTTCGCCCTCCTTTGGTGGTGACACTTGCTTCATGTGCCCCATGGATTCATATTCAGAGAGAAATTGAGTGTAATCTTCTTTAAGTGTGATGTCGTTTTGAAGACGTCCTTCTAAGTCCATAAAGCGATTGATGGCTTGCTGTCTAGGTTCACCTAAGCAATTTTTGTCCTCCTTGACGGGTAGGCGAACTGTAAAGCTACCATCGACATTACGAGTGGTTGTTTTTACATAATATTCTTCACACTCCTTTCCCTCCTTAGTAAGAACATGCTGTGGAAATTCTTCCAAATCCCAGAAACGTCTTAACTGTGTGTCAAGGTTATCAGTGATGATGAAGATATTATGCTGAGGCGAAGACTTAGACTTGTACTTGTATGATGACCTTGGAATAGGGTCTGATATTATCCAAACGAGGGCTGTGCTGGCTAGTATAGGATGTCCTTGTTTCTTTAAGGTTTTCTCATGCAATAACTCGAAGAATAAGGAACTTCCGATTAGGATTTCAACTTCATCAGGAATGTTGAACCTAGGATCTGCTAATGGAATGCTAGAAGGAATATTCCAGTTGCACAAATTGATATGTGTGGAAGGTAGTTTTCCTGTTATACGAGGAAGTACTAGACATTTAATTTTAGTCTTAAAATCATGTACCATAGATTTCAGATTGACCTGAACATGGTGAGTGGCCGTAGAAATGGTGCCATTTATACCATTGATAGACGTATCGGCTGTCACCTTGTTAAGCTGTAAGCGCTTCGCAAGATCTGCAGTTATGAAATTGGATTGACTGGCAGAGTCGAGGAGTGCTCTACATTGTATGAGATTGCCATATCTGTCTCCCACTTGCACTAGTGCGGTGGCAAGCAAATCCTGCTGTGTGGATTTTGATTTAAAAGAACAGTAGCTAGATGGCGCGTCAATTGTTCTAGTAGAATCATTTACAGGACTAGATGAAGTTACACGTGAAGAATTTTCTCTGTTACTATCATGAAGCAACTTGCTGTGAGTGGATGAGCCACAATTGCAGTATGAGGCACGATTACATCTACTTGATATGTGATTAGGAGCAAAGCAATTGGCACAAAGGCGCTTGGATTTAATGAAAGTCCAACGCTTATGCACATTAAGGTTTTTGAAGTCATCACAATTATGTAGCATGTGATTGCACTGACAAAATGGACATACACGATCACTCGTGGATAAGTAAGAGTGTTTACTGTCTCTGCTGTTGGGCTTAGCAGAGTGCAAATCAGTCTTAGGCTTAACTACCGTCTTGTTACATGCAGTGTTAGCAAGCAATTCAAACGAGTGTGCTCTTGTTTCTAAAAATTGCATAAGATCCTTCAAAGAAGGGAAGTTTTGAGAATCTATTTTACTCTCCCATTCTCTGCGTGTGGTGTCAGACAAATGTTCTAGGAGAAGTTGCATTAAAATGATTTCATGCAAAGGCACTTCAAGTTTTAATGCTTCAATGGCATTCAAGTTGTTTTGAAAATGGTTGAGCAAGGCACGTAGTTCATTTACTGTTTCCTTATGCATTAATGGTAGTGCTAATAAATTTTTATATGAGCTGTAGCTATTAATATTGTATTGTTATAGCGTGAGCATATGAGCTCCCATGCTACACAAAAATTTTCACTAGTGACAGGTATGTCCTGTATTAGTGAATGAGCTTGTCCCTTGAGAGAGGAAAGTAAGTAATGGTATTTCTGAATAGTATCTAAAGCTTGGTTGTTTACCACTAAGCTTGTAAATGTGTCATAGAAATGTTTGAAATGAGTGACATCCCCTACAATTTAGGTAATTGTATCACAGGCAGTTTGATAGCTTTAGCAGCACTGTGTGCTGCGAATGTCCAGAGCCATTTTCTTTCTGTTCAAGATCCTGTATTAATTCAGCTAACCTAGCCTTCAATTCAATGTAACTGTTTCTTGTTTCCTCTTCGTGTTCTGCATGCATATCTAATTCAGTTCTTTCTGTTCAAGATCCTGTATTAATTCAGCTAACCTAGCCTTCAATTCAATGTAACTGTTTCTTGTTTCCTCTTCGTGTTCTGCATGCATATCTAATTCAGTTTCCGCTTCCACAAGAGATTCAATTTGGGTCTGAATAGCTTCATATTTGTCCCAAATTTCACTTAAGTTATCGAAATTAGCTCTCAATATGAAAATGTTGACCTATTCTGGAAATTCATCGGGAAATTTTCGAACAAATGTAAATTTTCTTTTGATTATACCACTTCTTTTGACCAGAGCTTTCACATCCTGCTACATAGTGAATGGTTATGAGACTTGCTTAAAGGAGATAAAGAACGAAAAGGAATGTTCTGACCTGAAATATGTTGCGATGCATGCTTCTGCGTCGTTGCGAATGAAATGCTGATCATCTGCTGCGTAGATCCCCATGCCTGGCGTCCTGGGGCCCATTGATATACATCCATGCAGAAGAAACTGTCGCGTTGCACAATAGATATCCGGCCCGGAGAACCAATGTTCGTGTCGCGCTTAATTTAATGCGGAGGACCACCTTGATGTTAGCAGAAATCAAGGAAACTGATTTTGTGGAGTGTACTTGATACAGCTGTATTCATATCACTAGATAAATTTATTGCACACGCTACATTTCTTATGTGAATAATCATGAAGAAGACAAAAATACACTTAATATTTGAGATAAACTAAAACCGTTTTTTCATTGCAACAACCGCTGCACGCAGCCACACAACGAAGCACATCACATGTCTCAACATGTCTGTAACTAAAACGGACGAAGAAGACTATTTTCTTGCGTGCTGGCGAGTCAGATGACCAGCTGCCCGCATAACCGGCGCCAAGTGAAATATTCATGCATCCGCCGGAACAAATGACGATAATGGCGCAAACACTGCTTATGTATTGCCCAGTAACTTGTATACGAAAACCTTACAAAAAGTTACAGACTATTGTTATGCAGCAATTCAAATATATTGCATATAAATAAAATATATTCCTTATATAAAACTTATGTTTAATTCAGCTTTGCTAGAGTTTATTTTTACTTATTTATTTATTTATATTTGTAATTTACGACCTCCAACGTTAAGTCATATGGGACGGTGAATGAATTAGGTGACATGATGCTGAAATGAGTCCAGAGTCCATGGAGCTTACATTACCCGACATTCGTCTTGAAGGATAAAGAGAAACCTTGGAAAAAACCTTATCCCGGTAACGAAAACAAAAGAGCTGTTTGGCTACAAAATTTACCCCACTGTAGAAAAATAAAACAGCAGGGTGTAAACAAAAAAGCGGTTTGGCATCCTGTACAAAATTAAAGAGGAGCAGAAAGTTACCTCAACAAATTTCCTCAACAAAAAATACCACTTCATTCTGTAACCACCAAAATTATCAACCTGCGGTCAGACCCCAAACCTGGGTGGGTACGCAGCGAAAACCTTCTGGCTGTTAACAGCCTGTCAGTACACGACTTGGACTTGGACTCCTTCGATATCAGACTTTGATGAGGACGGACGTACTCATTTCCGCCGTCTTCAAGCAGCATCATAGCCAAAGTAGCCCTTTTCAGGGCTTGGCTCACCGATATCAGGAAGCAACAACGCCACGGACTCTCTGCATCGCAGGGACAATATCGGGTCTGCGAACCTTCAAGAAGAAGCACGGTACAGCTCTCAACAAATTGATTGGGCAGAGTAACAAGGCTGCAGCCAACAGTCATTGTGACTGGATTTTAGGCGTCCTTAGGGGTAGGCCCTCTGTTACTCGGGCTTATTGGCACCCTACACTTGTTCTTTTACTACTTACTCATTTTTCCTCTTTCTAGTACATTAAGTTTCCCCGAGGCACTCCTTTCCCTTACACCTGCTTGGCTGACAGCTGCGCTGTCATTGGCCATTATATTGGATCCTCTCATTGGCCAACAGATGGAAAACGACACCTACCGTCATGTACAGCATGCTTCATCCTCTACTGGACTAGCTACCCCTGAGTATTGTGCCATAGATTCTTCAGGTAATACTCAGTCAAATACTGAGCCAAATCCTTCCACATCTGTAAACACTGCACCGCCTCAACTCTCTCCTGCAGGATCAACAACCGCATTTGTAACCACGGAAACAGCCGCACTTGAATACTACACTCAAGGCGGAGATTTCCGCACCTTCATGGGTAGAATCTTAATAGTGAACCCAAACATCCCTCTTTCACCAGAACTTGTTAGATACTTGCACCTCGAGCGAAAGGCTCGCTACACCTACTTAAACCAAGCAGATGCGGCACTCTCTAATATGCTCTCCACTGCCGACGTAAATGCTGTTGCGGCAGAATTCCGCATCTACTCGGCTCACCGTTCAAGGGTAGAAGCTCTTACCAATTATTTAATACAGCATGAAAGCCACATAAACAGTAATCCTAGTTGGCAAACACCTAACCTCAAGAGGGCAGCCAAACCCCGTCAGACAGTGCCCCAGGTCAAACCACCTGAAACTGCCAACAGAAATGACGCCCTATCAGAGGACAGCTCCAATCGAGACTTTCCGGCGCTTGTTGATACAAACCAGAAGAAACGAAAGGTGGCCGTTTCTTCCCCACCTCCAGAGCAAATGGAGGAAGATCCAACAGACAGGTCTGCCCACCCTTCTCGCAAGTCGTGTGGTCGTTAAAGGAGGTTCCTCCTCCATGGAGGAGGGTCCTTCGACTCATGCCATACCGGGAACTAATCCCTTACTGGCATGGGGAAAGTTATGCTATGATGGTGGTTTAACGGTGGTGATCAGCAGCCACGCCCTCCGATCACCACTTCATTAGGAAATTGCTATCTGAAGCAGAAGTCCAATATCTAACCACCCTTCTACCTGAAGAAAAACTCCTATACGTGACGCTTAAGGAACTTCCTATGTACGTCACAGAAGCCGATGTCCAAACCCACCTACAAGAGCTCAACTATCCAGTAGAACGAGTCGGACAGTTACGATCAAACCGCCCTCCCACGCAGCAGAAACTTCCGCACTTTAGGATGGCTCTGCGCAAAGAATCCCGCTCATCAGAAATCTATAAGGAAACGAAAATGTTCGATGCCATAATCAGGGTAAAAGCTTATCGACCTCCTGCTCGCCCTCTTCAATGCACAAACTGCCAGCAGTTTAAGCATAGTGCTGCAGGATGCCGTCTTGAGCCAGTATGCACGTACTGCGTGGAGCCTGGGCACAAACGTCCAGAATGCAAAGTTATTGGAGTACCAGTGTCAAAACCTGTGTGCTATAACTGTGGAGGTAATCACTCCTGCCGATATGCAAAGTGTCCCGTATGGCAGGAAGCGAGGATAGAAATGGTCCTAAACAAAAACGGACAACGCACGAGGTTTGATGCCCCTACCAAAGTTTCTAACCCCAGGGGACTACCAAAGGAGGCATTTAAGGGCACTCGTTACCCAGGACTGCCTCCAGCTCAGAGGCTGCAGCACGTATCTTATGCTTCAGCGCTCTCATCCTCTCAACAAGTACCGCAGGATGAACCTATACTGCAGTCTTCTACTCCAGTTTCCAATCCTCCGGCCGTCTCCAATACACAAGTGGTACCACCTCCAACACTACCACCACCACAACAACCAACTTCAAAACGTCCTGAATCTAAACACAGCACAGGACATACCATCAACCACAACAGTCTTCATCCTGCTGCAACATCAAAATCTCGCCCTCCTCCTGCATCAGGGCAAGCCATCCATCAGAGAAGGTCAATGAATGTTCCAACCTTCACTACCACTCAGTCGCTTCAACACACTATAACACCTCTAGCGGATGAACGTTCCTGAACCTAAAGGCGCGTATACCTCTGCATCTACAGGCTGATTTTGCTGCAGCTCTGGCGGACCCCATGGCTATTCGGCCCCCATCTATTCCAGCAGAAACCATTTTGGTCCACACCACCTTTGTATTCCTAGCAAACCATGGCAGACACGAATAACATCATTCGCCACCTTCTAGACCTGCGCATTTGTTCACTGAACGCCAATGGACTCAGAAATAAATTACGTGAAGCAGCTAATTTTATTGCTGTTAACAACATCTCAAATCACCGCCAAATCAGTCTTCTTCCTGACCTTAGCAAGCTATTTGACAAGGTTCTTCAACGTCGGCTACAGCAAATCATGGACGACCTAAACATCCTCAGGCCAGAACAATTCGGCTTTCGCCGACAACACTCCACCTCCCATCAACTCCTACGCTTCGTCGATGACGAAATCCGGGGCTTCAACAATAGGCATTACGCTGTATCCCTATTTCTCGACATCTCTAAAGCATTTGATTCAGTCTGGCATGAAGGTCTTCTTTTCCGCCTAATTCAATATGCCTTTCCCGCATACCTGATCCATTTAATGAGTAATTATCTAGCAAATCGCACTTTCGTCGTTGCTAGAGGCGATATTATCTCCCAAATACACTCCATCCATGCAGGGGTTCCACAGGGCAGTGTCCTTGGCCCGCTGCTATTCCTAACCTACATGAATACTATACCTACCATAAATGGCTGCAACCTATATTTATTTGCGGACGATACTGCAATCTCCACGGCATCCACCAAGCACCTGACAGCTGTACTTCGTGTTCAACGATATGCTGACATGCTGACTGTCTGGTTCCTCACTTGGACGCTACAAATAAATGCCAACAAATCGCAGGCTGTAACCTTCAGTCGTCGCCAGCTACAAGATGTCCCATATTTGCGTCTGGCAGGAACACCAGTGCCCTGGAGTTCACAAGCCCAATATCTAGGGGTACAGCTAGACATGCGGCTCACTTGGAGAGCCCACATCACATCTGTCGCCAACAAAGTCTCCAGACGTATGTCCATGCTCTATCTCCTATATAACAGGAAGTCTCCGTTAGCACTCAGGAACAAACTACTCATCTACAAGCAGATATTAAGACCTGCCTTAACATATGCATGCCAAATATGGGGCGTAGCTGCCAAAGCCCACCTCAATAAACTTCAGGTTCTACAAAACAGATACCTACGTACAGCAACAGGTGCAGATTGGTACATACCAAATGAAAACATTCATTATGATCTATCGTTTCCAAAATTATCTGAATACATCCTAGACCTTTCCGGAAAATTATATGCCAGTCTCCCTGACAGTTTTAATCATTTAATCCGTGGCCTCGGGGAATGTGATATTGACCCTGGAAGCTCTTATCATCATCCCAGAGCTGTCTTAGGTACCTAAAAATCTTCTCTTCAATGCAAATCCAATCCAAATTCTAAATATCTCAAAATTCTATCCCTATACCTAGCTTCAAAACAACTTCTTAGGCATAAAAGCCACTATCTAACCAGCGTCTGTTTCTAAAATTATCTCTATGCCAGTTAGGGACACTGTCCCGGAATGCCTAAAGGTCGAAGGCCCCTACTCTTCGGAGCAGGGTTCACCTTCAACGACACCATTGCTGCTGCTGTACCTCGCACACCACCATACAAATGACGACGCCACAACACTCCCCCACCCGGCAATAACTGCCGGATATGATGCCCTCCAATGATCGACTCCAGCTTCTCGGATAAAACCCCGCTGAACTGACTGACAGCACTCCAACCGCAAATTCAACCGCACCCCCCCCCCCCAGACTTGACAACCAAAAGCACCACGACTTCCAAATAAACACCCCGGCTCAAGTAGCCGCCCAAGCCCCCAACTTTCTTCGGGTCATGGCCGTCTCCTGGCCTGCATTCTTCTACCCGCAGCTGCTATGGGCAGCTAGCATAGCAAGAGCACCTCGACTAACGGGGGTGCTCTTAGCGGAACCCCGACAGGCTGAGATAAAGCCGCATATAAATAAACTATATACCCCAACAACACCTTTAAAATTAAATAAACATCCCAAAAAATTCTTTGTTAATATTTCTGACAATTTCTGAAACTTGTATACATTTATAAACAACACAAAATTTGGAAGCACTTTCCTAATATCACAGTTGTACGTGAGGTATACAGTTTTAACACAGTAGTCCTGTGTGAGAGCGTTTCCAAAATATCTCATGTTTGGTAGCAGCAAGTTTATGAAGATCTTGTAGCAATAATTCGTGTACAATGGTTTGACGTTCTCCTCGTCGCTTATATTCTCTGATATTTGTTTAATCTAGCGAGTTTCACTTCATTTCTTTCTCCACTCTAATTAAACAAATTACAGGAGTGTTTTAATTATTTACTTGATGATAAAAGATAGAAACATTTACTGAAATTAACTAAACTTGTTTGTTGCCTTTATTATTCTGATTATATTTATTGCATACAATCAAATGACTTCAATAATACACAGACATACGAGGTATGTTCAATAAAGAATGATCACAATCTTTTGACAACGTACCTTTACTCATCCTCATAATTTTGATGGTCCTTCTCAAAATAGTCTCCTCTGAATGCGATGCACTTTTCTCAGTGTTTCTGCCAGTCTTCAAAGACATGCTGGAAACCATTTTTAAGAGATCCTTCAAAATCACCTCCGCAGCCCTCACCACTGCTTCTGATGATGGATAATGTCTCCACGAAGGCGTTTCTTCAAGTTAGGGTATACAAAAAGTCACATGGGGCTAAATCCGGACTATAGGGAGGGTGAGGGATGCACTTCACGTTGATTTTTGCGAGATATTCACCACCAACAATGGCAATATGCGGCCGCGCTTTATCGTGGTGCAGCATCCAGCCTCCTTCATGAAAATGTGGTCTTTTTCTCCTGATATGGACTTGCAATTTTTTCAGGACATACCTGCAGTGTTTTCCAGATACTGATGTGTGTGCAGGTAGAATATGCTGATAAACCATTCCATGAATATCTAAGTATGTGATGACCATAACTTTACCAGCAGAAGCAACCGCTTTTGCTTTTTCGGGGGTTGGTGATGAAGGAGATTTCCACACTGAGCTTTGCTGTTTGCTCTAAGGATCAAAATGATGTAGCCAAGTTTCATCAGCAGTGATTACGTTTGAAAGAAACTCCGGATCTTCCTCTAATATCAACTTTAACTGCAAGCAGACATGAACGCGAATGTCCTTTTGTTCGGGAATCAACAGACTTGGAACTCATCGCGCACAAACACGTCTCATTTGTAATGTTTCTGTCACCAACGTGTGGGTGGCACCCAATGAAATGTTCAGTATTTCAGAAAGTGATCTTAAGGTAATTCGTCGATCCTCTCTCACAATGGCAGCAGCAGTGTTGATGTTTTCTTCCGCAAGAGCAGTAACTGGAGCACCGGGTCCACCTTCCTCTGAAATTGATTGTCTCTACTCTTAAAACATTCTAAACCACCTGCGAGCTGTGCTGTAGGGAAGAACAGACTCTCCATAGGCCTCCTATAACATTGTATAAGCCCCAACTGAAGATATTGTTGAGATAAAAGCAGAATTCCAAAGTCGCATATTGTTCCTTGCGTGTTACCTCCAATGCAGTGATACTGAACATGTCTGAACTTGCCTGTTCTCACAGGCGGGAACCAGGAGTACCAACAATGAAACTACTACGGCGTGTTTGTTTCACATTAAGCTAACAGAATACAATAAGTTTGAATTTTAATGCGAAAAATTATGACCGTAAAAATTATGATCATTCTTTATTAAACAACCCTCGTATTTATTGCGGATGTTTACAGTCAGCTGTTCTAACAGGAAGAGGTTTCTAAAAACAATTGTGCACGGAATAGAGCAGACATAAGCGATACTCAGATGTTTCAAATTAATTACAAGTTATAGATCTGAAATTGCCCCAAAAAAACACAATTAAAGAGTCTCAAGTTGTACGTTATAACATGTAGCGAGACTTTACACTTTATCTTCGTGTCTCTGTTTGGATGCCGCAGTACCAATCTGGACCTTTGAGTTTAGCTGTTGATGGACTCTAAAACGTGCCATTGCCTTCTTAACTAAATGGATTTTATGACATCAAAGTGACTTAAAACTTATATTACCAATTAAAGTTTGGTATCTTATTTCTGGGTGGAATGCAGTACCTTTAGTGCCTGCTATGTTCATGATAGAATAAACAAAAAGTGTAAGTATTTAAAATTCAAACCAATAATAAGTAATAGCCATCTCAGAAATAGCTGAGTGCTTTATTGTGATGTAGACTTTTTAAGTGAAGTAAGATTATCTGTATTAATACATAACAACAATACATACTCCATAAGGACCAGAAGGTGTCTTATGACTTATCATTAAATTCCAGGAGCTGCTGACGTAATAACAGATATGTTTGGTTCAATTGAATGTGTCTACGAGAGACATTTGGTTGGCAAGTTATACATAAGATCTATATAGCTACTTCGGCCAACAGCACAGAGATGGCAGCACGTGTAATATATGATCGCGGGGAAGAATATTATTGATTATTTATAAAGTTTCATAGGAAGTCGTAATTTTATTCATTAGATACACTTTAAATTTGATTGGCCTTCAGTAACTTGATAATAAGCAGTAGTTACACAGTATCCGAGAGAATATAGAACGAACAAACAATTATGTGTCAGAAAGGAATACTGCTAAATTAAATATATATCAATGTCTTTCACTGTAAATTGTCATTAGAATAATCACATACATCTGAACCGTTTGTCACATTTGTTGAAACTTGTATCCAATTTTACAGTTTGGCAGGCCATTCTCTGTCTCTGACGTGTTTCAAGAGGGGAAAGCAGGTTAATGCCAGTTTTTAGCGGGAATTTCAAGCACAGGAACAATGTGTATTTTAAATATTTCACGGACCAGTAGCCATATTATTATAATAGCGATAATAATAGGACTTACGAACACTAAAAATTGGAATTCTTGCACGCAAAATATAGCAAAGAAAGTTCACCAGCGCAAGCAGCTAAGGTCACGTGGCTCAAACAAATTTAACCTGGCAACATTGTGTTGGGTTCGGAAGCCACGCCTAGCAGCGACAATGCTGATTGGCGCTAGCAGAAAGTTTTAACTTCCTGAGCACAACATCGGATGTAGGGACTCCCAGTACTACCAACAGATGCAGTTAGTGTGTGTGAAAGTTGTGAACGAAATATTCGAATAGAGTAGTATAACAAATATCTTGCATGATAATGAAATTGTAATTTGTATTTCAATGTTTTAAAGCTAATATAGTCCTATATCTTCATTCTAAAGATAATTTTGAGGATACGTTTTCAATTGCTCATTATTGCATGTTGGTACTATTAACCTTCCGCCTTACTCTCCTGCAACTGTCAGAGGCGAAGATACAACGGCCATGGTAGCTCAATGGGTTAGAGCGACTGGACGGGAAACCAGGAGATCCTTGCTTCAAATCCCGGCCATGGCGTTGAATTTTTCATGTTGACTCTATCTATCAAAAGCTTTAGCCTAAATATGGTTAGTGTGAACAAATGATTAATTTCATTTAATTAACTAAAAAAAAAAGGTTGCTTTGAGTACCGGGGTTAGTAGATTATCTTTGTCTCCGAAAAAGTGTCATATGTATCAAATACACAGAAACACGGAGACAAGATCGGCTAAATTAAAAAAAAATTACTGGCTAAAGAAAGAGATAACGTTAATATTCTGAGAAAAGTGCCAGAAAGCATAAGAATATCTGCAAAACAAGGAATGCTCAGAGATATAATTAAGACAGGTGTCCCACTTTTAATGTATAAATACATTAATGCCCGATTTCGCCAACAGATGTTAAGGCTTAACACGAGTTTAGCAAAAGTTAAAACAATCATTGTATTTAATCATCAAGTGTTAGGGTAACACTCGTGTTAAATCTCTTGTTAAAATAACAAGTCTAATTTCTGTTCTTAAGTCCTTAACAATTGTAAATTGTCAAGTGGCGGACGTGAACGCAGCTGTTGATGTCGATTTGCTATATTTAAGAACGTCTAAATGGCATTTGTAATAGAGTACAGTCTATGAGGAGAAATGATGTTGAGGAGACATCAGAAGAGATTTTTCTACAGAGTTACAGACTGTCCAGACAAGTTACTATGAAGGTTACTGCGGAAGCACAAGAGAAGTTAATACATGCATTGAAAGGAATATGCCGATCTCGCCTTTGCTTTAAGTATTAATAACTTTGCGATTTTATAATTCACTGAATTATGTGGATAATACACTGTCTACCTCCCGTCTTGACACGTTTAAGTCACTCGTCACTTGTCCTTCTTCGCTCCTCGTTTTAAATTTACGTAATACTGAGTTAGAACATACGTCGAAAAGAATATGTCGATTTCGCCTTAGCTTCAAGTATTATGTCGATTTCGCCTTAGCTTCAAGTATTAAAAGCTTTGCGATTTTATAACTCACTGAAATATGTGGATAATACACAGTCTACCTCCCGTCTTGAAAGATTCAAGTCACTCGTCACTTGTCCTACTTCTTTCCTCGTTTAAAATTTATGTAATGCTGACAAGTTGTTTCGTGCTTCTAGTGGTGACATGCATATGAATTAAATTCGTTTCCAATACTTTCCCCGCGACATCTTTCTCTTTTACATTCCCCGCATCCGTCCTCTTATTTTTCCCGATATCTTTGTACTTGGTCACCAATTCATTTAACAATTCTTTCTCCATCGATGAGAAATTTGTCTGACGGCTGCATTAATGATTTTGTTCGTCCGCCATGTTTCAGCTTGTGCAGACGAAAATGAAAACAAAAGCGCATCGCAGTACGTTCAGAAAATAATACGACTCATCCTTAGCCTTCTATAACTGTGATATTTACAAGTATCTTGGCGCTAACACATGTTTGTTAACATTTTCAGAAACAGTTTGGTGAAATGCAAGAGATTTAACATTAGTGTTAGCGCTGTGACAATGGTTACATTACATTTGTTAACGTCGATTTTAACATCTGTTGGTGAAATCGGGAATAAAGATAACAAAATTAGAATTTTTGAAAGAAGGACAGTTACCACATGCCATGAACAAATCAGTATAATTTCAGTTTTTTGTTGTTTGATTTTACTGACCCATTAAGTGGTAGTTGTCTTGATATTATTTTCCAGATTTTTAGATTTTGCAAATTTATTTGGACGGTTATAGAAGCAGTAATTTGCCTAATTAAAGTTATTTTTTTCAAATGCTGCATTTAACGTTTATTTTGAATGTATAAAGTTTACAGTTTCTGGATGACTAGTAGTTAATATTATTAATCTTTTACCTAAAATCAGTCATTCCTCTCAAACTGCTTAATGATACTGTAATACTGTTATTACATTGACTTAATTGTTTTTTGTATTTTATTACGTGATTCAGGTTCTTTCACAAAGGTTTTTCCTTAACCTTAGGTAATGCATGGGGCAAGTAATCTCATTAAGATTGAAACATATATTATACTTAATACATAGCTAAAGTATTATAATGTTATGTTATACTTTCCATGTAAGACAATGAATTATTCATGTTATTCATCACTTTAAACCCTTCAGCAATCCTTACAGTGTTATTACAGAACATTATGTTAAAGCTTATTTGTAAGATATTCAAGTTTATCATTTCTGTTATTTATATCACTTTGTGCAACAGCTGCAGTTCTATGTTAAAGTGTCTCTGTTTTAAATGAAAACGTTTACTGTGTTGTTCATATGATTTAAAAATGTGTGTAATATTACACAGAATGTTTTGTTAAAGTTTCTTTGTAATTAAATGTTGCATCACTTTTAAGGGTTTTGAGTTATAGCTAGTACTGTTCTATGTATTCTTTGTATTTGATTTAGTTGAATTACTCATGTTACTTAAGTAATTGTCAAATTAATTTGTTCTATTAATGAGACAGAATAATAAAAGAAAGCAGTAATTGTCAAAACAATGTTATTATTCAAATTTTCCTGTCAAATCCCACATTCTATTGTTAATTCCTTGACAGTTCATACAAAATTTTGAGGCAATTAAGGTGGAAAATAATACATGTGCCATACAGAAAATTCACTTAAAAGATTCAGCTGATTATGTTTCAATGCTGTATTGCTACAGATTATATAAGCCAATTATGTGAGCTTTTAGAAAATGCAACAACTTTGAAACTGCAGTCACAACTCTCAAAGCTCACGTAATTATCTTTGTGTGTCATCTGTAGTAATGCGGTATTGGAACATATTGTCACAAACGACTGTATTAATTACTCTCTGGTGACTCAAGTAGTTTGTGTGACGTCACTCTCTCCCCTCCTTTATGACTAGATGAATAATCTTTAAGAGATAGACACTCTCTCTGAAACTGCCAGCCGATGGGGTAGGATGATTTTGTAGGCAGCTCCACTTCTGGACAGGTAAACGGCCGTAATGGCGGCCTTTGTAGATCTGTTTGTTGTAGTAAATATTCTTATTAACTTAATTCCACTTTTAATTAGCTTTACCCTATCTTTTTACCAATGAACCATTATAGAAAACATCCCAACCTCTCGCTAAAGCATGTAGTTCTGCTCTGAGTGTTTGCTCCCGAGTGTTCGACCTGAACACGTGCTCCTTAATTATTCACAAAGAAAGAACAGGTCGTCACATATTGGTGTTAGGCGCTGTGTTTAAGTTTTCTTTAAAGGTTCATTTTGAAAATACAAATAAAAACAAATCTTTCGTGATATGTAGAAATTGTGTGTAAAAAGTGTAAGACCACCTGGAAAATGCTTTTCTTACCCTATTCATAGAAGTAGTAGTTAAAAGTAATCATGAAAAACTAATAACAGTTCTATGAATTAACATTTTGTTAGTTAAGGAGTATGTTGTAACAACAAAACTACTCAATTGCTGAATTTATAGTGTGAAACAAGTGACAGTGTGAGTAGAAAACTTGACGTGTAAATGTTGCGTTTTTAAAGGAATTTATTTTTTGGCTCCAGTAGGTGGCAGCTTTGCTATGCCTCTAACAACTTGATGGATTCAGTTGTTAGTTATTTTAATAATTACTTATATGTTTTTTTAATCCATATAGTAGTTCTGCATAAATGTGCCAAAGTGCCAAATAGTAATTTCTCTTCCCATTTTTTGCTGTTTTTAGTAATTCAACTTGTGTACTGATTACTGATCATTATTTAGTTCGTCTTGTGGAAGCGTACTAGGCGCCAATCTAACTTACCAATGGAACTTTTGGTAGAGTCAGAACAAATCTCCAATTCTAGAGATTCTAGTGTTAATGTTCAGCATGTGTCTACCCCAGGTCAAGCTATGGCACCAATACTGCAAACACCTGTATTTAGGCCTGCAATTGAACCATCATATTTTATAAGTGCTTCTTCAGAATCACCATGTGATTTTCTTAGAAACTTTGAAATGGTAGCCACAGCCAGTGGCTGGAATGATGAAATGAAATTGAAATTTTTCCCTTGTTACTTAAAGAATCCTCTGCACAATGGTTCCAAATTTTTCGACATAGAAACGCACATCATGATTGGATAAATTTAGCTAGGAGTTTTCTTACAGCTTTTCAAAATAAAAATTCAGTAGATTTGCTAGAAATGAAGCTTCAACAGAGGGAGCAGTTAGATTCAGAACCTGTTATGAGTTATGTGTATGATGTGTTATATTTGTGTGATAGTATTAATCCATGTATGATACAAGCTGAACAAATTAAGCATTTATTAAAAGGTTTAAAACCTCATTATGTGCAGACTCTGGTTCCCCTAAACCCAGAATCAATTGATGAGGTTCTAACTGTCATTCGTAGAGTAGATCATGCTCAGTTTTATGTACAAAGTCAACAGCACATGCTTACTCAAATAATATAAATGCTACAGTTCAATCTTCCTTAACTCTTAACCAACCGTCAGTGCCACAACTGTTGCCACCCACTAATACTACGGCTGCACCTTTTTTATCTATTACAGATTTAATTAGTACAGTTGACCTGTTATGTACACAGCTCAATCAGTTTCAGATACCACCACCAATGCCTGTACAGTCGAGCCAGCCTCATTTACAGTCGCAGTGAAGTCAATCTTATGCACATGCTTCATGTCGTCAGTATCAGAGAGATTCATCAGCTATCTGTTACAGATGTAACAGGAGAGTCCATATGGCAAGTGTGTGTCGCAGTCCCCTACCTCGCTCAAAAAACGACCAACGTCCAGCCTCAACGGACCACACATATCAACATTACAGCAACGTTCCAGTCAGGCTTCTTCACACTCATCAATACAAGGGAATGTAGCTCCTGTATCATGTCTGATTTTAAATCTTACAGGTATAATCAATGATAAGGAAGTTAATATTCTACTGGATACAGGTAGTGCAGTCAGTATTTTAAATGCAGCTCATGTTACTGACTTGTCTAAATTGCAATCTATTCAAATGATGTTGAGGACTGCTGGAAACAAATTGTTAGATGCACCCTATTGTATTGCCTCAGAATTTGTTATTCATAATTCTGTTTTTCAAGAAAACGTTTTGTTAGTTAAAGATTTAGCACATGACCTCATTTTAGGTATTGATTTTCTCAATAAGCATGGTCTAGTTATTGATTACACTAAAAATTTAATTACAATGACCATCACTGAAGGTAACACTCTTGAAATGCCTATTCATCATGCCACTGCACCTTCTGCTGATATAGCCATTAACCCTTTGCAAAATGATGATTCTGATCAAGTAAATGTTGTTAAATATATTGTGGTGCAAGATGTAAAACTTCTCCCTCTAACAACTAGCTTTGTGACAGTTAAACCTATGATACCGGTTATGAACGATGTTGTATTGGAACCCTCTTAATCTATTATGTAGGAAAAGCATATTTCTGTTCCCTCTCTATTGTGTCAGTCTTCATCAGACGTGGTTATTCCAGTTCACAATAATACTGCAGTACCTCAAACATTATTTGCTAACACAGTCTTAGCAAAAGCTTATCATGTTGCTTTAGTGCAAAGTAATTCTATTGCTGCACCTGATGTTTCTATATTGAAAGCTCCCAATTTTGACTTTAATGTAAATAGTAAATTGTCTGATTCACAAAAAGCATAGCTGCATTCTTTACTTTTAAATTTTGAGAGGCTATTGCTCAACAAATAAAGGAAATGAAAGATGCTGTTATAATTCGAGAGTGGCAGTCCCCTTGGGCTTTGCCAGTTGTTATAGTCAAAAAGAAAGATGGTTCTATTAGATTTTGTGTTGATTATAGAAAATTAAATTCAGTAACTGAAACATCTTCATTTCCATTGCCACTTATTGATGATTTATTGACTTATTTGGGAGACGCAAAATGGTTTGTCTCATTAGATCCTTTATCAGCATATATTCAAGTACCCATTGCAGAAAATAGCAAGAAGTATTCTTCATTTGTCACTTTTCATGGTCAGCTTGAATTTGAAAGATTATCACTTGGACTGACTAATGTCGCTCGATTTTTCAGTTATATAGATGAAAATTTGCTAGGTGATCTTAAGTATATGAAAGCCTTTGCTTATTTGGATGATATTATTGTATTTGCCAAAACATTTGAGGAATTATTAGCTTACTTAGAAGCTGTTTTTCAACGTTTAGAAAGTCATAATTTTAAACTTAAACCACAAAGGTGTATTTTTGCTATGCAAAGAATTAAAATCTTGGGCTTTGAAGTTTCAAAGGATGGTATTTCCCCTGATTCAGATAAAGTTTTTTCTATTCAAAAGCTACCAATTCCTAAAAATGTTAGGGATGTTGGGAAAGTTTTAGGAATTTTTAATTTGTATAGAAAATTCATTAAAAACTATGCTGCTATAACTCAACATTTGATACAATTGACTAGGAAAGCTCAACCTTTTATATGCGGTAGTGAACAGCAATTAGCATTTCAAGAGTGAAAACAATCTTTGATATCAGTTCCTGTCCTGGCCCATTATACTCCAGGTGCGTACACTGAGCTTCATTCTGATGCTAGCGGTCTAGGTGTTGCCTGTGTACTCTATCTAAAAATTGATAATGTATTGAAAGCTATTGGTTATGCTGCTAGAACATTGTCAAAAATTTAAAAATATTATAGTGTTCCAGAATTAGAATTTTTGGCAATTGATTTTGGCCTTACACATTTTCGTTTCTTTGTTTTTGGCTATAAAGTACGTATTGCTTCGGACCACCATTCCTTGTGCGATTTAAATAATTCGAAAGATTTGACAGGCCGATTAGCTAGATGGAGTTTAAAACTGCAAGAATTTGGTTATACCATATGTTATAAATCTGGAAAGCAACATCATGATGCAGATACTTTGTCTCATTTTCCTGTGTTGCAACCTCGAGATACTGACTTTAACAAATAGATGAGCTCATTACTTGTCTGTTGTCTCCTGTTGAAGTTGCAGACCTACAAAACAAAGATCCTGCACTTATTCCCATCATTGATGCACTTAAACATCGTACTTCTCCTCCTGCAAAAATTCAGAGACAAGCTTCCGCCTATACACTCAAGTCTGGTGTCTTGTGTAAAATGAATGCTGGTTCTGCAGGTGCTCTACATTTATTAGTAATTCCAGAAGCTCTTAGGCATAAAATTTTATCATCATGAAATGAAAATCCCCTTTCGGTTCATTTAGGTTTGCTAAAACAATTGCAAAAATTCACTCTCGGTACTATTGGATTGGTATGAAGAAAGATATAGAATATTTCATTCGTTCTTGTCATAGTTGTCAAACGAGAATAGGACCAACTAATAGGAAACCTGCTGATGTATTACAACCGATTCCGGGCACAGCCATTTCTGAACGTTGGGGTAATGATTTGTTAGGCCCTTTTCCAAATTCCACTTCTGCACATAAGTATATAATCGTTGCAACAGCATATGCCTCCCATTGTGTTGAATCTGCACCCTTGTCCTCTGCTACAATTCTACAAGTTGCTAAATTCATTTTACATAACATTATATGTCGTCATGGAGCTCCTGTTACTTTACTTTCTGTCGAGGTTCAGTCTTGCTTAGTGAAGTTACCCAAGAATTATTAAAATTTTTGTCTGTATCATTTAACTTCACTAGTGCTTACCACCCAGCCTGCAATGGATTAACAGAAGGTTTTAATCAAACACTTTTGAATATGCTTAGTCATTTTGTTAATTCTAATCAGAAAAATTGGGATGTTTTATTGCCTTTTGTAATATTTTCATATAACTCCTCAGTCCAGGTTGCCACTAAATTTTCTCCCTTCTTTTTAATGTATGGCCGAGAACCCACTTTGCCTAATCAAGTTCAGTTGCAAGCCACCTCTAATAACCCTTTTGTGCGGTAAACTCTTCAAGATATCCAGAAGGCTCGTAAAGTTGCTATTTGTAATATCAATCAACAACAACTTAAGAAAAAGGTTTAGTATGATGCTAAACATAGAGGTGTTAAATTCAATGTTGGACAACTTGTAAAAGTTTTTACTCCCATTCCCAAAAAAGGCAAATCTACTAAGCTGCTTCATAGGTATTTTGAACCATTTCAAATTATTAAACAAATTTCTCCTGTAACATATAATGTTGCTCGACCACAAGCCCCACGTACTAAACATCAAAGTGTTCATGTTTCCATAATTATCCCTTATTATGATCCTGTAGGCCCATATAGGTTATAAATTTTCTCTTATGTTTCAAATTTATATAACAAAATCCAACATAACAGATGCAATTTCATTTTATATGCTGTGGTTATTGTTTTGGGGCTTTACTAAAACTTATTTATTCTGTAGTAATCTTTTCCAATGTATTTTTTTGTTTCAGGTATGTTATGTTTCAGTTATTACCGATAGTTTTTTTAAATCATGTGTTTAAATTTATGGTCAATCAGAATTATTATTTTCCCTGGTTGGCCTTGTAAACTTCTGTTTCATTATAAGTTTTGGTGTTCCATAATTTCTTAATTTAGGAATGGTAAAGTCATATATTTCCTTTTCCTGTCTTAAAGTGAAAGTTAAATTTTGGCATAGTGTTATTTAAAGAAGTTTCTTTAGTAAATTTAGGTTTATTTCACTTTCACAAATAATGGGAATAACTTAAAAAGAAGTAAATTTGGGATTTTACTGTTAGGTTTTCTTGAGATGTTCCATAGTGTTTGGATAACTTGGGGTTTTCTTTCCCGTGGGTTTATCATATATTTGCTAATGTTTGTTGTAGTAATATCTGTTAGGCATCTTTGAATAAAGTTGCTTTCTTTTGGTTAGGATTTGGGTTAACAAAGAATTTGAAGAGAGTTTATGTCTAAATTACTATTCTGGAATTTTGAGAAATTTCTGATTTTACTTGTCCTTTGTTTCACTCAACGTTTCTTTTAGGAGTAAATATACTGTAATTTTTCTTTCCTTAACTCTTTTTAAATTATTGCAGCTGTGTTTGTAGTTTCCTGATGGTTGCGGAAGAGTGCCTCAGGATTAATTATTGTTTGTGTGTACTGTGAAAATTATTTTGGCTTCAAGGATTTGCTGTTATGTACCCTTGAATGCAGAGTTAGTATAGAGGAAATAGTGTGAAGAAGTTTATGTGAAATTTTTCAGGGGAGCTGTTATGTGCCTGTAGAATAGATCATGTATGGTGTCAATGACCCTGTGTGGTACGTCAGTGTCGGGAGAGGTATAGTAGAATTTTTTCTCTGTAATGAATGATTATTGCAACAGTGTCTGGTGAATATTTTTTTTTTTTCTTTACAGCTGAAGTGCTTTAGGAGAAGTTGGTGGACATCGTACATGCTTAATCTGTAGTTTTTCTTTCACTTTGATTATTTCCATCCTTTGATAATTAACCTAATTTATTAGTATACTTTTTCTAAATTTGCATTCTAGGAAAATTGAATGGTGTATCTTTATAAGGACCATCGTTTATATACTGTTGTTTATACAGTAACAATAGTTATGATTGCTCACGGACACTTAAGTTTCATTATCTGTATTCTGATGTTATGCGTTTGAAGTAAAAGAGTTCTGGAAAAAGTATAGATGAAATTAAGCAAATGAGGTGTATTCTTTTTAATTATCTATGCTTAACAGTTATCATACGTCATGATGATTATTCTTATGTGCAGTCCTAGTAGGTAGGGCTTATCCCCCGCCCCTAGTAAGGAACAGGGATTCCTAGCTAGTTCTGGCTTCAATTTTTTATAGTATTTTTTTTTTTGTTTTTTTAAACCACTTAGTAATTTTGCATAAAGAGCCAAGAAGGCTTAAAAAGTGCTAACAGCCACTTAGCTGTAGCTTTAACGCAGTGCTGTAAGGTAACCATGAATGCTGTGAAGATAGATTTAATAGTATTTTTTGTGTGTATTTGTTAAGTTTTACAGGGTAAATGGGCCTTTAAGATGCATTGCTTGTCAGGAAGCTGATCGGTTCCTGATACAATGTTGAGATGTAATATTTTCTGGTTTTCTATGTTATGCATGTTTATTAGTGTTTGGGATTTTACTGGCATGCTTGCATGTATTATTTGTATATGATAAAGTACTGTACATTGCATTATGTTGCATAAAGGGGGACATGTATATGTTTAATTAGTTATGTTAGCAGAAACAACTATGAGGTCATCATACAGTTGACTTATGCCATGGCTAAGAAAATCATTTTATTATTCAATGAAACATAGGAATAAATTTGGGTGAGAAACTGACTGTACACTAAATGTACATTAAATGGAAGATTGTAAATGCAATGGAATGCTGTGTTCATCTTGCATTTGTAATCTTTTCAATATATTACTTCAAAATATTGTGTTAATGTCTATATTTCAAATCAGTTTTTTTTTTCTCAAATGTGAAAGTCTTTTGCAAAACACTTTATGATCCTGTGCTTTGTATTAATTGTCAATTTTTTTGTCTTAGAACAAAAATGTGATTACTAGTAAGCTTGCTTGTAATTTCTAAAATGTTAAATTTTTGTAAGTCAAATCTAGGTAGTGCGCACTACAATTTTTTTTTCTTTTCAAGCGTACCCTTAATTAGGTTAATTTGTGGCCACACACATAGTTTTCATATTGTTAATATGTGCACATACATATTGCTGTTCTTTATTGTAATTTTAGGTTCATTTATTAAAAAACTTTGATATATTGTATTTGTAATCACAGCTTATTTTTGAATGTTTTGTATGTTATCTAATGTTATCTACTCAATTTGTATGTCACTTTCAATTACATGTCTTTGTCTCTGATACTCTTGTAAAATTCTTCCAGTTTGGTTAGTTGAATGTCATTAGGAGCCCCAGCTATAATACATCTAGCCACTGTTTACTGCAACTACAATAACCCCTCAACTTCCTGGCAGGTTTGCTAGCAACCTCTATGGTCATCCTCTACAGCACACTCACAATTGACATCTATAGTGAGAGAAACACTGAGGATACATTTCTAGTAAATTCAAAATGTATATTTGATGTCTCATGAAATGTGTAGTGTTTATGGACCGATTATCAGGTCTTCTTTTTCTAACAGTCAATCTTATCTATTTCATTATTTAAATTTGTAGGAATTCTGTTTTTCTCTGTAGCTCAATTTGAGTTAATTCTGTTAATATACTGCCAATCCATTGGATTTGCCTAGGTTTCGTTCTGTATAAGTCTACAAGTTCCAACAAAAGATACGGAAAGCTATCATATTAGTACCGTATAACCATGTTTCATTCATGTTAAAACTCGCTCGCTCGCAGATACTGGTAGGCTTGTGTTAGCCTGAAGATTGTTGCTGTGTGCCCACCCAGGATAGGGTTTAAGAACAGATAGGATTTTCTTTTTGGGATGTGTTAGGATGACTGTTTTTATTTTGAGAATGGTGGAATGCATATGAGGTAGTCTATTGACTAGCACCCTGGTGTAGAAAAGAATTATTTTATTTTATTTTAGTTTGAAATTAATTTTGACTGAATTTTTGACTGAATTTTGAGACCCTCAACTCTTGGTAGATTATGGGAGCTCAGCTTTTGCTGCTGCTGGAAATGCTCCGTGGTTACCTCGGATGCCCGCAAGCCATGCGGGGGACCCGGAATAGTCGGCGACGACGTCTTGTGGGATCATATTAACCAATAGATCGAACCAGGGCACTTCTGTGCAAGGGTAACTGTGCGTATAATTTGGTAGCCCGGCGTCTAATTTCATCTTCCACGTATGGAAGACCCGAGGCTTCATGGAGGAACCTTACTGGGAAGAATCGGCCTACTGAATAGATGGACCTAAGTTCTCTATTCTGAGCGCGTTGAAGATATGCCAGCCAGGAATCTGCGGCCATGCCCCAGACCTCGCAGGCATATAGCATCAACGGGACTATAAGAGCTCGAAAAAGGTATAGCTTTACGCGGACTGGCATCGATCGAGAACCCAGCATAGGATACAGGGAAGCAATAGCTCCCTGAACCCTCGCCGATAGTTCCCTGATGTGTCGACGGAAAGTCAGACCCTTGTCTAGCTCTACTCCCAGGTATTTGATAGAGGGTATCCATTCTATCCTTCGGCCTCTAAAATGGAAATCCGGGCAGTCTGCGGGGGTGTGGCGCTTGGTGAATAGAATAGCGTGGCTTTTGTCCAGGTTAACGGACTTCCGCCAACGCCTGCACCACTCTTGTGTGAGACGGAGGTGTCTTTGTATTGGGTTGAAGGCTCTGCGAATATGTCTGTCTTTGCAGAAGAGCAGCACGTCGTCAGCATATTGTGCCATTTCGACGCGCGGCTCGGTTGGGAAGTCTGCCATGTAAACACTAACTAGTGTGGGAGATAATACAGAGCCTTCTGGGACTCCGCCTCTCACGGGTCTGAGAGTAGATGTTTTTCCAGCAACTGTGACTTTAAAAGTGCGATGTTTCAGAAAGCTGTGTAAGATGTTGATTAATTGGTTTGGTAGGCCCAGGTGGATAAGCTTGTGAAGGAGTCCGGTGTGCCAGGTTGTAGAGAAAGCCTTCCGACGTCCAAAGACATTGCTGCCGTGAACGCCTGTTCCTGGAAACCCAGGGCAGCCGTCTCCACGACTCGCAGCAGCTGTTGGACTATCGAGTGCCCCGGACGAAATCCAAATTGATAGGCAGGTATGGCTTGAATGTCACCCAATACTGGGGACAAACGGGTGAGAATTATCCTCTCGAAGACTTTCGAGAGCGTGGATAGCAGACTAATGTAACGGTAATTGGAAGGGTGCACCGGGTCCTTTCTTGGCTTCAATATGCAGATCACTCTGGCCTCCCTCCACTCGCGTGGAAAGTGACCGAGAGCTAGGCACATATTGAAGACCTTTGTCAAGAACAGCACGGCGTTGAAAGGAAGATGACGGAGCATGAGTGGGGTAAGCCCATCAGGTCCCGCCGCCATCTTAGGTTTGAGTCGCTGCAGAGCACTTTGGACTTCACTAGGACGGACTATGGGTAGTCGGTTCGCATCCTCCGGGGGTCGGCGAAAATATCGACGTACCTCCCTTCGGACACGTTCCGAAAAGATATCATCCTGGGGGTTTTCTCTGGGGCACATTGTACGCTCAAGGTAATCCGCAAATACATCTAGCTTGGATTTAGGATCATAGGCCAGACCCCGTGTACCCTGCAATGGGGAGTGGTATTGACCTCGGCGGTTTCTGAGAGTCTTTGCAATCCTCCACACGTCGCCTTCCTCTACACGCAACCTGGCCATTGTGTCCTCCCACGCTCGCGCTCTGTGCTCCCGTAGGCGGACACTGACCTGACGACGAAGTCGTCTAAGTAGCGCGCAATTATGCGGCGTGCGGTGACGCTGGTAGAGTCTCCTTGCCGCCCAAGAGCGGCGGATCAGTAGGACGATGTCCAGAGGAAGGATATCCGGGTGTAAAGGAGCGTCAGCATAAACTGTCAGATTATTGGCAGTTCGCGAGACTATGGAGGTGAAAGATGAGACCGCAGCCTCGAGGGTGCGGATGCTCTGAATCCTGGGGTTTGGTGGTATGGAGGTGCGGAGGCAGTTCCTTACGCCTTCCCAGTCGACCTCTCGTGTTTGAATCGAGAGGTCATGACTGGCAACCCTAGTATTGATCTCTGTCAATACTGGATTATGATCTGAATGGAGTGCGTTTAGTGAGGTGAGAGTGAGGTGAAATGGGAAATGCTTGGTGATAGCGAAGTCGATGACCGAAGCCAGCCCTCCGCCTCGCGGGTGATGAGTGGGTTGCCAGGGACCCTGTACTTGTAGTTGTGGGTCCGTATCTATAAGGTGGAATATTTCGTTGCCTCTTGCATCTCGGCGTCTGCAATGCCAACGCTCATGCTTGGCTCGCCCGCCATGATAACCCTAGGGTGCAGAGCTAGGATGGATTGGTAGTCGTTCCTTACGAATAACCTACCCGGAGGATGGTAAATGGATACCAGCATGACTTCCGATCCGCCGAGGTCTAGAAACACTGCCGTAGCCTCTAAGGATTGAAGAGGAGGAAGTTGGAAATGTTTGTGGACCACATTTTGCCTCACGAGCACCGCCGTGCCTCCGCCAGGTCGCCCTTGGCGGTCCGTAAGATAACAAGTAAAGCCCGGGACTCGGAAACGGGGATCTGGACGCAGATGCGTTTCACAGACGAGGATGGCATCTAGAGCGTACTCCCGAGCAAACTGCAGAAGTTCACTCCCGTGACCATCCAGACCACAAGCATTCCAGAATGCGAATCGGAAAGAGGTACGTAACCTATTCCGATCCCCCATTTTGTAGCCGAGGAATGGCAAAAGTCAGGAGTGTGAGACCTTCCATGAGGACTAGTACTTTGCTGGCCGGATCTGGAGCAGAAATGAGTTTGACTAGCAACTCGCAAAAACGCTGTCCGTGGGTCAGCAGAGTCTGCTGTATCCACATCAGCAATTGAGAGAAGTCTAGTTTGACTACAGCGGGGATGGGTGTTGGAGAGGATGAACTGACAGGTGCAGGCCTGCCTACAGCCCGTGTATCCCTCGGCTGACGTTGTGGCAAGGGGGACACTTGCCCCTCCGCCAACCGGTTAATCAGCCTGGGGCTCGCCTGCAGGCCCGCTCCCTGCGCTAGGTCCTGAAGTTTGTGGCGACTGGGCCCGTGACTGTTTGCGTGTTGGCGTGTGTGTGGTGTATCTCGAGACATATTTGGGTCTCTCGGGGGCCTTTGCACCACTTGGGCGAGCGTTGTAGCCTTCTCTTCTTCTTGCTGATGTGGCTCTCTCTGATTAGCCGTAGCTCTGAGCCTTGGCCAATCGCTGGTGCTTCTGGAAGGCGGTAATCCTTGCCCTCGGCTGGTGGGTGCTGATGGTGCCTGTTGTGGTCTAACGGTCTGCTTCGGCCTTCTGGCGGCTATAACCGCCTTTCGGACCGGGCATCCTCCGTAGCATGCCACATGCTCACCCTTGCAATTAGCGCAAGTAGGTACCTCTGTGGTGGACCTCGGACAGTCCTCCTTTGTGTGGGCTTCGCCGCACCTCAAGCAACGAAGGTTACATCGGCAGAAGTGGCTAGAGTGATTAAACCCTAAGCAACGGTGACATTGGGGGGGACCGCTAGGGCTCCTGACCTGTTCCAAAGTTACCCTGAGGTAACAGATGGTTTTGACGCCATCCAGTTTGCCCTCAAGGACTTTAGCTCGCTCCACTATTATTAAAAATAGGGGTACTGGGATGGGGCCAGATTGGCCCTCTGGAGCTGGCTTTGTGAGTTGCTTGACTACTCGTGGGGAAATGCCCTGACGTCGAAGGTCGTCCTCAATATCCCCCACAGAGGTATGCACTGGAAGGCCCCGGCTAACCCAGCGTATATGTCGAGCCTTATCAAGGCCGAAGGTAAAATAGGGCACGGACTTCCTATCCAAAGCCCTGATGTTAAAACTGTAGAAAACACATAGATATATATTTCGTTCAGAAGACATGTGTTCTCAAGTACAATTACTTATTCGTTCAGTATTACGGTGACATATATTACGGGTACTGTCCATCTAATTATCATAAGGACCAATAAAATCTAAGTCATAATTAATGAACATAATTACAACTTGTCAAAAACCGCTGTAACTAAATACAAACATTGTTCTGTACAAATCGATATTACAGGTGCTGCCATCTATGAACGTCAAGTCGAGGTTGTTATAAACAATACAACCTGGCGGACAATCAATATAACTGAGAGATAGTCTCATCTAAAAGCATATACTTATAACACAAAGTTGACATATTCCAACTACCTTCTAGAGTCAGTCTTCTAAACAGACTTACCCGTTTACAGAAGTAGCGTCATTTCATATTTCGTTGTATACAAAATGTTACTAAACTTTACCGAAATACTTTCAGAGCAAGAGGACATATATTAAACAAGTAACTTGTAATACTCTCAGCATTAGCATAATTATCAAAACTGTATTTTATAATACCTTAACAGTTAGTGTGAACCATTAACTTTATAAACAAGTTCTTATGATAACTGTCGTTTCTTACCTATTTTATGATATAGTGGATTATTAACAAACTATTTCTATTGACGTAGGAATGTTTGTTTAGGTTCGTGACAAGAAGAAGCCCGAGTCTTCGTTTACATCAGAGAGAACTCTCCGTAATGCTGAGGCTGCAGACAGTGTGTACAATAGAGAGTAGAGTTGACCAGTAAATATCGGAATTGTGTCAAAGCATTGTAAAGGGGAAACGTTATGTGTACATAGGAGAAATTAAAAGCAGAGCAAGTTGGTGCCTGACAAAGAGACATAAAGAAACATTAATAAGACGTAATTACATTGTGTTATTGTAAAAATAGAAGATGATTGTGAATATTCACTGGGCTGACAATTTTAGTAACAAAGTCAGTTAATTTGGTCTTGTTGTTGTTGTTGTGGCGATACAAGTAGGGATATTGAAACTCAAGGTCTTCAGTCACATGAATTAAGAATTGGTGTATTGCGATAACTTTACGTGGTCAGGTCACACAAAACAAACAACGACCTTCTCTTTGACAAAGTATAGACATCTTGAACTACAGTAAAATATTAAGTAATATTCCGGAAATGGTTACAACAACAAATACTATTTCACATAATTGAGTACTTAACGTCAACTACATTTTTTATATTTTAAGAATTTGTCGATCTCTTACGGTTTACTAAGTAAACGTCATTCAAAATGAAGACGACTTCAGAAGATATTTGTGAAAAAATGAAGAAGCACGTTTAAATTCTTATAAAAATATATTAAACATTTTTAACTTAAACAAAATCCTTAGAGGCGCTTTGAGAAAATCAAAATTTCCGAAAATGTTCGCATGTAACGAACAGTTATGAAGGAGTCATAGTTTTTGTAATCTTGCTGATTGGTTGAACTTATATATCGTGTTTGTTATTTAAACAAGATTTGTTTTGAGCTCGTCGTTTGTTTACGGTCACGTGTTAACATTTATTTGGGTTAAGTTTTATTTTAATGAGATGTACACGGCTCTGTAGTAATACTATGTATGTTTCATCTATATTAATATTACAACGAGAATAAATCTATGTGTGGAAGTAAAAGACTACTCAACTACTCAATCCTTGTTGTTGATACTGAACAACTCTGTTCTTCCACAGAGACAGACATTCAACTGTCATTTATTTAGTAAGAGTTGGTAACTATGTAATATTTCACACTTACATGTGTATCATCATACACTGGCACACAAATACTTATCTCAAGTAATATAAAAATAAAATAAAACAAATAATTTGTGTCTTTTTATATCATTTACAGTTTGCGACGTATTCGTTACTTTTAGATTACGTCCTACAATTGATTTATATCCTTAAAATGTTAAGTTCCTTCTTGTATTTCTCTTGGTGTCATGGTAACCTTATATAATATAAAAGTCAGCATACAGCGGTCTACTTGTCAAACAGTCTCTGTAGAAGACTGTGTTGAGAATATAATATGTCAACTTAGTGTTATAAACATATGTTTTTGGATAAGCGATAATGTCTTAGTTATAGTGATGGCCGCCAGGAAGCGTTGCTTTATCAACTTCGTCTTGCTGTTCATAGATGGCTCTATCAGACATATTGCATAGCGAAGAAGCATCATTATATTTTTTATAATTTCTTATTAGAAAATGTAATTATCTGCTTTAAATATGTTTAAGATTTAATTTATATGTATGACATTAAAACAAGTAACATCTGTAATATACTTAAAGCTGTAATTGAACGAATGAATAATTGTAGTTAGAAAAGAAGTCTTCTGAAGTTTATACATGTTCACAATTTTTTGAAAATTGTCATGTGATTCTATTAGCACTTAATTTTCAGAAGGGTTTTCATTTGGAATTTCTGTACAATTATAATGAACAAAACATTTAGAAGTAGTTTCCTTATTTCACACATCTGTGTGACTTATACCGCTTTATCACAGAGTGAGAGCATTTCTAGGTCTCTCCGTGTGAGAGGAGGTCGTCCCAGATGAATTACTTGCAATAATTTATAATGTTTGGAGATTTCTATTGCCGCTCATATATTTTGTGTTCGTTTCCAAATTTCATTCATTTTAGTTTTTGCACTCATGTCTAAAAAAATGAGTTATTATTACACACAGGGGTGAAGCCGGGATAGGAGAAATGACAACAAGAGATTTTAGTTTGTCACCCGAAAATACAAACTGGATGACGAAGGCGATTGGCTGATTCAAGTTGTGCTAGTGGCTTGACCATCTTGAAACTGTCAGTGAGGAAGAAGGATTGTTGTATGTTCCTGTAGAAGAAAGAACATTTGATAAATCGTCTCGTGAGCTTGGCTACTTACTCCAGGTACACAGAAATGAGAATAATCAGATATTTGTGTTTAAAATTGTCATTATTATTGGAGGTCTACTGTGAATAGCTGTTGTTGCTATAACACGTGATATAATGGATTGCTGTGAAAAACATTCACGGAGAAATAAAAGCTTATTGACATTATATTACTTTGATTTTATTTTCAGATACAAAAATCAAGAAGTGAATGTTGAAATATTGAAGCTGAACCTCGCTGGAGATTTCAATAATGTTCCGTCGGTAGTAAAGAGGTGGATCATGCCAAACCGGAAGTCGGGGTCATACCAAACCGGAAGTCAGAAAAAAGCGGGAAATTCAAAAACATACCATTTGACCTTGAAGGTCATGGTGCACCCTCTGGACTTCCCGCATCCCCCGTTCAAACCCTAACATTTCCGCGCAACCCAACGCACTTGACTCTCTGCATCTACCACCCAAATCCGGCGCAACCTCGCGCACCCGACGCAACCTCGTGTCTTCCTGCATCCCTCGTGCACCCCTATCCACCCCGCGCAACCCGACACACCCCCAGGTAACCCCGTGCACCCTCTTGACTTCATGCATCACCCCCTACGTACAATTACTTATTTGTTCAGTATTATGGTGACATATTACGTGTACTGTTTATCTTCATATCATAAGGAGCAATAAACTCTAAGCCATCGCTAATTAGCATAATTACAATTTGTCATAAAGCTTTATAAATAAATACAAATAATACCGCTGGTGAGTTAGTTAATAAACTAGGAAGAAGATATGAAAGTAATTTTGAATATTCCAGAATACAAATTTTGGATTAGCTGAAATGTAATTTAGGCTGGAATGGAGATCATGTGGTTACCGGTAGTGACCGCAAGATATGCGGGGTAACCGGTGTCGCTTTAAGCGACGTTCACGAGGTACATAATCCCCAAGGGATCTGACGAGGGCGCTCTGATGTTGGGGCAAACCCTCGAAGACTTTTGTCGCCCGGCGCCTAATTTCATCCTCCACATATCGGAGGGATGAAGCCTCGTGGAGTAATCTCACGGGGAACCTTGTGCAAACAGAATAAATAATCCGAAGACATTTATTCTGTGCACGTTGGAGCAGAACCAGACGTGAGCCTGCGGCCATACCCCAGACTTCGCACCCATAGGGAGGGGTGCATGATAGGGAGGACCAGAGCCATAAAGAGGCGCAACTTCTGGGGAACAGACATCGCAGAACGAAGCACAGGGTATAGTGATGCCACAGCACCACACGACCAATGAGCTTGCTCCTGGATGTGCTCCCGAAAATTTAGGCCCTTCTTGTCCAGCGTGACTCCCAAGTACTTGATTGAATCCTCCCACCTGATCCCTTACCCGAAGTAGGTAAATTGGGGGAAATTGGCGGGAATGCGGCGCTTTGTGAACAATATCGCTTGGCTTTTCTCCGTATTAATGGACAATCCCCAAAGCGTGCACCAATCCTGGAGGAGGATTAGGTAACGTTGGATGGGGTTGAAGGTTCTGCGAGGGTGTCTATTTGTTGAGAATAGCAGCACGTCGTCAGCATATTGTGCTATGTTGACGTGCTTTTCAGTGGGAAGGTCAGCCACGCAGACGCTGTACAGCGTCGGGGATAACACAGGAACTTCGGGGACTCAGCCGGGGATAGACCTTCGTGTAGATGTTTTTCCCGCCACTGTGTGAGTGAAGAGTCTATGTTTTAGAAAGGAGTGAAGAAGGTGTATGACTTGAGTGGGTAGCTCCAGTTGGATGAATTTGTACAGAAGACCCGCGTTCCAGGTCGTAGAGAAAGCCTTTTCCACGTCCAGAGAAACCGACGAGGTGAATGCCTTGTCCTGGAAACTCAGGACTGCAGCCTCCACCACACGCAGCAACTGCTGTGACGTAGAATGCCCAGGACGAAAGAAAAAATGATGAGGAGGGATGGCTTGTATGTCACCCAGAAGGGGGGACAAGCGGGCTAAGAAGAGTCTCTCGAAAACCCTCGAGAGAACAGAAAGGAGGCTAATGGAGCAGTAGTTGGCGGGATTAACCGGGTCTTTCCCTGGCTTCAAGATGCATATCACCCGAGCCTCTTTCCAACTACGTGGAAAGTGAATCAGAAAGAGACAAGTGTTCAAGACTCAGGTAAGAAATAACACGGCCCTGAAAGGAAGGTGGCGGAGCATGTGTGGCGTTATGTCACAAGGTTCCGCCGCCTTTTATGGTTTGAGGCGCCGGAGTCCGCCCTGAAGCTCACTGGGCCTTATAACTGAGAGTCTGTCCGCCTCAGCCGGGGGTCGCCGAAAGTATCGACGAACCTCCTGCCTAACGCGGTCAGAGAAGGCAGGGTCCTGGGGGTCTTCTCTAGGCCTCATGGTCCTCTCAAGGTAGTCGGCGAACTCCGTAGCCTTGGCCTGTGGTTCGTAGGACAGGCCTTGGGTACCCTGGAGTGGGGAGTTTGGTGTCCCTTGGCGGTTCCGAAGTCTTTTAATGACCCTCCACACATATCCGTCCTCGAGGTTCATACGAGACATCGTGTCCTCCCAGGCGCACACTCTGTGCTCATGTAGGCGGGCACGAACCCCTCAGCACAATCACCGATAAAGTCCCCGATTATGAGGCTTGCGGTGTGTCTGGTATAGCCGCCTTGCTGCCCATGATCGGCGAATAAGAAGTCGGATGTCCAGGGGAAGAACATCCGGATGAAGAGGAGCTGGGGTGATAACTTTAAGGTTGCGGACCGTTCGCTTCACGACTGAGGTGAAGGACGAGACCGCGGGCTCAAGGGAGGGGATGTCGGTTATGTTGGGGTTGGGGAGAATGGAGTCCCCGGCCATAATGACATTGGGATGTAAAGAAAGAATGGATTGGTAGTTATTGGCTATGAACTGTGAGCGGGGAGGATGGTAGGCTGATACTACCAGGACTTCAGAACCGCCAAGGTTCACGCAGGCTGCCGTGGCTTCTAGTGTCTGGAGCTGTGGAAGCTGGACAGCTCGATGGACCACACTTCTCCTCACCAGGATCGCTGTGCCACCTCCTCGGCAGCCAGCACGATCCGTTCGGAGACAGTGATACCCCGAGAGTTGGAAGGGAATCTGGGGGCTGAGATGGGTTTCCGACACCAAGATGAGGTCCAAAACATTGGATCTTGCAAAATGTAGGAGCTCGTCCCGTTGAACCGCCACTCAGCCGCGTTCCTGAACGCGAACCTGAACGAGGTACTAGACCTAGTTCGTGCTGCCATTCTGGGCCGGCTGGGTAAAGGAGGTCAGAAGGGCAAGCCCCTCCATGGCTGTCACCATGCGGGTTGCGGGGTCTGTAGTGGAGGTATACCGCACCAGCAGTTCACAGAGTCGCTCACCGTGGGACTGTAACAGCTGATACAGCCACGTCAGCAACTCCGACCGTGGTGAGGAGGAGGGAGTAGTGTGAGAAGTTTGGGACGGGGTTGTGTCCTTGGACTTCGAAGGTGAGGAGTGTCGTGGGGCTGGCCTACCTTTGGCTTTCTCGTCCCTAATCTGTCGAGCAGGCTTGGGTTCCCCAGACCCGCTCGCAGCCTCGGAATCCGAGTCCACCCTTTTGGCTGCCTCACGGCCCTCCTCCCTTCTGGGAGTGGCTCTAGGTGGAGCTGGAGGTTTGCGTTGTTTTGAGTGTTTGGCTGTGGGGGTGTGTGTATCCTTGGGGGGGGCTGTGTCTTGCCACGCAAAGGCGTGGAGCCACCGGCTGGTTGCGCACCACCTCAACAAAGGATGGGGCACTATTGGAGCTAGGCACTTGTTGCCGTCGTGCTATGGAAGAGGTTGCCCTCTCCGCTACTGGCTCAGAATGGCTGTTCTGGATTATTGGCCCTGGAGCTGGTCTCCTAGAGGCAATACCCGCCTTCGTGGTAGGGAAACCTCCATAGCACGCTATGTGCCCTCCTTTGCAGTTGGTGCAGGTCGGAACTTCCGTGATGGCACGGGGGCAGTCCTCTCTGAGGTGGGTGCCACCGCACCTCAAGCAGCGAGGATTACGGTGGCAGAAGAGGCTGGAGTGATTAAACCCCAAACATCGGTAACACTGTGGGGGCCCGCCAGAGCCTTTGGCTGGTTTCAGAGTAACCCGGAGGTAGCAGATGGTGCGAACATCATCCAGGTTAACCTCGGGGTCGTTTACCCGCTCCACCACTAATAGGAACAGGGGAAGGGGAGCTTTAGTTCCCTGGCGATCCGGAGCAGGTCGAGTGAGCTGCTTCACAATTCTTGGGATGATACCCTGGCTGGTGAGGTCTGCCCTCATGTCATCCAAGGAAGTGCCCGCGGGTAACCCTCGGATGCCTCGGCGTACATCAAGGGCCTTATTCAGGCCAAAGGTGAAGTGTGGAATTTTCCTCTGCTTGAGTTGCAGCAGAATTTTGGTGTAGTCCCCCTCGTTCTTTGCGTGGAAGACAAATCGGCTCTTGTTCTTTTTCACCGAGCACTCGTTATCGAGGGTGGGCATGACCTCCTTAAGGAAGCATACCGCCCACAAGGACTTGAACACGATGATTGGCGGTATGTGCCGCCTTTGTCTTCCAGCCTGGTTCTGAACGGAGGTGGGACCGGATCGAGGAGACTGGCCAGAGGGCACGCCCTCTGCAGCAAGTCTTGCTGCTCTCTTGGTTCTCCGTGACCTTATTTCACGGAACTCCTCACCTTCCTCGCCATCCGACGAGAGGTCCGAGGAGCTGGGCTCCTGGCCTCCCTCAGACGCCGAGGCGTAAGAGGATTTGCAGGAGAGCACGGATGTTCTCCCACTCCTAGTCTGGAAACTGCGCACACTAGTGCGCTCGTCGTCGGAGTCGGACTCCGCAATTTTGCCTACACGAGAAATAGCTTCCGCGAGATGCCTTGGTCAGATGTTTGTTCTAGAAGTACTACCTTGCCCTTTCCGCCGTGGCGTTGTTGGCAAGGTTTCCTCTTCCTTATACCTCTGACGCTTCGAAGTCGCTAGACGATCTCCCTGGAGAGGCGATGTTCACTCCTCGACGTCTCGAGGAGAAGTCATATAAACCAGACCAGCAGCAGAAGAATCGAGGCGTCCAGGTTAACCTGGACGGAATGGTTTCGCGCAGCACCTAGCCGCTTACTGCGGCTTTATCTGGGTAGTGTAGTAGTCTGTCTTTTGTCTCAAGCGTTTATGTCGGTTCATAGGTTTCTCTGATCTGTTGGGTTAAGCCGCTCAGGCTGCCGCCTGGGGTATATATTCCCAAGGCCGTCTTCACCCGAACTCCCCGCTTGGAGAAGGTCGGAATGAAGACAGCACGATCAGAGGGGATAGGAAGCTATGTGGGGAAATTATCTAAACCCATTTCTGGTTCTGGTGTTTTCGGTGTGATGGAGAGAACCCCTTCTGGCTAATAGCCCATGGCGTCCTTGGGGAGTTTCTACCTCCTCCTCCTCCTGCGAGGAGCTCTGTGGACATACCGACCCAGGGTGTTGACCAGCTGGTTGGAATGGGTAGAAAGTTTTTGATGGAGGGTTCGAGATCTCTCTCTTACCATGTCCTCTATGTAAGGGATTTGGGAATATTCATGTAAGATGTGCGTAGGGAATCTACGCCCAGTACCATGGATCATCCTTAACGCCCGATTCTGCACGATTTGCAGTCTGCGGATTGTGGTCGGAGCTGCCAATCCCCAGACCTCGCACCCATACAGAATCATGGGTGGAATGATCGCACGGTACAGACGTAGTTTGAGGTGTGCCGGCATGTTGGACCTGAAAATGGGGTACAACTGCCTGAGTGCAACATGGCCTAGTCCCGCCTTAGCCCTGACATGGGGAGTGAAGTTTAGCCCGCGATCAAGTAGGACACCCAGGTATTTAGCCGAGGAAACCCATGGGATTTGCCTCTGCCTCAGCCTCAGCGTTCCCGTCGGTCGCCAGCGTCTGACCTTAGCCAGCAGAAGAGCTGAGCTCTTCCCTGGACTAATTGCCATCCTCCACTTCTCACTCCAGCGGCCGATCGCTCGGAGCTGTCGCTGCAGAGGCGGAAAGCAGAACTTGACATTTTTATTACGCGCCATAATGAGAACGTCGTCCGCATACTGGCACGTAACTGTCTGTGGCTCTGTAGGGAAGTCAGACATGTAGGCCGCGAAGAGCAACGGTGATAGTACACTACCCTCCGGGACCCCCGCAGCTATGGGTCTGACGCTGGAAAGCTTTCCTTCCACTCTCACCCTGAATGAGCGATCCCGAAGGAAGCTGCTGATCAGAGCAAGATAGGGAGGAGGGATGTTAACTTCCTTGAGCTTGTACAGTAGACCCTGGTGCCAGGTTGTCGCAAAGGCCTTTTCCACGTCCAACAGAACCGCAATGGTTTTGAAGTTCTCCTGGAATCCCAGGGTTACCTTCTCAACCAATCGAAGCAACTGCATGGTCGTGGAGTGCCCCCGTCGAAAACCAAACTGGTGATCCGGAAGGAGTTGCCTGTCCTCAAAAAGAGGTGTCAAGCGGGTTAGGAGCAGTCGTTCAAACATTTTTGAGACAACTGGGAGAATACTGATTGATCGGTAGTTGCAAGGAAAGACCGGATCCTTGGCGGGTTTCAAGAAGCACACCACCCGCGCCTCCTTCCAGTATATCGGGAAGTGGCGTAGGTGAAGGCAAGCATTGAATATCCTCGTCAAGTGAATGACAGCCCTCTTGGGAAGGTGCTGGAGCATGGTCGCTGTAACGCCATCATGTCCAGGAGATTTGTTAGGTTTGAGCTTTTTGATTTCAGAAGCCACCATTTTAGGGGTGACTATAGGAATATGGATCTCCGCGTGTCTCGGTGGTGGGTCCTCATAGAGGAACTCCACCTCCGCCTCCACGTGTTCAGTAAAGTCCTCGTCTTGGGGGTCCTCCCTTGGTTCGAATTGGCACTCCAGATAGTCTGCGAACGCTGTGGCTTTCTCGTGTGGTTCAAAGGCGAGCATCCCACGAGTGCCATGCAATGGATGCTGGTACAGAGTTTTGTCCTTGCGTAAGGACTTGATTATTCGCCATGGTTTCTTTTCCTGAAGGTTGATGTTCTGCATGGTGTTTTCCCAGGTGGCGGCTCGATGAGCTCGAAGCAGTCTTCTTACCAGGGATTTTAACCGCTGGTAGACTGCGCCTATCCTGGGATGGCGAAATCGTTGCCACAGCCTCCGTACGGTAGCCTTGGCTTTTATCAGCTGCCGAGTCTCGTTGGGAATGATTCCAGGATTAAGCTTGTTAGTCGGGATGCGGTATGTGTGTGCTCTTACAATCTGTTGGATTTGTTGGGAGAAACGTGTCGCCGCCAGCTCCAGCACCTCAATATCATTGATACGTGGGCGGGGGTCGAACGTTCGGTTAAAGGATTGTATGGCTGCATCCCAGTCAACCTCGTATTCCCAATCAGGGAAAACCAACTATTTAATCACACTTTTCGAGATGATGTTTCATCCTCTACATGGGCTTGTAGAGGATGAAACATCATCTCGAAAAGTGTGATTAAATAGTTGGTTTAGCAGACTTTTCACACGAAAAGTGTGATTAAATAGTTGGTTTAGCAGACATCTTTTCTCGAATACAGCTGCCTTTTCCTTTGATACTGTCTCTGTATTAATACTGTGTCTACCTTATATATACACGGAGAAAAGAAATGAAATCTAAGTCATAGGCAATGATCCAAGTAAGTGTACAACTGAGAGCTTTACGGATAACTATAAACGAAAACCCGCACAATAAGATGTTACGTGTGGTGCCATCTCTGGAGAGCAATTCGCAGTTCGTGCAAAGTTTGTATATTGGATAATATTTCTTGTCAAAAAAACTTCCTCTCCGAAGGGCAATGTCTGTAACTAAAAATTATACTTCTAAATAATATAGTATATTGTTTATAACGCTAAAATACTCCATGAAATTAACGCTATCTTCTCGAGTTTCTGTTCAGTGAAAACTTATTCTCTTTTCAGCTCCAAGTTACAGAAGTAGATCGATTACACTTGTAGTTGTTGATACTCTATGCAGGCGAATGCAGTGATAGTGAAATGTTTAAAAAGCGGGTTGTCATGGTTGTCTTTTAGTACTCATGTTATTCCAAATAACAGTGGAGTGCGGCTTAGGAATTTAAAGTAAAGATAACCAATAACTCTGAAATTGTTAATGAGATAAGATAAATAGATATAGCTTAAGTTTATTAATAAAATATGCATTTGCTGTGCATGGCAATTATATAACATTGTTTCACAGACTGTTGCCAGAAAATTGAAGATACACACTTTGTGCTAAATGCTAGTAAATATATTAAACTTATGCTATTTTGTTTACATTGTTAGATATACTTTACAAAAGAAAAACTTTCGCCATTTGTATTCGTGGATAGTTTCATTGCTTTCCACTTATTTACTACGATTTGTTATTTATTTTGAAATATCGGTTTATTACTCGTGCTGAACGTACACACGAAGACACGTACGTAATCACATGGAACTTTGTCTAAAGACGCGGTTAAGTGGACACCCAAAACTATATCTTCGATTAAATATTAATATAAAGTGTTGGTAGAACATTTCCAAATATAGCTTAAGTAGAAAATGTACCGAACCATTATTCGATCAAACATGTATGAGCTAGTTATGTCAAATAATGAAATTAACTATTTTAGTCTATTGCTTGTTATTGGAGTGAGTTTTCATATATTTATATTATTTTTATGTCGTGACAATGCAAACAGAATGCAATGTCAAGGCCATTACATAGCTATCAACTGTTAAAAGTTTTGACTCGTTCAACTCCACTGTATTTCCTAATTTCCGTTTTACCTATCAGGAAATAAACAATGAAATATATTATCAATGTAGAAGGAAGAATCTGTAAATTCCTCTTCAAAAAACGAACAACCTTAAATGCAGAAAGCCACACGTGTACAGGTCGTTATTGTATAGCAAATTCCACTTATACGATTTGAACATTACTTAATATAACAACAGATAATGAAGAATGCGAGAGGAAATGTTGATCTTTTAAATACATAATCAATATACGCGGCCAATGAGAGTAATGTAAGAGCAGAATAGAATTGAATAATATCTGTAAGAGATGTGCTAGTGAAGCAAACGCTATAGGTACTATATTTTAGTAGTATGGCTTGTGTTATAATGAATATTTCTAAATATATATCTTAATATGTTTAAAGGGTTTCTACAAACGTTTATCTCGACTAACACAAAGGAAACGAATAAACTTATTTAAGAAATTGTTGAAGAGTTCGAGAAGTTATGTGAATTGAAGTTGGTAATATTTTAAAATAAAAACCGTTGTACGTATATAATAATAAGTTTAGATTAATTCAGTATTACTTTATTAAATAATAATAGTTTATTCTTTGTTATATTCTGACAGTGATGTTGTATTTTAACAAATAATATTGTCACTATACAAACTATACACTCAGTTCTCATAGTGACTGTGGTATCTCGTGTTGATTCTCTTTGGTCTAGTCTCGGCCGTACATAGAATTCTATATGTATCTCAGCTGGTCTGTTTGGTAGTGCCAAGCTTAGATCTACTATACAAGTACGTACATCAGTCTACCTGACGCTTCTGTATTTATACAAGTATTAAAAAATGAAAACTTTAGAAGTTTCCATATAAGAATTCAATATCAGCAGACCAGCAGAAGAATCGAGACGTCCAGGTTAGCCTGGACGGAATGGTTTCGCCCAGCACCTAGCCGCTTACTGCGGCTTTATCTGGGTAGTGTAGTTGTCTTCTGTCTTTTGTCTCAAGCGTTTATGTCGGGGCATAGGTTTCTCTGATCTGTTGGGTTATGCCGCCTGGGGTATATATTCCCAAGGACGTCTTCACCCGAACTCCCCGCTTTAAGAAGGTCGGAATGAAGACAGCACGATCAGAGGGAATAGGAAGCTATGTGGGGAAATTATCTAAACCCATTTCTGGTTCTAGTGTTTTCGGTGTGATGGAGAGAACCCCTTCTGGCTAATAGCCCATGGCGTCCTTGGGGAGTTTATACCTCCTCCTCCTGCGAGGAGCTCTGTGGTCATACCGACCCAGGGTGTTGACCAGCTGGTTGGGATGGGTAGACAGTTTTTGATGGAGGGTTCGAAATCTCTCTCTTACCATGTCCTCTATGTAAGGGATTTGGGAGTATTCATGCAAGATGTGCGTAGGGAATCTACGCCCAGTACCGTAGATCATCCTTAACGCCCGATTCTGCACGATTTGCAGTCTGCGGATTGTGGTCGGAGCCGCCAATCCCCAGACCTCGCACCCATACAGAATCATGGGTGGAATGATCGCACGGTACAGACGTAGTTTGAGGTGTGCCGGCATGTTGGACCTGAAAATGGGGTACAACTGCCTGAGTGCAACATGGCCTAGTCCCGCCTTAGCCCTGACATGGGGAGTGAAGTTTAGCCCGCGATCAAGTAGGACACCCAGGTATTTAGCCGAGGAAACCCATGGGATTTGCCTCTGCCTCAGCCTCAGCGTTCCCGTCGGTCGCCAGCGTCTGACCTTAGCCAGCAGTAGAGCTGAGCTCTTCCCTGGACTAATTGCCATCCTCCAATTCTCACTCCAGCGGCCTATCGCTCGCAGCTGTCGTTGCAGAGGCGGGAAGCAGAACTTGACATTTTTATTACGCGCCATAATGAGAACGTCGTCCGCATACTGGCACGTAACTGTCTGTGGCTCAGTAGGGAAGTCAGACATGTAGGCCGCGAAGAACAACGGTGATAGTACACTACCCTCCGGGACGCCGCAGCTAAGGGTCTGACACTGGAAAGCTTTCCTTCCACTCTCACCCTGAACGTGCGATCCCGAAGGATGCTGCTGATCAGGGCAAAATAGGGAGGAGGGATGTTAACTTCCTTGAGCTTGTACAGTAGACCCTGGTGCCAGGTTGTCGCAAAGGCCTTTTCCACGTCCAATAGAACCGCAATGGTTTTGAAGTTCTCCTGGAATCCCAGGGTTACCTTCTCAACCAATCGAAGCAACTGCATGGTCGTGGAGTGCCCCCGTCGAAAACCAAACTGGTGATCCGGAAGGAGTTGCCTGTCCTCAAAAAGAGGTGTCAAGCGGGCAAGGAGCAGTCGTTCAAACATTTTTGAGACAACTGGGAGAGTACTGATTGATCGGTAGTTGCAAGGAAAGACCGGATCCTTGGAGGGATTCAAGAAGCACACCACCCGCGCCTCCTTCCAGTATATCGGGAAGTGGCGTAGGTGAAAGCATGCATTGCACATCCTCGTCAAGTGAATCACAGCCCTCTTGGAAAGGTGCTGGACCATGGTCGCTGTGACGCTATCATGTCCAGGGGATTTGTTTGGTTTGAGCTTTTTGATTTCGGAAGCCACCATTTTAGGGATGACTATAGGAATATGGATCTCCGCGTTTCTCGGTGGTGGGTCCTCATAGAGGAACTCCACCTCCGCCTCCACGTGTTCAGCAAAGTCCTCGTCTTGGGGGTCCTCCCTGGGTTCGAATTGGATCTCCAGATAGTCTGCGAACGCTGTGGCTTTCTCGTGTGGTTCAAAGGCGAGCCTCTCACGAATGCCATGCAATGGATGCTGGTAGAGAGTTTTGTCTTTACGTAAAGACTTGATTATTCGCCATTGTTTCTTTTCTTGAAGGTTGATGTTCTGCATGGTGTATTCCCACGTGGCGGCTCGATGAGATCGAAGCAGTCTTCTGACCAGGGATGAGTAAACTCAACTCAACTCCATGCTGGCGGGCTGTTTGGAGCAGCCCGAAGGGTGGTCAAATCGTGCACCTGCTCTGGGAAGAGCTTAACCACGTAGTGGCGGGATGTGGATGTTGCAGAATGACGGGTGTATTTTAAGTGGGTTTAGTGTGGGGAGGTAGCTTGCTGCTCCTCAGGGAATGATGAACCGGGTGCCACGGACAGCGTGCACCGCTGGTGGGTTAGTTAATAAACTACGAAGAAGGTAGTTAAGTAATTTTGAATATTCCAGAATAAAAATTTTGTATTAGCTGAAATTGTAATTTAGGCTGGAATGGAGATCATGTGGGTACCGGTAGTGACCGCAGGACATGCGGGGTAACCGGTATCGCTTTAAGCGACGTTCACGAGGTACATAATCCCCAAGGGTCTGACGAGGGCGCTCTGATGTTGGGGCAAACCCTCGAAGACTTTTGTCGCCCGGCGCCTAATTTCATCCTCCACATATCGGAGGGATGAAGCCTCGTGAAGTAATCTCACGGGGAACCTTGTGCAAACAGAATAAATAATCCGAAGACATTTATTCTGTGCACGTTGGAGCAGAATTAGATGTGAGCCTGCGGCCATACCCCAGACTTCGCACGCATAGAGCATGATAGGGAGGACCAGAGCCATAAAGAGGCGCAACTTTAGGGGAACAGACATCGCAGACCGAAGCACAGGGTATAGTGATGCCACGGCACCACACGACCGATGAGCTTGCTCCTGGATGTGCTCCCGAAAAGTTAGGCCCTTGTCCAGCTTGACTCCCAAGTACTTGATTGAATTCTTCCACCTGATCCGTTGCCCGAAGTAGGTAAATTGGGGGAAATTGGAGGGAAAGCGGCGCTTGGTGAAAAATATCGCTTGGCTTTTCTCCGTATTAATGGACAATCGCCAAAGCGTGCATCAATCCTGGAGGAGGATTAGGTAACGTTGGATGGGGTTGAAGGTTCTGCGTGGGTGTCTATTTGTGAGTGAGGAAGTGAGGTTTAAGGGAACGTCGGCAACTAGGTGTTCCGGGTCCGAACCAATGTGAAAGCCCTATTTTCCGGATACAGAGGCTATATAATGTTTTTGAAAACTGTTCCACACATCAGACGCGGCGGAGACTTCGACGTGGATACAACTACCAGCTACCAGAGCAGTCTGCAGAAGCAAGAAGAAGTGGTCCGCTGCAAAGAAGCAGCCACCGTTGGAGCGGCTCGGCATTGCCGTGGTGTAAACCAAAGCCTTTCGCTTGCTCTCTGAGTATAGCGCTTAGTGGATTAGACGAGTAGGAAAACACGGTCATAGCAAGCAATCGCAAGACTCGCTTAAGCGCTTTCGGGTTCGACCCTCTGTTTTTCCGGGATTTTCAGCGCTCGCTAACTGCTCTTTCTCTCTTCCACTCTTCTTTTCCTCTTACTCTATTAGGCTAAGGCCCCGTGCGCACGCACACGCACACACATATACACACAGCATACACACTCACTAACAACATGGCAGGGAACTCCAAAACACCCACGACTTCACCGACAAAGACTACCACCAGGACGCTACGTGCAAATCCGCCAAAAAACCAAATACACCTGCTTCTGTGGATACACCAAACACTTCACCAAACACCAAAGAACCCACACCTACCATTCTCACCTCACCGGTGGCCACCACCTCAACCTCTCCAGTTGCCAGCACCTCAAAGGACAACAGACACACAACACAAAGAACCCACAGATACACTAACCAATAAAAGATCTGACCTGGCGCCGGTCATGATCAACAAAGGCCACGCAACACACTTTAGTAAAATAACACGAGACTTCGACAGTCTCAAACCAGTACACACTTACACCGTATCCATAGCCAGGAACAGTGGTGATTTTATGGTTAAATTGTTATGCTTGAGTGACTACGGAAATTTCGTAGAATACCTCAAGCATACCGGCGTACAATTCTACCTGTCACCCCACCCCCAACATAGAACAGCTAGATTTGTACTAAAAGGATTGTACGCCGAAATCACCAGCGATGAGATTAAAGAAGACCTGGCCGACTTAGGCATAGAGGCGCTTAGAGCTGTCCAAATGCGGAAACGTAATTTGCAGCGCACCCCCCTGCCAATGTTTCTCATAGAGGTGGCAGGGACCCCCTAAACTGAAGCAAAAATTTTATATCTCACATACCTAGCACACTTTCGAATTAGGGTAGGAAGGTATCGTTCAGACCTGACAATGCAGAAAATGCCAGAGACTGTGGCACCTGCAAAGCGAATGTAGGTTCCCATCTTGGGTATGCGCCAAATGCACAGGACCGCACCCTACAGGTACGTGCTCCGTTCCGACTCTGCGTCTTATGCGGCCAGTCCGCGGGCAGCAACCGGGACCCCTCTCCATGACAGATAAAACATACGCAAAGGCTGCCCGTAGGACGGAAAACGCAGAGTGGCTCATCAGGGATAGTAGAGGTCGACAGCGACCAGCACCGTTAGCCGAGGTCCCTGCAGCTGTGGCTCCCCGGCTTGCCACCGAGGAGGACTCAGCAGGTAATGAGTTACGCTCCAATCCTCCAAACACACACACACACACAAACACACACACACACACACACACACACAAAGTCCAACAAAACAGGGCTAGGGGGCTTCACCCTCCTGCCACAAAGTCGCTTGCCGCCCCCCCCCCCCCCCCCCGCGGTAAGGGACATAAAGGCAATGATGCAGGCTTGGCAAAGCTGCTGAATGTTCTGGGACTGCCCAGAGACTCTATTTCAAAGGATATTCTTGAGGAAAACTAAACAAAGTTCGGGGCCTTATTAGAACAAGGTACAGACGCCGCACTTACACTACACTGGCTACTTGGACTACTGACTAACCTACAAAGCTACAGCCATGGCTGAATCAGACACGTTACGGACAATACACTGGAACTGTCAGGGAATACGCCGTAAACGCAAAGATTTAACGACTTTCTTCACACCAACTCAATACAAGTAGCCCTTTTAAACGAAACCCCTTTAGGGGAGCTAGATAAATTTTCAATACCTAACTGTACTATTTACAGGACCGATCGTAATCGGAGGGGAGGTGAGACAGCAATAGCTATACAAACGAGCATCAGTCACCATCAGGTACATTTAGCCCAATTAAACCGCCTAGAATCGACAGCAGTAAAGATTGGCACCTTCAGTACAGAGATTGTATTAATAGCTATATACAACCCACCAGGTGACATCGACACCGAAGATGTCCAAAAAATTATGCAGCTAGGACCAAGAGTAATAGCGGCAGGGGACTACAACTGTAAGCACTCTTTGTGGCACAGTGCAAACCCCAATCCTCAAGGGACTAAACTACTAAATTATATCAACAACACTAAATTTCTTATTGTGGGGCCCGAAGAGCCCACCCACATACCTCATGTTAACAATCACGCGCCAGATATATTACACTTAGCCATATTAAATTATATACCGTTTAACATCGAATGCACAGTAATGCATGAACTGACATCTGATCACCTACCAGTACTCCTTGAGGTCACACTTCTCTTGATGTTTAAGAAAGAAACCCCAAAACTGAATTATAATTTAGTCAATTGGGAAGACTTCAATAACGTTTTAGAAAGATACCTACCGGAAAGCGAAATTATTTCACCACAGCAACACGACGAAGCTGTATTCGAACTCGAATTGGCAATTAAGTTAGCAACTACAACGTGTGTCCCACAAAAATTTACACCATCAGTAAACGCCCAATATCCGTTAGACATAAAAATCTTACATCAGAATAGGAACAGACTAAGACGTAAATGGCAACGAACGCGAAATCCTTTACATAAACAAGACTACCTTGATGCCAGAGAAGCCGTTATGGCCCGAACTAGGGAATTTATATCAAACCAATGGAATCAAACTCTCGCGAACTTAATTCCGAAATCTAACTCTGTTTGGCGTATAGCTAAGTGCCTAACCAGAGCTAAAACAAACATACCACCACTCATACATGACAACACTGTTGCAGAAACTTCCCAGGCCATAGCTGAGGTATTTGCTGCCACACTTCAGAAGGTCTTCACACCAAACCCGGCTGAGGGTCCAGCGAATCTGCAAGAGATTCAAAGCATAGAGCAGGAAATAAACGAAACAGACTACACTATCACACACAACAAAGTGCGAAAAACTAATCCGGGAGAAATCGCCTAGATTATCAGGTACCTGAAAAACAGAAAGGCCCCGGGGCCCGATAAAATACCCAACATCGTTTTAAAAAATCTCCCACGTAGAGCACTCGAGCTTCTAGCAAAGATGTTCAGTTATACTCTAGACAGCGGCAGGTTCCCACCACAATGGAAGGTAGCGAACATAGTGATGATTGCAAAACCACATAAAAACTTATCTCACGCCTCCAGCTATAGGCCAATTAGCCTACTGAACGCCTTTGGTAAAGTACTGGAGAAAATAATTCTAAAGAGAATAAATTCCCATATAATAAAACACAATATTCTCATTTCTGAACAATTTGGCTTCAGATCCCAGCATTCTACAACACAGCAGCTTCTACGCCTTACGGAAGCCATATCTAAAGGATACAATACTAACAAATCGACTGGCGCCACCTTCTTAGATATTGAACGCGCCTTTTATAAAGTATGCCTACTTTACAAGCTCAAATCATATAACTTCTCTGATTCGACACTTGCCCTCATTATAGATTATATAAGCGAGCGTCGGTTCCGAGTAACTGTGGAGGATTCTCCCTCCTCTCTAAAGCCTATTAAGGCAGGAGTCCCACAAGGAAGTTTGCTAGGACCCACCCTCTTTAATTTATACGTTAACGATATGCCAGAACTTACTCGCACTGAAAAATACATATACGCTGATGACACGGCACTGGTAACTCAGTCCACTCAACCGCAGATAATACACCTGCGGCTACAGAATGCCCTGAATGATCTTGAACCCTGGTTTCGAAAATGGAGAATAACAGTTAACTCCAGAAGGTGCCAATCAATTATTTTCACAAAAAGAATCCAACATCGACATCCCAGGCACAGACAGCCACCTCTCGCGTATCTTGGCGAAAGAATCGAATGGAGAGACCAAATTACCTACCTAGGGGTCACCATGGATCAAGGTCTCACATGGAAGAAACATATTCAAAACGTCAGGGCCAAAGCAAATGTCCAATTGAACAGACTCTACCCTTTGATCAATTTAAATAACCAACTACAACTCAATATGGGTCTTACGCTATATAAAACATTAATCAGGCCAATACTGACGTACGCAGCCCCTGTCTGGGGATACGCTGCGAAAACACATATAAACAGACTGCAGACACTGCAAAACAGAACAATACGAATTATTGCAAAGGTTCCTTTGGTAGCTCCAGCTTATTGGTTGCACGAGGAACTGAAGCTCCACTCGATCGAACAATTTATTAAACTAATCAGTTATAACTTATATGACAGAAAGGCAAAAAACAAAAACCCTCTAATTCGCGACTTAGGCGCATACGATACACAACATGACATTCACAAAAGACCGCTCTCATTATTTGACAGAACTCTTGGCCTGGAGGAAACAGAAATAAACATTCAAGATCACCTAAACAACTTAGTACCACCTTAAACATAAGCCATGGCTTAGCTAAACGCTACCAACAGATCAGTGGCCCTGGAAGTCCCTGCTAGGGGTCGTTCTGGGGACTAGTGAAAATGACCAAAGCAACACACATGGACATGAGAAGACAACTCAATTGTAAATATATAAACAAAACAATAATCTAGCAAGATTAGCTCACGTAAAATTTTTGACATGGACTACAGTCAATTCTGAACATATATCCAAAATATTTAGTTGTTATTTAGTTAAGTTACATTAAATATATCCATATTCACATTGAATGCATGCAAACCAAAGCCTAACAAATTGACGCCAGACTCAGAGCCGCTCCTGGCCTGATATCTTATCCAACTTATTCTTAAGCACTAACAATTAATGACACCGTCCTTATGTTTCAGGACCTCACAGATATTTTAGAAGACCAACAATACCCAACCAAATCCCACTCCTGAATTTCCAAGGTCGCAAGTAGAACCTCAGTCATGCTTGTGTCCTGGCGCCATCCTCACCCGGCCTAGGCTTTGCCTGGCCGTAATATCCTCTCCCAGAATCCGCAGGTGCAATAGCAGTACTGCTGCACTTCCTCTCCCGAATTTTCACCGGTGGAGATTTTTTAGTGGGTAGGGCTGACGGATCTCTCTCCGTCAGAGGAGTCCCACACTCCGATCCCGGGGCTAGTGCATAAATGCATTTTTCCTCCACTCGAAAAAAAAAAAATCTCGTTTCATAGGTTCATTAAGGTTGATACGATTGTTACGTTGTTTTATGATTATCCAGTTGGAAATTATCGTTTTCTGATCTGTTGTTTGATCCACCGACTGTTAATGCCCGCCTCGGTGGCGCAAATGGTGCCATATCAGCCTCACGTTCAAGATGTCCCGAGTTCGAATCTCGGTCAGAGCGAGTTACCTGTCTAAGTTTTCTTCCGGACCTTTCTTTATCCAGACCGACGAATATCAGGTAACGCTAAGCTCCATGGAACCCGGACTCAATTGAGCCACATTTCACCCATTTTATTCATCGTCCGTTATGATCTAACGTTGGAGGACGTAAATTTAAAAAGAAAAAGTCATATCTTGTTAACGTCGTATGGCAAGTGTGAGGAGGTTAGAGAGGCTTATCAAATAATTTGCTTTCACATTTAAGCTGAACACATACGTCTTTTACTGCCCGCATATGTAGTGATTTTATTTTAAAATATTCCGAACCTGATTCACATTATATTTGCGACTCGTTTTTCAACAATGTATTACGACAAGCTTACTCATCTACTTCGTGTAAATCGAGTTAAACATTCGCTCAAAGTTCTTTGCCCTATTAATTATTCTGTTTTTATTCTTTTCATAAAATCTGAATTCCTGTAGTTACCTGTAATGTCAGAGATCACGACAACAAATATATTTAACTCCTTAAAGGAGCATACAGTAAACTTTGAGGATTTATCCAATATCTTAGGAGCTGTACGCTAGCTTTGAAATTACGTCCTCCTTGCATGACCTACATAAAAGCTCAACTGACTTATTGTACCTAATGTTGTACAAATTATTACTTAATACGTATATTCCCCTGTCTACTACAGGTTAAATGACAAATGTTTATATTTATTACTTCCTTAAATAAAATTGGCCAAACCGTTTAAGAACAGCTCACTATGTGATAATAATAAAAACTACATTCTCTTTTCAGAACTACAAGTTCATAAATAGAAACAATTGCATTACTATTTGAAAGCGCACCAGACCAGAGCTCCAACGAATAACAGTCAGGAAAATCATTTACCTCCACAATGAGTAACGATAGGGTTTATTTTATAGCTCAAATATCAATATATTCCTGGTTCTCATTCTTAGTTCTCTCGTAGTTCTGGTTCTCTTAGTAGCAGCGCCAGGTTATTAGTCAAAATAAGTTCTTTTTTCTCTCAGTTATTCTCTTTTAATTCCTTTCATTAAATCTGATTCTCTATTGTTACCTGTAATGTCAGAGATGACAACAAATATATTCATTTCCTTATTCAATGATACAGTAAACTTAGATCAATTGTCAAATATCTTAAGAGCTGTAAGCTAATGTTGCAGTAAGTATTGTTTAATACGTATATTCTACTGTCTACTACACGTTAACTGACATCAACATTTGTATTTATTTATCACTTCCTTGACGATAAATTGGGTAAACCGTATAAGAACTGCTCACTATATGATGATAAAAACTCCATTCTCCTTTTATAACTGCAATTTAATAAATAGAAGCTATTGCATTGCTATTAAAAAGCGTACCAAACCAGAACTTCAAGGAATTACAAAGAATGTCAGAAAAATTATTTAGCTCCATAATGAGGAACGAGAAAGTTTACTTATGTAAATAAATCCCTGGTTCTTATTTTCATTTTCTTTGATATTATCCATCACAAACACTTTCAAAATTAGGTATGTGTTAAAAATCAACTTTTAGAATTCATCGGACAGGAATAAGTGTTACATTATATCGATTTAGTATTAAACACAATATATCCATAATATTAATGCTTCATTTAAGTTCTGATAATGTACAAAACAGTTGATTGTATGAGTCTACCAGTAGTGTCAATTTAATGTCTTAGTTTCTGTTATAAACATATTACATAGGCTACTTCACTTTAGTGATATCGATTGTCCAGAAAGATAACAATTTTAATTTAGAGGTAAGGCTAACAGAGATACGATCTTTTTAACGATGTGTCTTGCTGCCTAGAGATGGCACCACCAGTAATATCTTATCTCGACAAGAATGATCTGTTATTATGTATAACATTTTACAACAGATAGTCGTTATGTTTCTTAGATATAGCTTAGATTTTATTGTTTATTATTCTGTGAATATAATCTTTCGCTATAATGCATATTGACACAGTACCAAACTAACAAATGATTTTCAATGAGAAAGGAAATTTTCTAAAATAAAGTAAATACATAGAAACTGCAAATACATTTCATTATTAAATGGACACTTGGAATTTTGTGGAATGGAATGGAATGGAATGGAATTTTGTTGATACTTGTGTAAACACAGAATACAGATTGTCTACCAATCATGCAATTGTAACTAGGTATAGACCCTTAACGCAGTATAGTGTTTGTGTGAAAAGAGGATAGGCATTACCTAAATTTCTGTTAGATTGGTAGCAGAATTCTCCTTGTCTGCAATTACGCGTTTCACTATCCCATATACCTATTTTCACTTAGGGCATCCAAATGTTATAAAAAAATTCACTTCTTATTAATAACTATTTCTTTCCTTGTAGTAAAGTTGGCTTGGGGCGACTCAAAATTAAGAACCGCTCTCTGTTTCATGTTTTTTATATTAATTTCGCTTTGCATATCCATAACATATAAAACAATAACAACTTCCTATATCATAACATATATCAGAGATCTACAACTTTGTGTTGTACGATTTTGTATGTCTTACTTTTGCCGTTACACAAAAGTAATACAGAAGGAAGAAGATATCATACGCTAAACAAGAAAGATAATCTAATTACTTTAGTAAAAGTAATTATAAAAATCTCTAACAAGTCAATGAAAAGTCGCCCACCAGGGAAAGGTATTTGTCTTGCGTCTATGAAATATATTTGACTTGAGTATTTATTGAATGTGAACCATCTATTTGTAGACAGAGAAACAGGACGTCTATAATACTCGTCCCATAATTCCATCTTTCTCTTTCAATATAGTGAATTACACACAATAACAAAACACGTTTGGACACTTAGTTATAATACAAAACAAATTGCAATGACGTAATGTGATAGAACTCTTGTTCTAACACGTAACGTCAAGTTACAACTTCCTAATGCAGTTCAGTTACATACAATCTTTACATATATATTCTCTTCTTCAACTGTTTAAATATATAAATTTATCCTCTTAACACACCTATATTTTACAGGTAAAGATCAGCAAAACGATATTAAATAAGAGCACATACGTAGGATGTTCACTAATTAATATTACTAACGCCTGTTTATCCGTTCGTCATTACTGTTGTGATTGTAGACCAAATATTCTTTACTTCAGGTTTCTATATTATTATCCTTTCTAAGCTCCGATATTTTGTTTTCCTGATACCATGGAAACATTTTACTGTCACTTCATCCCTCTTGTATCTGTAACCTGACATGTTATGAAACTTTTTCTAAATATACATCTTAATCTCGGGAATGAATAAGTATTCTTGGAAACTGTGTTGAGAACCATATGGTAAGAAACGTTGTTTTAGTTACACTGATCGTCCGCTAGGGGAGACGTTTTCATGGACAACCAATGCGAACACAAACTAACCTCATCCCGCTGTCTAGAGATGGCACTACTTGTCATATTTTATCTAAAGCAACAATATATATAATTATTCTCAAAGTATGAAATTAAATTGTAACTACGTTTATTCATATATCGCGGACTTAATTGTGCTTTACATGTTTAAAACAGTAATTAAATGCAGTGTACATTTAGCTAACAACAAAGTAAGGAATTGCTTCGTGTGAGTAAGGAATTCTTCTAAAGTTAGTAGATGTACAAGCACTTTACTGAAATGTGGCATATTAGGCTTCCAATCCGGCAGGATAAACTTTTGTTAACATCTGTGTGCGATTATAATCAATAAAACCTTCAAAATGCTTGTTTTTATATTTGACATGTGTCATTTTGTGGCAAAGTGGACTAGTACTTTCTAAACATTTCTCACGTTGATGAGGAGCTTCAGTCTTAGTCTCCCCTACATTACACAAATCTCGTTCAGAGGACTTTTTCCCTTTATCATGTCTAGAATTACAACTTTATTTGTTTAACTCTAATATCGAGAAAAACATTTGCAGCAATAAACTGAATTCCCTTGTTCTCTTACTTATTCTGTGTGTCTTCATTTTGTAATCTCTGTACTGTCTATCTGTAAGGTAGAAGTTTCGTTAAACTAATATGTATATTTGCTTGTACATACAATGGGAATAGGAAAATAAGTAGAAGTGTAAAAACACCTCAAGTCAAATCTTAAAAAAATGATCGATACTTGATATCTTTGGATGACGTGTCACCACACACTTGTGCCAGAGCGAGAGCGAGGATTTGCGATTGTGAGAGTAAGTTAGAGTATGAGTGAGAGAGGTCTAAGCGCCCGTCGATAACTAGCTCATGCATGTTCGATCGAATCATGGTTCGGTATAATTCTACTTATATGTGGAAATGTTCTACCAAAATTTTATGTTAATATTTAATCCAAGATATAGTTTTGGGTGTCCACTTAACCGCTAGAAGCGTCTTTAAACAAAGTTCTATATACTTATGTACGTGTCTCCATGTGTACGTTCAGCACGAGTAATAAACCGATATTTCAAAAGAAATAAAAATAGAAAATCGTAGTTGGTATGTGGAAAAGAATGAAACTATACATGAATACAAATGGTCCATTTTGTTTCTTTTTCTTTTGTCAACTATATCTTACGATTTCCTCAAAATGTCATACAATAAAACAATATATTTACTGCACGAGAAAGAAACTGTATACCTTACATTTTCTGGCAAAAGTCTGTGAAACAATGTTGCATAATTGACTTATCATATGATATAGACAAGTCCTACTGAACAATAAATGTCTATCTTACTAAGACACATCAGCTGTCTCTAGTTATTTTACGTCTTTAAATTTCTAAGCTGCACTCTGCTGTACACTGCAATAATATGAAAATTAAAAGCCAACACATAGCAACCCGCTTTAAAGTGTAATTGATCTACTTCTGCAAACATTTATCTTAAACTGCAACAGAAAAGAGAACAGAAACTCCAGAAGATGGTGTTAATTTCATCGAATATTTTAGCGTTATAAACACACAATTGTGTTGCTTAGGAGACAATCGTTTAGTTATGTTTATTGTCCATTGGAGAGGAATTTTATTTGACAAGAATATCGTCAAATATATCACTTTTGCCACTAAGTACGTCTCGCTGTCTCGAGATGGCACCACCCGTAACTTCTTTTTATGCGAATTATGATTTATAATTATTGATATAGCTTTCAGGTGTACTCTTATTTTGTTCACTCGTTATGGCTTATACTTTATTTGTTTTCTCCCCGTAGATTTACAGTAGATGCAGTATGAATACAGAGAGAGTATCAAAGGAACAAATACTTCTATGTGAGATAGGAAGTCTATCAAGTCAAATATTTAATCACACTTTTCGTCTCTTTCATAGGTTCACTGCCCATATCTTTGTAGTGTATGTCATTCAGTCGGGGGTTTTTGTATGAAATTGTAGTTCGAAATCTTTGTTTTATAATCTGACAACTAATTGGTCAAGTGTACCATATATGGAACCTTACCCTAAACACTTACTGCCAACAAGTTCTTTTTTACTTTAATTATTCGATATTTACTCCCTTCATATGATCTGAACATCTACAGTTACTTGTAGCCACAGCGGTGAAGCCGAGGTAGGGGAAATGGCAACAAGAGATTTTAGTTTGCCCCCCGAAAATGGGGGCGCTGGCGTACTAGATCACGAAGGTGATTGGCTGATTCAGGTACTGCTAAAATTTTTAAATTTGTACTGGTTTGATGTTCAGCTGTTTGGCCATCTTGAAAATTTCAATGTGGAAGGGTTGTTCCGATCGCTCTAAGTTCCTGTGGAAGAAAGAAGAACTCGCCTGATTTTATCTATTTACTACAGGTACAGAGAATAATAAGATATTTGTGTTTAAAATTGTCATTATTATTGAATGTCTACTGTAAATAGCTGTTGTACTGCAAGTTGCTATAACACGTTATTAGATGGATTGCTGTGAAAACCATTCATGGAAAAATAAAAGCGTATCAGCATTACATTACTTTGATTTTATTTTCAGATACAAAAATCAAGAGGTGAATGTTCCAATATTGAAGCTGAACTTCGTTGGAGATCACAATCATGTTCCATCACTTGCAGTTATAAAATCAATGTTAATTGAATTTAGAATAGATTTGGAATTTTGAATGCAATACCTAATAAGGGAGTGTATAAAAACATTGAAAGGTGCATTAGGATAAACTCTTACAGCAATGTGGACTTTCTAAATGGCTCATGAGAATATTTTAGAGCAGATAGGTTAGAATACCACCAACAAAATCATACCATATTTCACGACATTTCATTTGCGTCTGATACAAGTTGTAATTTCTTTAGTATTTTGAGTTGCTGCCACTTTGAATTAAATAGTAGATGTTAATTTTGGAAATTGCAAAGCTGTAACTTCTCAGTTTATGCAGAAGGTCTGAAGCAAACACTTCAAGGAGCACATTTTTTAGGAGTACTTGATCTTAACACAATAATGAAATTATGTCTAAATCAGCCTAAGGTCCATATAGCTAAGAGCTACCAGCTAAGAGTTACGCCATACTGTACATTACTTTCTGTCAGGCTATATTACCATTCATTGATTTATTATTGGACGTCTCTCGTGCTTAGGATGATGTTTAGGATATTTCAACACGTTTGTTTGTTTATTTTTAACAGGATATTCACACTGCCAGACTTCGACTGAAGTATTATTACAAATGCCCACAGTGCTGGAGGAGCTAATATCAGCCCGTAGGACTGTGCACCACGTACACTAATGTGCACTTCTACAAATGTCCCCGGGAGCCAGCAGTACTATAGAAGTGGACAACATGGTGTTGGGAATACTAAGCCTACTTGTTTTCAGTTCAAGGCTGTCTTGAAAACTGTTATTTTAAATATCATGACATTGCCCTTCAAAACCGTAGGTAATTGTGAGGATGATAACTACAATGTTTTAAATAATTTGGCACTGTTTGTGTCAGATGCTGCTTTAATTCAGACCACAGATCTGAACAATGATGGTGCTGAAAGTTCCAGGGAAACAGTTACTTGTGATATATATTCTATTCCTGATTGCAATCTCTCGACTGATGAACAGGCTTTGGCATATGTGGCTGGATATCACTTGAAACAGATTGGTCACCGAATGCAGTGAATGTACAAACAGCTGTTTTTCCACAGACATCTTGCCTTGTCAGTTGTTTACGACATTTAAGGACAGAGGTACTGAAACCTCCAAGTTAACATATGCTAGTGAAAATCTGATGCTACCATTACAAAATCTCCACAATCAGTTGTATAAGTTTTTGGATGATTTTGGTCACACTGGTTCTCTGGAAGATCATTTTATTTCAAATTTAAAGATAGCGTTAGACTACATGCAGAACATGGAATGTATATAGATATAATTAAGACATGTGTCCCATTCTTAATTTATAAGTACATTAAAGATAACAAAATTAGCAACTTTGAAAAAACAAAAGGTACCTCAGGCCATGAAAAAATATTCAAAGTTTGAGATCAGTATAATTTCAGTCGTTTTTGGTGTTTGTTTTTGTTGACCAATTAAGTGGTAGTTGTTTAGATATTGTTTTCCAGATTTTTAAATTTTCCAAATTTATTTAGACAGTTATAGAAGCAGTAAATTGCCTAATTAAATTTATTTCTTCAACCATTATTATTTCTTGGAAACATATATTATACTTAATACATAGCTAAAGTGTTATAACGTTTTGCTAAACCTTCCATGTACCTAATACAATGAATTACTCATGTTGTTCATCACTTTAAACCTTTCTACAATCCCAACAGTGTTATTACAGAACATTACGTTAAAGCTTATTTGTAAAATATTCAAGTTTGTCATTTCTGTCATTTATATCACTTTGTGCAACAGCTGCAGTTTTATGTTAGTGTCTTTGTTTTAAATGAAAAAGGTTACTGTGTTATTCATATGATTTACAAATATGTGTAATATTACACAGAATGTTTTTCTAAATTTCTTTGTAATTAAATGAATTAGCCATGTTGCATCACATTTAATTGTTTTGAGTTATAGCTAGTATTGTTCTATGGATTCTTTGTACTTGATTTAGTTAAATTACTCACGTTACTTAAGTAAATGTCAAAGTAATTTGTTATATTAATGAGACAGAATAATAAAAGGAAGCAGTTACTGTCAAATCAACGTTATTGTTCAAATTTTCCTGTCAAATACCACATCCTATTGTTAATTCCTTGAAATTTCATACAAAAGTTTGATGTAATGAAAGTGGAAAATAATACAGGTGTCCTGAAGATAATTCAATTAAAAAATTCAGCTGATTATGTCCCAATACAGTATTGCTACAGATTATATAACATAAATAGAGGAGCTTTTAGAAAATGCAACAACTTTGAAACTGCAGTCACAACTCTCAAAGCTCACGTAATTATCTTTGTGCGTGAACTGTAACAATGCGGTATTGTAACATATCACCAGCTGACAGCTAAGCAAGTATGAAAAATGCAGTTATAGCATTCCGGCAACGTTAAAGTTTGGGCGCGCGATTTTTCATAATATAGTTCGCCACCCGAAAATAGGGGCGCTGCGATCACCTCATGTTGCCAACGATTAACACGGAAGGTTTACTTCTGACAATTATATGTTCTGTGGTATAGACTATCAACAACTACAAGTGTCATCGATCTACTTCAGCAACTTGAAGCAGAAAGCAGAGTAATTTGTGCATTAACAGAAACTCGAGAAGATAGTGTTAATTTCATAGAGTATTTTAGCGTTATAAGAAATTTATTATATTGTTTAGGAGGCAATCTTTTACTTATATCTATTTTCCTTTGGAGAGGAATTTTGGTTGGCAAGCAATATTATCAAATATACATTCTTGGAACTAGCTGCGTATTGCTCTCCAGAGATGGCACCACACGTAACATCTTATTGTGCGGATTATCGTTTATAGTTATCCAAAAAGCTTTTACGTATCCACTTACTTTGTTCATTGCTTATGGCTTAGATTTCATTTGTTTTCTCCGTGTAGATATAAAGTAGATACAGTATGAATACTGAGACAGTGTCAAAGGAACAAGTACCTGTATTCCAGAAAGGAAGTCTAGTAAACCAAATATTTAATCGCACTTTTCGTTGTCTGATTTCATTTACCTCGTTTCGATTCGCATTTTGGAATGCGTGCGGCCTAGCAGGTCAGGGGAGCGAGCTGCTTCACTTTGCCCGAGACAATGCCCTAGACGTCATTCTAGTCAGCGAAACGCATCTCCGACCAGACTTCCGTTTCGGTCTTCCGGGCTACATCTGCCATCGTACGGATCATCAGGGACGCCCAGGGGGCGGAACTGCGATCTTGGTGAGGCAAAATGTGGTCCATCAGCCCATCCAGCTCCCACCTCTACAAGCCCTAGAGGCCACGGCCATTAGTACGCACCTTGGTGGTTTAGAGGTCTTGGTAGTCTCTGTGTATTATCCACCAAACCGACAGTTTGTATCCAACGACTATCTATCCATTCTAGCCCTATATCCCTGTGCTATCATGGCCGGCGATTTCAATGCTAAACATCAACGTTGGCATTGCGGTCGTCGGGCGGATGCAAGAGGCAATGAAATCATTCGCCTTATAGATGCGGACCCTCAACTTCAAGTACAGGGCCCCTGGCAACCCACTCATTACCCGCGAGGAGGAGGACTGCCCTCAGTCATAGACTTCGCAATCACAAAACATCTACCATACCATCTCACACTCACATCATTAAATGCATTACATTCAGATCACAATCCAGTGTTGACAGAGATCAACACAAGGGTTGCCAGTCACGACATCTCGCTTCAAACGCGAGAGGTCGACTGGGAAGGCGTCAGGAACTGCCTGCGCTCTTCCATCCCGGTAAATCCCAAAATCACAAATATCCCTACCCTGGATAACGCCGTCTCATCCTTCACTTCCATCGTCAAGCGCACCACCTTTAATTTGACAGTCCATGCTCCGGCTCCTCTTCATCCCGATGTCCTCCCTTTGGACATCCTTCTTCTAATCCGGCGATCCTGGGCAGCACGGAGATTATACCAACGTCACCGCACGCCACATAATCGAGCGCTCCTAAGACGTTTACGTCGAGAGGTCAGTGTCCGTCTGCGCGAGCACAAGGTGCAAGCGTGGGAGGACAAAATGGTCAGGTTGCGCGTCGAGGATGGCGACGTGTGGAGGATAGCCAAAGCCCTCAGAAAACACATTCACGACACCCAGGGCCTGGCCTATGAACCCCAAGCCAAAGCCAATGCTTTCGCTGACTATCTTGAGCGTACTATGTGTCCGAGAGATGACCCCCAGGACGATAGCTTTTCTGAACGCGTCCGCCGGGAGGTGCGTCGTTTCTTACGTCACCCTCCTGAGGATGCGGAGAGACTCCCTACCATCCGACCTAGTGAAGTCCAAGGCGTACTCCAACGTCTCAAACCAAAGAAGGCGGCGGGGCCGGACGGGCTGACTCCCCTAATGCTCCGCCATCTTCCCTTCAATGCGATTCTCTTCCTGACTAGGATTTTCAATATGTGCCTCGCCCTTGGGTACTTTCCAGGAGAGTGGAGAGAGGCCCGGGTGATTTGCATATTGAAACCTGGGAAGAATCCGGTACACCCATCCAGCTACAGGTCCATTAGCCTCCTCTCCACCCTTTCGAAAGTTCTCGAGAGGCTAATTCTTGCTCGCTTGTCCCGAATATTGGTAGACATTCAAGCCATTCCTGACCACCAATTTGGTTTTCGTCCTGGGCACTCGACAGTTCAGCAGTTGCTCCGTGTGGTGGAGACCGCCGCCCTGGGGTTCCAGGAAGGCGCCTTCACGGCCGCAGTTTCGTTGGATGTCGAGAAGGCCTTCTCTACGACATGGCATGCCGGACTCCTACACAAAATGATCCATCTGGGGCTCCCAACTCAAGTGATCAACATTCTACACAGCTTCTTGCGATATCGCACATTTAAAGTCTCAGTCGCGGGGAAAACATCAACACTAAGGCCAGTTAGAGGCGGAGTCCCCGAAGGCTCTGTGCTATCCTCCACCCTCTTCAACGTCTTTATGGCAGATTTCCCCACAGAACCACGAGTCGAAATGGCACAATACTCTGACGACGTGTTTCTGTTCTGCAAGGACAAACACATTCTCAGAGCCTTCAACCCCATTCAAAGACATCTCCGCCTAACACAACATTGGTGCCGGCGTTGGCGGATGTCCGTAAATCCGGACAAAAGCCACGCCATACTTTTTACAGAGCGCCACACCCCTGCAGACTGCCCCAACTTCAGCTACGGAGGTCAAAGAATAGAGTGGTCTAACTCTGTCCAGTACCTTGGAGTCAACTTGGATAGAGGTTTAACTTTTCGCCGGCACATCAGGGACCTTTCGGTAAAGGTACAGGGAGCAATTGCTTCCCTGTACCCAATGCTGGGGTCTACCTCGATGCCAGTCCGCATGAAGTTGTACCTCTTCCGAGCGCTGGTAATCTCGGTGATGCTATATGCCTGCGAGATCTGGGGCATGGCAGCAGACACCTGGATAGCATGGCTTCAACGTGCACAGAATAGAGGACTGCGGTCTATTTATTCTGTGGGACGTTATTTCCCTACCAGGTTGCTCCACGAAGCATCGGGTCTTCCATACGTGGAGGATGAAATTAGGCGCCGGGCTTCAAAATTATACGCAAGTTTACCATCTCATAGAAGCGCCCTTGTCAGATCATTGGGAAATTATGACCCCACTAGACGCCGATCTAGACTGCATCGGGTCCCCCGTATGGCATGCGGGCACCCTAGATAACCCAGGAGCTAAACCTATCAGCAGCTAAAGCTGAGCTCCTCATAATTCTTCCCAGCTGTTTGGCATCTAAATTTCTCCCCAACTAAAATACAAAATATTTAAAAAAAAATGGGTGCTAAGTACTGCATCCTCCCCTTCAACCCGAAGGTACTTAGGTAACCTCAAAATTAACTCCCAATCAAAAATCCTACATCACCTTCATCCTACATCACTCAATAAAAATCGTACCTGCGGTAAAACCCTTAATGGGTGGGCACGCAGCAAAAACCTTCTGGCTGTATACAGCCAGCCAGCACGAGCGAGCGAGCGAAATATGGTCTAGAATCTTTTTGTTAGTAGTTCAGATCATTTATAGCAAATGAACAGTTGGAAATGCTTGTTTTCCTATGGGACGTGGCATTTTAGCAAAGAAATTTGTTTTACGTTCAAACTTGGTCTCTACCACATATTTTTCATAAAATTTCATTTTCACGACCTTCTCCGTCATTCTTAGACTGGACCTACAGGCTTATTTGTTTAAATTTATCATCGGGAAAGAGACATTCGCAGAAATAAACTGAATTCCTCTGTTGTCTTACTACGTTTGTATTTATTTCATATTTTCAGAACGTCTTCAGTGTCTGTGTGTCAGGTAGAACCTTCGTTAAACAAATATGTATATTTTCCTGTAGGTACAATGGCAATAGGTAAATACAGTAGACTTGTAACAGCTCAAGTTGTTAAGTCTTATAAGAGGCGGTCGGTAGATCATAGGTTTGAACAACTGACCTTCACACGCTTCTGTAAATTACTAAAAACGAACACTCTCCTATCACATTCAAATTAATAAGATAAATTTCTAATTATTTCCTATGAAGTTCAAACGGAATTTGGTAAAAAAATCAGGTTTAAGAGTTACTCAAATGTTTAAAAGTCGGTCGCTATGTTATAACTTGACATTACATGGTATAGTTATCTGTAACGTCAGAGATCACGACAACAACTATATTTATGTTTTTATAGGAGCATACAGTAAACATTGAACAGTTATCAAATTTGTTAGGTGCTGTAAGCTAGATTTGAAATTACGTCCTCCTTGCGTGACCGTACATAAGATCTCAAATGTCTTTCTAATTAATGTTGTACAAATTATTCCTTAATAGATATATTCTTCTGTCTACTTCACCTTAACTGATATAAACATTTGTATTTATCACTTCCCTGGAGAAAAATTGGGCAAACACTTAAAGAACTGCTTACTATGTGGTGATAAAAATTCAATTCTCTTTTCATAACTACAAATTAATGAATGGAAACAATTGCATTATAATACAGAAGCACACCAAACCGGAGTTTCAAGGAATAACAAAGAATATCCGGAAAATCACTTATCTCCACAATGAGTAACGAGCAGTTTTACTTTATTGCTAAAATGTGGATAAATTCCTGGTTCTTATTTTCAATTTCTTTGATACTGTAAGTCACAAAAACTTTTAAAATTAGATATATGTTAAAAATCTACATTTAAAATACATTGGACAATTAGTCGATATATCGATTTATTGCTTAGCACAATATGTTCATAATATTAATGCTTCATTAAAGTTCTGATCATTAACAAAATAGTTCATTGTCAGAGTTCTATCAGTAGTGTGAATTTAATGTCTAAGTTTCTGTTATAAACATATTACATATGCTACTTCACTTGAGTGATATAGGGTGTCTACATGGAGAGGAATTTTAATTTAGAGGGAAGGCTAACACAGATAAGCTCTTTTTAACGACGTGTCTTGCTGCCTAGAGATAGCACCACCAATAATATCTTATCTCGACAAGGATGATCTGTTATTATGTATAACATTTTATAACAAATAGTCATTATGTTCCTCAGATATAGCTTAGATTTCATTGTTTCTTATTGTGTGAAAATAATCTTTAGCTGTAATGTATATTGACACAATATAAAACAAATGATTGTCAATGAGATAGGAAATCTTCAAAAATAAAGTAAATACATAGAAACTGCAAATAGATTACAAATTTCTAAGGCGATTTGTTTCCCTTTGTTCCTGTTGGTACTCCAATTAATACAGAATACAGATATGTACTAATCGTACAATAGTAACTAGGTATAGTCCTTTAATGCAGTATAGTGTTTGTGTGAAAAGAGTATAGGCATTACTGAAATTTCTGTCAGGTTGGTACCAGCATTCTCTTTGTCTGCAATCACGAGCTTCACAACCCCATATACCTATTGTCACTTAGGGCATTGAAATAGTATACAAAAATTATCGACGAGTGAGCAGCAGAAAACAAAAATAAAGACAAGATACTTTAAAGGAGTTGTAATAACAGCGCCAGGTAGACTGATGTACGTACTTGTATAGGAGATCTAAGCTTGGCACTACCAAACAGACCAGCTGAGATACATATAGAATTCCATGGACGGCCGAGACTAGACAAAAGAGAATCAACACGAGATACCACTGTCACTCTGAGAACTGCGTGTGTAATTTGTATAATGTAATATTTTTGTAATTTCCTTATATAAGTTCATTCGTTTCCTTTGTGAAAATCGAGATAAGGGGCCTTTAAATTTGTCAATTTAACAATTTGTTAACCATAGCGTGCATTTAAATCTGTTTTATAGGCGAAAAGCAATAATAAACTGCAGTTAGGTCTTAACTGATAATAAAGAAGGAATTATTTAGTGTGAAGGTGGCATTCTTCTAAAGTAAGTAGATGTACGTACACCTTATAGATGTGTGATGTGGGGGAGACCAAGTTTGAAGCTCCTCTTTAACGAGAAATAAGTTTAGGAACTACTTGTGATATTGGGACGTACGTAGTATGCCCAGGTGTGTGTGTGCGTGTGTGTGTGTGTGTGTGTGTGTGTGTGTGTGTGTGTGTGTGTGTGTGTGTGTGTGTGTGTGTGTGTGTGTTGTGTGTATGTGTGTGTAAATATGTAAATATAAAAACAAGAAAGACAGAGGCAAATAACGAGATAAAACTGGTTCTTGGCGGCCTCAGAACAGGTCGCCGTATGGGTTTTAGAAGAACCCCAAAGACAATACAAAACCATACCCAGAACTATAAACCCATGTAAATTTAGAGCCTGTAAGCCGGGTCCATTGTACCGGCACCAGGCAAATAAGTTACAAATAAAAAGCCTTATGTGGTAATATACGTGTTTTAGTTATTTTCTAGTAGAATGAACTGTTTTTAGGCTTGACAACAATTATAAAGAACAAACTGTTATAAATGCTTGTCTTCCGATGTGAGATGGCATTTTAGGAAAGAATAGTCAAGCACTTTCTAAACATCTTTCACGTTCAAACTTGGTCTCCCCCACATCATTTTCATGAATTGTCATTTTGACGAACTTTGCCACTTTATTTGTTTAAATTTAATATCCCGATAAACATTCTCAGAAATAAACTGCCTTACTTGCTCCGTTTTTATTCAATTCATATTTTCAGAACCTCTTCAGTGTCTTGTGTATCACGTAGAACCTTCGCTACACATATATGCATATTTCCCTGTAGGTACAATGGCAATTGGAAAACACAGCAGACGTTTTACACCTCGAGTTAAATCTTATAATAGCCGGTCGGTAGATCATATCGATTGTCAACTGACCTTCACACACTTGTGTAAATTACTAAACATAAACACTTTCCTGTCGACCTCAAATTAATAAGATAAACTTCTAAATATTTCCATAAAGGCTCAAAGGGATTTGGCTATAAAATCAGGTTTAAGCGTTACTCAAATGTTTAAACTGCGGTCGCTATGTTTTAGTTTGACATTACATAGTATACTCACACGTTTGAACGTCCTATACGCAGCTATTTGAACAAACCTTTAAATTTTACAAGTTAACGACTACTTACATTACTAACATGATTTAACCTGCACTCATATGTCTTTTACTGCACGCATATCTAGTGATCTTATTTTAAAATATTCACAACTTTAGTCACACTGTTTTCGTCACACGTTCTTCAACTCTGTATTTCTACAACTTAAGTCCTCTATGTAAATTGAGATAAACATTTACTCAAAATAAGTTCTTTTTTCTCATAGTTATTCTCTTTTAATTCCTTACATAAAATCTGATCCTCTATAGTTACCTGTAATGTCAGAGATGACAACAAATATGTTTATTTCCTTATAGGAGCATACTGTAAACATAGAGCAATTATCAAATATCTTAAGAGCTGTAAGCTAACTTTGAAATTTAGTCCTCCTTGCATGACGCTACATGAAAGTTCAACTGACTTTTTATACTTAATGTTGTAAAAGTTATTCTTTAATACGTATATTCTTCTGTCTGCTACTCGTTAACTGAAAAATCTTTATATTTATTTATTATTTACTTAAATAAAATTGGCCAAACCGTTTAAGAACTGTTAAATGTGATGATAAATACTCCATTCTATTTTCATAACTACACGTTAGTAAATGGAAACAATTGCATTTCTAATTAAACTCTCATAAAACTAGAGCTCCAACGAATAACAGAGAATGTCAAGAAAATTATTTATCTCCACAATGAGTAACGAAAAAGTTTATTTTAAAGCTATAATGTCAAAAGAATTCCTGTTTCTTCTTTTCAATTCATTTGATATTATCATTCACAAACATTTTCAAAATTAGCTATAAGGTGTAAAAAATCCAATTTTAAAACATCGGACAGGAATAAATGTTACATTATATCGATTTATTATTAAATACAATATGTTCATAACATTAATACTTCATTAAAGTTCTAATCATTTACAAAATAGTTCATTGTATGAGTCCTATCAGTAGTGTGAATTTAATGTGTGATTTTTTTCTGTCGTTACTTCTTTTTAATAACTATTTTTGTCCTTAGTAGGGTTGGCTCGCTGCTTGATGTATAATGTATACCCTGAGCATAAAGAACAGTAATAACTTCCTATGTCATAACATTAGAGGTATTCAAAATATCAAACAAATAACCAGTTATACATCAAAAATATTTGTTACACAATAAAAAGATTATTTGACAAATTCTAATAGATCTAAAATTTGTGTTGTACGGTTTAGTTTATCCTTTATCTTTGCCGTTACACAACTCATACAGAATGAAAAAGATCTCATAAGCTACTCAAAAAAGGCAAGAAAATGACATTACCAAAAATTATAAGAAGAATTTATAACAAGTTCGTGAAAAGTTTTCAATATAAATATCACGTGCCGGGGGACGGAATTTGTCTTGCGTCTATGAAATATATTTGGCTTGAATATTTATTGAATGTGAACCATCTATTTGTAGACAGAGAAACAGCACGTCTTTAATACTGGTCCCATAATTCCATCTTTCTCTTTCAATATAGTGAATTACACACAATAACAAAACACGTTTGTACACTTCGCTATAATACAAAACAAATTGCTGTGACACAAGGTAATAGAACTCTGTTTTAACACGTGACGTCAAGTAACAGCTTCATAATGCAGTTCTTATTACACACAAAATTGACTAATATATTGTCTTCAAATTTTTAAATGTATAAAGTTATACTCAACATATTTATTTTGTCCAGGTAAAGATGAACAAACCCATATTAAATTTGAGCACATATATTTGTTGTTTGTGTCGGATAATCTCTAATTAATATTACTAACGCTTGTTTATCCGGTGATAATTATTGTTGTGATTCTAGACCAAATATTCTTTACTTTAAGTTTCTATATTACTATACTTTCTAAGCTACAATTTTTGTTTCCCTGATACCACGGAAGCATTTCATTGTCACTGCATTCCCCTGTATTCCCTCTTGAATCTCTAACGTGACGTGTTATTAAACTATTTCTCTAAAGATTCATCTTACAGTTGGAGAACAATAAGCATTCTTAGGAACTGCCTTGAGAGAACAAATGATATGACACGTTGTTTTAGTTATATTGATCGTCCGCTAGGGGAGACAAGCAATGGGAGCACAAACTAACTCTATCCTGTTGTCTAGAGATGGCACTACATGTAATATTTTACCAAAAGGAACAATATTTATAATTATTCTCAAAGTATTACATTGAATTGCAATTACGTTTGTTAATATAACGTGGACTAAGTTATTCTTCACATGTTAAACTCAATAATTAACTCTAGTGTACTTTTAGCTAAGAACAAGGTAAGAAATTGTTTTGTATAAAAATGGAACTCTTCTAAAGTAGGTAGATGTAAGGGCACTACAGAAAGTTGGTGTGTATTGTTTTAGCATTATTCGTTTGGATATATTCAAAACACTTTTGTTGGAATCTGTAGACCATTATAATGATTACAGTCTTGAAAATGCTTGGTTTTATAATTGACAGGTGAGATTTTGGATAAATATAAACAAGTACTTTCCAAACTTATCTCACGTTAAAGAGGAGCTTCAAAATTGGACTCCCCCACATTAATACGGATCTCGTCCTCAGCACATTTTCCCTCCTTCAATTCTAGAATTACAACCTTATTCGTTTAACTTTAATATCCAGTAAAACATTTGCAACAATAAACTGAATTCCTTTGTTGTCTTACTTATTCTGTTTGTATTCAATTCAGAATCTCTGTACTGTCTAACTGTAAGGTAGAAGTTTCGTTAAACTAATATGTATATTTGCTTGTACATGCAATGGGAATAGCAAAACAGTAGAGGTGTAACAACACCTCAAGTCAAATCTTATAAAAAATGATCTTTACTCGATATCTTCGGATGTGTCACCACACACTTGTGACAGAACGAGAGCGAGGATTTGCGATTGTGAGAGTAAGAGTATGAGTGAGAGAGGTTCAAGCGCCCGTCGATAACTAGGTCATGCATGTTCGATCGAATAATGGTTCGGTATATTTCTACTTATATTAAATATGGAAATGTTCTACCAACATTTTATGTTAATATTTAAAGGAAGGTGTAGTTTCGGGTGTCCACTTAACCGCTGAAAGCTTCTTTAGACAAAGTTCCATGTGATTATGTACGTGTCTCCATGTGTACGTTCAGCATGAGTAATAAAACGATATTTTAAAAGAAATAAAAACTCGTAGTTAAAAAGTGGTAAAGAATGGAACTATCCACGAATACAAATGGTGAAAGTTTACGTTTTGTAAATTATATCTAACATTTCCGTCGAAATGTAAGTTTAATATATTTACTAGCATTAGGACAAAGTGTATATCTGAAATTTTCTGGCAAAAGTGCGTGAAACTATGTTGTGTAATTGACTTATTATATTAGTGCAAAACAGATGAATACCTTATTAAAACACATGAGCTTTATTTATTATTTATTTTATGTCATTAACCATTTCAGAGTTATTCGTTGCCTTTACTTTATATTTTACATCTTTAAATTTCTAAGCCGCGCTCTGCTGTTCATTGGAATAACATGAAAACCAAAAGGACAACCATGGCAACCCGTTTTTTGAACATTTCACTATCACCTCATTCGCCTGTATAGAGTATCAACAACTGAATGTGGAGCAGAACAGAGAATAGGTATTCCTTGAACAGAAGCTCGAGAAGATAGTGTTAATTTCATCGAGTATTTTAGAGTTTTAAACACTAAGGTATATTGTTTAGGAGACAATCTTTTAATTATGTCTATTGTACATAGAAGAGGAATTTTGGCTGACAAGCAAAATCATCAAAAATACAATCTCTCCACTGATTGCGTTTTGCTGTCTAGAGATGGCACAACTCGTGACACCTTACTACGCGGATTATCATTTACAATTATCTATAAAGCGATTAGGTAAACTCTTAATTTGTTCATTGGTTATGACTTAGATTTTATTTGTCTTTTCCGTGTAGATATAAGGTAGATAAAGTATGAATACAGAGACAGTTTCGAAGGAACAAATAACTGTATTCTAGTCATTCAAGTGGAAACTCTCGTTTTCTGATCGGTTAGTTGTTCAAGTGAGTCATACTTTGTCTACGTCGTATTGCATGTGTGAGGAGAATTAAGAAGTTTATCACATAATCTGCTTTTATATTAACCTATACGTCTAATCATACGTCTTTCACTGCCCGCATATGTAGTGATTTTATTTTGAAATATTTCGAACGTTATTCACATTATTTTTGCCACACATTCTTCAACAATGTATTATTACAAGCTTACTCCTCTGCTTCGTGTAAATGAAAATAAACATTTACTCAAAGTAAGTTCTTTGTCCTCTTAATTATTCTGTTATTCGTTTCACAAAATCTGCATCTCTATAGTTACCTGTAACGTCAGAGATCATGACAACAAATCTATTTACTTGCTTATAGGAGCATACAGTCGACTTTGAGCAATTATCAAATATCTTAGGTACTATGTGCTAGATTTGAAAATAAATTTTTTACAGGAAATTAAAGACACGCTGTTACGGAATCAGTACGTCACTACCACAGATTGATAAATAATTTGTATTACTTTTCTGGTGTTAACTTCCATACGATCACATTATAACTCGATTCTAGCAATCCGTGAGTGTAGTTTTAATATCTCCTGTACAGGTAGCTATTTCCGCTCGACGTATAACAACAATCCCGTCTTAGCTAAATGTGTTATAGTTCCGTATTTCTGTAACTGCCCTTGTCGGCTGCGATCTCGTATGTCAATTGTTAAACCTAATACAAAACAAATTGTAGTGACGCAATGTCGTAGAGCTCTGTTTTAACTCGTGATGTCAAGTTACAACTTCCAAATGCACACAACATTTACAAAGATATTCTCTTATCTTCATCTGTTTAAATGTACAAATTTATATACTATCCAGGTAAAGATAAGCAAACCGATATTAAATTTGAGCGTATACATTTGTTATTTGCCTAGGATATTCACTCATTATTATTACTAACAATTGTTTATCCCTTGGTCATTATGTTGTGACTGTAGATGAAATATTCTTTACTTTCGCTTCCAATATTATTATAATTTATGTCTTCAAAGTCCAAAGCTTTAAACTCGTGTTTGTCGTGATATGAAAACATTTCATTGACACTGCTTTCCCCTGTATTTCCTCTTGTAACTGCAACGAGACTATTTCTCTAAATATAGAAGCTAAACTTGTAGAGGAATAAGCATTCTTAGAAACTGCAAGTCGCATTCAAGTCACCAAATTTCAAACCCGTTTCGTTCAATATGGACTCCATAGTAATTTTTTTAAACATTTCACTATCAGCTCATTCGCCTGTACCTCTCTTATATCAGCAACTGAAAGTGTAGTTGATCTACTTCTGCAACTTGTAGACGAAATGAGAATAAATTCTTCTTGAACAGAAACTCGAGAAGATAGTGTTAATTTCATGAAGTGTTTAAGTGTTATGTTATTTTATTTAGGACACAATCTTTTAGTTATGTCTATTGTAGAGATATTTTTGACAAGAAATATAATTATATATACAAAATTTCCACTGAGTGCGTTTTGCTGCATAGAGATGGCACCACTCGTAATATCTTATTGCCCGGATTGTCTTTTACAATTATATATAAAGGTTTTAGTTATTCTCTTACTTTGTTTATTGATTATGGCTTATATTTCATTTGTTTTCTCTATGTAGATATAAAGTAGATACAGTATGAATATTGAGACACTATCAGAGGAACAAGTAACTATTCCAGAAAGCAAGTCTATGAAACTAAATATTTAATGACAATATCCGAGATCTCGTTTCATAGGTTGATTGATATTGATACATTGTTTTATGAATATGCAGTTGGAAATTATCGTTTTGTGACCTGTTATTTGGTCCACCGACTGATAATGCCCGCCTCGGTGGCGCAAATGGTAGCATGTCTGCCTCACGTTCAAGATGTCCCGAGTTCAAATCTCGGTAAGAGCGACTTACCTGTCTAAGTTTCCATCCGGACCTTTCCTTATCCAAATAGACGAATATCAGGTAGCTCTAAGCTCCATGGAACCCGTACTCAATTGAGCCACATTTCACCCATTTTATGCATCGTCCGATATGACTTAACGTTGGAGGACGTAAATTAAAAAAAAAGTCATATCTTGCTAACGTCCTATGGCATGTGTGAGGAGATTAGAGAAGCTTATCAAATAATCTGCTTTCACATTTAAGCTGAACGCATACGTCTTTCACTGCCCGCATATGTAGTGATTTTATTTTAAAATATTCCGAACCTGATTCACATTATATTTGCGACTCGTTTTTCAACAATGTATTACGACAAGCTTACTCATCTACTTCGTGTAAATCGAGTTAAACATTCGCTCAAAGTTCTTTGCCCTATTAATTATTCTGTTTTTGTTCTTTTCATAAAATCTGAATTCCTGTAGTTACCTGTAATGTCAGAATTCACGACAACAAATATATTTATTTGCTTAAAAGAGCATACAGTAAAGTTTGAGCATTTATGAAGTATCTTAGGAGCTGTATGCTAGCTTTTAAATTACGTCCTTCTTGCATGACCGTACATAAAAGCTCAACTGATTTTTTATACTTAATGTTGTACAAATTATTCCTTAATACGTATATTCCCTTGTCTTCTACAGGTTAAATGACAAATGTTTATATTTATTTATTATTTCCGTAAATAAAATTGGCCAAACCGTTTAAGAACTGCTCACAATGTGATAATAATAAAAACTACATTCTCTTTTCGAACTACAAGTTTATAAATAGAAACAATTGCATTAATATTTAAAAGCGCAACAGACCAGAGCTCCAACGAATAACAAACAGTCAGGAAAATCATTGACCTCCACAATGAGTAACGATAAAGTTTATTTTACAGCTCAAATATCAATATATTCCTGTTTCTCATTCTTGGTTCTCTCTTAGTTCTGGTTCTCTTAGTTGCAGCGCCAGGTTATTAGTCAAAATAAGTTCTTTTTTCTCTTAGTTATTCTCTTTTAATTACTTTCATAAAATCTCATTCTCTATTGTTACTTGTAATGTCAGAGATGACAACAAATATATTCATTTCCTTATTCAATCATACAGTAAACTTAGATCAATTGTCAAATATCTTAAGAGCTGTAAGCTAATGTTGCAGTAAGTATTGTTTAATACGTACATTCTACTGTCTACTACACTTTAACTGACAAACATTTGTATTTATTTATCACTTCTTTGACGATAAATTGGGTAAACCGTTTAAGAACTGCTCACTATGTGATGATAAAAGCTCCATTCTCTTTTCGTAACTCCAACTTAATAAATAGAAGCTATTGCATTACTATTTAAAAGCGTACCAAACCAGAACTTCAAGGGAATAATAATGAAATTCAGGAAAATTATTTATCTTCACAATGAGTAACGAGAAAGTTTACTTATGCAAATAACTCCCTGGTTCCTATTTTCAATTTCTTTCATATTAACAATCACAAACACTTTCAAAGTTAGCTATAATGTGTTAAAATCCACATTTAAAATACATCGGGCAGGAATAAGTGTTACATTATATCGATTTGGTATTAATACGAAATATCCATAATATTAATGCTTCATTTAAGTTCTGATCATGTACAAAACAGTTGATTGTATGAGTCTATCAGTAGTGTCAATTTAATGTCTAAGTTTCTGTTATAAACATATTACATAGGCTACTTTACTTTAGTTATATCGATTGTCCAGAAAGATAATTTTAATTTAGAGGTAAGGCAAACAGAGATACGGTCTTTTTAACGATGTGTCTTGCAGCCTAGAGATGGCACCACCAGTAATATCTTATCTCGACAAGGATGATCTGTTATTATGTATAACATTTTACAACAAACAGTCGTTAGTGGCATGTGGAATGGAATGGAATGGAATTTTGTTGATACTTGTGTAAATACAGAATGCAGATTGTCTACCAATGATGCAATTGTAACTAGGTATAGACCCTTAACGCAGTATAGTGTTTGTGTGAAAAGAGGATAGGCATTACCTAAATTTCTGTCAGATTGGTAGCAGAATTCTCCTTGCCTGCAATTACGAGTTTGACTATCCGATATACCTATTTTCACTTAGGACATCCAAATGTTATAAAAAAATTCACTCTTTATTAATAACTATTTCTTTCCTTGTAGTAAAGTTGGCTTGGGGCGACTCAAAATTAAGAATCGCTCTCTGTTTCATGTTTTTGATATTAATTTCGCTTTGTATATCCAGAACATATAAAACAATAACAACTTCCTATATCATAACGTATATCAGAGATCTACAACTTTGTGTTGTACGATTCTGTTCATGTCTTACCTTTGCCGTTACACAAAAGTCATACAGAAGGAAAAAGATCTCATACGCTAAACAAGAAAGATAATCTAACTACTTTAGTAAAAGTAATTATAAAAATCTCTAACAAGTCCATGAAAATTCGCCCACCAGGGAAAGGTATTTGTCTATGAAATATACTTGACTTGAGTATTTATTGAATGGGAACCATCTATTTGAAGACAGAGAAACAGCACGTCTTTAATACTCGTCGCATAATTCCATCTCTCTCTTTCAATATAGTGAATTACACACAACAACAAAACACGTTTGTACACTTCGTTATAATACAAAACAAATTGCAATGACGTAATGTCATAGAACTCTTGTTTTAACATGTAACGTCAAGTTACAACTTCCTAATGCAGTTCAGTTACATACAATCTTTACATATATATTCTCTTCTTCAACTATATAAATATATAAATTTATCCTCTTAACATACCTATATTTTACAGGTAAAGATCAGCAAAACGATATTAAATAAGAGCACATACCTAGGATGTTCACTAATTAATATTACTAACGCCTGTTTATTCGTTCGTCTTTACTGTTGTGATTATAGACCAAATATTCTTTACTTTAAGTTTCTATATTATTATCCTTTCTGAGCCCCAATATTTTGTTTTCCTGGTACCATGGAAATATTTCACTGTCACTTCATCCCCCTATATTCCCTCTTGTATCTGCAACGTGATGTGTTATCAAACTTTCTCTAAATATACATCTGAAGCTCGGAAATCAATAAGTATTCATAGAAACTGCGTTGAGAAACATATTGTAAGAAACGTTGTTTTAGTTACACTGATCGTCCGCTAGGGGAGACGTTTATATGGACAAGCAATGTGAACACAAACTAACCTCATCCTGCTGTCTAGAGATGGCACTACCTGTCATATTTTATCAAAAGCAACAATATATATAATTATTCTCAAAGTATGAAATTAAATTGTAACTACGTTTATTCATATATCGTGTACTTAATTGTGCTTTACATGTTTAAAACAATAATTAACTGCAGTGTACGTTTAGCTAACAACAAAGTAAGGAATTGCTTCGTGTGAGTAAGGAATTCTTCTAAAATTAGTAGATGTACGAGCACTTTACAGAAGTATGGCATATTAGGCTTCCAATTGTACAGAATAACACTTTTGTTGACATCTGTGTGCGATTATAATCAATAAAACCTTCAAAATGCTTGTTTTTATATTTGGCATGTGTGATTTTAAGGCAAAGTGGACAAGTACTTTCTAAACATTTTTCACGTTAAAGAGGAGCTTCAATTTTAGTCTCCCCTACATTACACAAATCTGGTTCAGAGGACTTTTTCCCTTTGTCAAGTCTAGAATTACAACCTTATTTGTTTAAATCTAATATCGAGAAAAACATTTGCAACAATAAACTGAATTCCTTTGTTGTCTTACTTATTCTGTGTGTCTTCATTTTGAAATCTCTGCACTGTTTATCTGTAAGGTAGAAGTTTCGTTAAACTAAGATGTGTATTTCCTTGTACATACAATGGGAATAGGAAAATAAGTAGAAGTGTAAAAACACCTCAAGTCAAATCTTATAAAAATGATCGATACTTGATAGCTTTGGATGACGTGTCACCACACACTTGTGCCAGAGCGAGAGCGAGGATTTGCGATTGTGAGAGTAAGTTAGAGTATGAGTGAGAGAGATCTAAGTGCCCGTCGATAACTAGCTCATGTATGTCCGATCGAACCATGGTTCGGTATAATTCTACTTATATTATATGTGGAAATGTTCTACCAAAATTTTCTGTTAATATTTAATCGAAGATATAGTTTTGGGTGTCCACTTAACCGCTAAAAGCGTCTTTAGACAAAGTTCTATTTACTTATGTGCGTGTCTCCATGTGTACGTTCAGCACGAGTAATAAACCGATATTTCAAAAGAAATAAAAATAGAAAATCGTAGTTGGTATGTGGAAAAGAATGAAACTATACATGAATACAAATGGTCCATTTTGTTCTTTTGTTTTGTCAACTATATCTTACGATTTCGTCAAAATGTCATACAATAAAATAATATATTTACTACACGAGAAACAAACTATATACCTTACATTTTCTAGCAAAAGTCTGTGAAACAATGTGGTATAATTGACATATCATATGATATAGACAAGTCCTACTGCACAATAAATGTCTATCTTACTAAATCTTAGTAGCTATCTCTAGTTATTTTGTCATTACCCAATTTCAAAGTTATTCCTTGTCTTCAGTTTAAACTTTCCATCTTTACATTTTTAAGCTGCACTCTGCTGTACATTGCAACAATATGAAAATTAAAAGCCAACACATAGCAACCAGATTTGAAGTATAATTGATCTACTTCTGCAAACATTAATCTTAAACTGCAACAGAAAAGAGAATAAATTCTTCTTGAACAGAAACTCGAGAAGATGGTGTTAATTTAATCGAGCATTTTAGCGTTATAAACAATATGTTGTGTTGCTTAGGAGACAGTCGTTTAGTTACGTTTATTGTCCATTGGAGAGAAATTTTATTTGACAAGAAATATCGTCAAATATATAACTTTTCCACTAAGTGTGTCTTGCTGTCTCGAGATGGCACAACTCGTAACTTCTTACTATGCGAATTATTATTTATAATTATTAATAAAGCTTTTAGGTGTACTTTTATTTTGGTCACTGGCTATGGCTTAGACTTCATTTGTTTTCTCCCAGTAGACTTACAGTAGATACAGTATGAATACAGAGAGAGTATCAAACGAACAAATACTTCTATGTGAGTAAGGAAGTCTATCAAATTAAATATTTAATCACACTTTTCGTCACTTTATTTCATAGCTTCACTGCCAGATTCCTTGTAGTGTATGTTATTCAGTCGGGGGTTTTGTATGACATTTTAGTTCGAAATTTTTGTTTTGTAATCTGACTAGTTGGTCTTGTGTACCATATATGGAACCTTATCATAAAAATATGTACTGTCAACAAGTTCTTTATTTCTTTAATTATTCGATATTAGTTCCCTTCATATGATCTGAATATCTATAGTTACTTGTAACCACAGGGGTGAAGCCGAGATATGGGAAATAGCAACAAGAGATTTTAGTTCGCCACCCGAAAATAGGGGCACTGTCGTACTGGATCACGAAGGTGACTGGCTGATTCAGGTACTGCTAAATTTTTTTAATTTGTACTGGTTTGATGTTCTGTTGTTTGACCATCTTGAAAATTTCAAAGTGGAGGGATTGTTCCGATCGCTCTAAGTTCCTGTGGAAGAAAGTAAAGCTCGCCTGATCTTTGCTAGTTACTCCAGGTACAGAAAATAATCAGATATTTGTGTTTAAAATTGTCATTATTATTGGATGTCTACTGTAAATAGCTGTTGTACTGCAAGTTGCTATAACACGGTATTCGATGGATTGCTGTGAAAACCATTCACGGAAAAATAAAAGCTTATTGGCATTACATTAATTTGATTTTATTTTCAGATACAAAAATCAAGGAGTGAATTTTCCAATATTGAAGCTGAACTTCGTTGGAGATCACAATCATGTTCCATCACTTGCAGTTATAAAATCAATGTTAACTGCATTTAGAATAGATTTGGAATTTTGAATGCTATACCTAAAGATAGAGTACATACCTTAAAATCAAAAAAAGCAATGAAAAACTAGAATTTGGCTTCCATAGAAAAGCAACACACACAGATAATTACATCAAAGCAAATAGTTTCAACCCAATTCCACACAAACATGCAACCATCAACAGTCTGACACACAGATTAGTAAATCTACCTCTCAGCCAGCAAGAATATCAAAACGAATACCATCAAATTTTAAAAACTGCAATTAAAAATGGATATGGAAAAATAGCTTGTAGATAAAAAACTAAAATTATTCAAACTTCAAAAGAGATTAAAACAGATAACAGCTCTCACACCAATAAAACAAGAAAATAGATATGCTAAATTTACTTAACACCCCTGGGCCACAAAAAAGTTCCAAAAATATTCAAGAAATACAATATAACATTGGCACCAAAAACAATTATAACATTAAAAACGTACTTCACAGTAATAATACTGATAAGATAAAACCAGAGGAAAAGTCAGGCATTTACAAGATTAAGTGTAAAGACTGTGAAAAAATTTACATAGGGAGGACAAAAAGAAACATAGGCACTAGAAAGAAAGAACACTTCAGGCACTTAAGATACAAAAATATTGATAAGTCCGCAATAGCAGCTCATTTCTGGTCTGAAAATCATGAAATTGAAAATAGCACAGAATTACTAAAATACGTACAAAAACATAGTGAACTCGTCATATGGGAGAGGATATACATAGAAAAACATAAAAACCAACTAATGAACTTTGAAATCCCGCCAGAAGAGAATCCCACACTTAAGTTCATCACTAAATCAACAGATGGCAGCAGCAACCCCAGAATTACCCACACCGCTGGATCAAGCTTCAGTCGCATAAGAGCCGTAGATGCAAATGATGATTTGCGAAACATGTCCTCAAAATGGGTACGAAAGTGAAGCAGATGTATAAAAAATACGACTCATCTAAAATTTAATAATTTTTCGCTTCACTGTGGTGTTCCAATACAGTTAAATCTCGAAATAGTAGATGTTAATTTTGGAAATTGCAAAAATGTAACTTCTCAGTATATGCAGAAGTTCTGAAGCAATTACTTCAAGGAGCAATTTTTTGGGAGTATTTGATCTTAACACAATAATGAAATGATATTCAAATCAGCCTATGGTCCATATAGCTAAGAGTTACGCCATATTGTACATTACTTTCCGCCAGGCTATATTACCATTCATTAATTTATTATTGGACATTTCTCTTGCTTAGGCTGATGTTTAGGATATTTCAACACGTTTGTTTGTTTATTCTTAACAGGATATTCACACTGCCAGACTGAAGTACTATTGCAAATTCCCACAGTGCTGGAGGAGCTAATATCAGCCCGTAGGACTGTGCACCACGTACACTAATGTGCACTTCTACAAATGTCCCCGGGAGCCAGCAGTACTATAGAAGTGGACAACATGGTGTTGGGAATACTAAGCCTACTTGTTTTCAGTTCAAGGCTGTCTTGAAAACTGTTATTTTAAATAACATGACCTTGCCCTTCAAAAACGTAAGTAATTTTATGGATGATATCTGCAATGTTTTAAATAATTTTTCACTTTGTGTCAGATGCTGCTTCAATTCGGACCACAGAACTTAACAATGATGGTGCTGAAAGTTCCAGGGAAACAGTTACTTGTGATATATATTCTACTCCTGATTCAATCTCTCGACTGATGAACAGGCTTTGGCATATGTGGCTGGATATCTCTCGAAAAAGATTGGTCTTGATGCAGCCACCAAATGCAGTGAATGTACAAACAGCTGTTTTTCCACAGACATCTTGCCTTGTCATTTATTTACGACATTTAAGGACAGAGGTAATGAAACCTCCAAGTTAACATATGCCAGTGAAAATCTGATGCTACCATTACAAAACCTCCACAATCAGTTGTATAAATTTCTAGACGATTTTGATCACACTGGTTCTCTGGAGGATCATTTTATTTCAATTTTCAAAGTGCCAGATAGCGTTAGACTATGTGCAGAACATGGAATGCACATAGATATAATTAAGACATGTGTCCAATTTTTAATTTATAAGTACACTAAAGATAACAAAATTAGCATTTTTGAAAAAAGAAAAGCTACCACAGGCCATGAAAAAAAGACTAAAATTTTGAGATCAGTAAAATTTCAGTCGTTTTTGGTGTTTGTTTTGTGTTGACCAATACAGTGATAGTAGTTTAGATGTTGTTTTCCAGATTTTTAAATTTCCCAAATTTATTTAGACAGTTACAGAAGCCGTAAAAGGCCTAATTGAATGTATTTCTTCAAACATTATTATTTCTTGAAAACATGTATTATGCTAAATACATAGCTCAAGTGTTATAATGTTATGATAGACTTTCCATGTACCTAATACAATAAATTACTCATGTTATTCATCACTTTAAACACTTCAGCAATCCCTACAGTGTTATTACAGAAGATTACGTTAAAGCTTATTTGTAAAATATTCAAGTTTGTCATTTCTGTCATTTATATCACTTTGTGCAACAGCTGCAGTTTTATGTTAGTGTCTTTGTTTTAAATGAAAAAGGTTACTGTGTTATTAATATGATTTACAAATATCTTTAATATTACACAGAATGTTTTGCTAAATGTCTTTGTAATTAAGTGAATAAGTCATGTTGCATCACATTTAATTGTTTTGAGTTATAGCTAGTATTGTTCTATGGATTCTTTGTACTTGATTTAGTTAAATTACTCACGTTACTTTAATTTGTTATATTAATGAGACAGAATAATAAAAGGAAGCAGTTACTGTCAAATCAACGTTATTGTTCAAATTTTCCTGTCAAATACCACATCCTATTGTTAATTCCTTGAAAGTTCATACAAAAGTTTGATGTAATGAAAGTGGAAAATAATACAGGTGTCCTGAAGATAATTCAATTAAAAAATTCAGCTGATTATGTCCCAATACAGTATTGCTACAGATTATATAACATAAATAGAGGAGCTTTTAGAAAATGCAACAACTTTGAAACTGCAGTCACAACTCTCAAAGCTCACGTAATTATCTTTGTGCGTGAACAAAACAATGCGGTATTGTAACATATCACCAGCTGACAGCTAAGCAAGTATGAAAAATGCAGTTATAGCATTCCGGCAACGTTAAAGTTTGGGCGCGCGATTTTTCATAATATAGTTCGCCACCCGAAAATAGGGGCGCTGCGATCACCTCATGTTGCCAACGATTAACACGGAAGGTTTACTTCTGACAATTATATGTTCTGTGGTATAGACTATCAACAACTACAAGTGTCATCGATCTACTTCAGCAACTTGAAGCAGAAAGCAGAGTAAGTTGTGCATTAACAGAAACTCGAGAAGATAGTGTTAATTTCATAGAGTATTTTAGCGTTATAAGAAATTTATTATATTGTTTAGGAGGCAATCTTTTACTTATATCTATTTTCCTTTGGAGAGGAATTTTGGTTGGCAAGCAATATTATCAAATATACATTCTTGGAACTAACTGCGTATTGCTCTCCAGAGATGGCACCACACGTAACATCTTATTGTGCGGATTATCGTTTATAGTTATCCAAAAAGCTTTTACGTATACACTTACTTTGTTCATTGCTTATGGCTTAGATTTCATTTGTTTTCTCCGTGTAGATATAAAGTAGATACAGTATGAATACTGAGACAGTGTCAAAGGAACAAGTACCTGTATTCCAGAAAGGAAGTCTAGTAAACCAAATATTTAATCGCACTTTTCGTTGATTTCATTTGTTCTTTGATTACACCATATGACGTGCATACCTACGTGCTCAATGACATTTAGTTGGAACTTTTTATATGTATATCCAGTTCAAAATGCTCGTGTTGTGATCTGACTGTTGGTCAAGTGAGCCATACCTTGTTATCGTCGTATGACGTGTGAGACGAGTAGAGAAGCTTATCAAATGACCCGCTTTCAGATTTAACCCGCAATCATACGTTTTTCACTGCCGCATATCTAGTGATTTGATCTAAAATATTCGCAGACTTATTCACGTTGATTTCGTCACACATTCTTCAACAACGTATTATTACAAGCTTTCTCCTCGAGATAAACATTTACTCACAGTAAGCTCATTGCCCTTTTAATTATTCTGATTTTGACCCTTTCATTAAATTTGTATCTCTGTAGTTACCTGTAACGTCAGAGATCACGACAACAAATATATTTATTTCCTTATAGGAGCATTCAATAAACTTTGAGCAATTATCATATATCTCAGGCACTATGTGGTAGATTTGAAATTTAAAACATTTACAGGAAATTAGGCACTCACTGTTATGTCAGTAACTCAGACATAAACTCACGAGTACTTAAAGGAATGTAATAATAGAGAATAAAAATAGAAAATATGGTGATATATGACGACGTAAGCTCTACGTCACTACCACAGATTGATAAACAATTTGTATTTCTTTTCTGGTGTGAACTTCCATACGATCACATTATAACTCGATTCTAGCAATCCGTGAGTTTAGTTTTAATATCTCCGGTACAGGTAGCTATTTCCGCTCGACGTATAACAACAATCCCGTCTTAGCTAAATGCCTTATAGTTCCGTATTTCTGTAACTACCCTTCGCGCCTGCGATCTCGCATGTCAATTGTTCAATGTTAATCGTGTTATAAGAACTCCAAATGGAGACCTATCTTCTTTTATCTCGTCCCAGTCATTGTATCTTTCTTTCCTACACAGTCAATTGCTCACGATTACAAAACGCTTTTCCAGACTTCGTTATAATACAAAACAAATTGCAGTAACGCATTGTCATAGAACTCTGCTTTAACTCGTGAAGTTAAGTTACAGCTTCATTATGCAGTTCTCGTTACCACAACATTTCAAACATATTCACTTCTTCATCTGTTTAAATGTACATATGTATTCACTTATATAGTTATAATTTAAAACAAGCAAACCGATATGAAATTTGAGTACATATGTAGGATGTTTACTAACTAATAATACTAACGCTTGTTTATCCGTTGGCCATTACGTTGCAATTGTAGATCAAATATTCTTTGCTTTCTGTTTCAATATTACTATCCTTGATACGTCTTCAAATTTCAGTAACACTCTTTTGTTTCTCGTGATATGACAACATTTCATTCTCAGTTATTTTCCCTGTCCTTCCTTTTGAATCAGTAACGTGACGTGTAATGGAACTATTTGTCTAAATATAGATGTTAATCTTGGATAGGAATAGGCATTCCTAACAGAGTGGCGTTGGGAAACGTAAGACAATAAATGTATGATATTGATCGTCCGCTAGGAGAGACGTTTTGGAGCACAAGCAATGGGAACACAAACTGACCTCATCCTGCTCTCCAGAGATGGCACCACCTGTTATATTTTATTGGGAGGAAGAATATCTATAATTATCTACAACCTTTTAAAGAAAGTGTAACTATGATTGTTACGCATAGCCTGGATTTAATTGTGTTTTATACAGTAAAACCAATGATTAATTTTAGTTTACTCTTAACTAATAACGAAGAAACAGATTATTACGTGTGAGAATTGCAGTCTTCTAAAATAAATAAATATATCACCACTTTATACAAATGAAGTCTTATAGGTAGTTTTAGAGTCACTGTATATGTTATAGTGGAAAACTTTTTGTTGCTAATGGAGAATAAGGAATGAACAGTTAGAAATACTTCCTTTCCTATGTGAGGTGGCATTAAAGGATAAAATAATCATGCATATCCTAAACTTCTTTCACGTTAAAACTTGGTGTCCCCCAAAAAATTTCATAAGAAGTCATTTTCCCTTTCTAAAGGATAGATTTACAAGTTTATTTAAGTTTAATATCGCGAAAAACATTCACAGAAACTGTTCAGTGTCTGTGTGTCAGGCAGAATCTTCGTTAAACAGATATAATAATTTCCTTGTAGGTACAATGGCAATAGGTAAATACAGCAGACGTGTAATACCTCAAGTTTAGTTGTGTAAGAGCCGGGCGGCAAGTCATATCTTGTGACAACTGACCTTCACACACTTGTGTAAATTACTAAAAACTAACACTGTCCTATCGACATCGAATTAATTCTATAAATTTCTAATTATATCCTTAAAGGTTCGAAGGGAATTGGCTACAAAATCAGGTTTAAGCGTTACTCAAATGTTTAAAATACGGTCGCTATGTTATAGCTTGACATTACATAGTATACTCACACGTTTCAGTGCCCTATAGGCAGCTATTTGAACAAAACTTTAAATTATACAACTTACAGACTATTTACGACCTTCAAATACCACGTCCGTGCTTATCTCTAACTTCCTACTCATGCATTGCCCAGTAATTGTATACAAAAGCCTTACAACAAATTACAGAGTATTGTTAAGCAGTAATTCAAACATATTGAATAAAATATAATATATTCCTTATATAAAATTAGATTTAATTGAGCTTTGCTTGAGTGAAAATAAACTGCAGCTGTAGTGTATAATAAGGTGATATCTAGCAATCAAATTATTGCATGTGACAAAAAACGTCCTTCAAAGTATTTATATCTTACAATTTTCGCAGATCTGCTTCAAAGTTTCAAAGTCAGTTTCTGTTCAGCTTTATTCAAGTTGGTATCCCTTTATAAGATACATATTTATAAATATTATTACCACTTTCATAAATTTGGTACTACTAAAATAGGGTACATATAGCATTTGCTTCACTAGCACATTTCTTACAGATATTATTCAATTCTATTCTGCTCTTACATTACTCTTTTTGGCCGCGTATATTGATTATGTATTTAAAAGATCAACATTTCCTCTCGCATTCTCCGATACCTGTTGTTATATTAAGTAATGTTCAAATCGTATAAGTCGAAGCCGCTATATAATAACGACCGTACATAAGACATTTGACGTTCTACCCACGTGGCTTTCTGCATTTAAGGTTGTGAACTTTTGAAGAGGAATTTATTGTCTGCCCACGTCAAAAAAGCTAGAGGGGTATGAAGCGCAGAGGAGCTTGAAGTGTTTATCTGCTCTGTTAGTGAATCTGTTTACTAGGAAATGAGTGTAAGAGTACATATGAGTCATCCATGTTGCCAAATCTATAATGTGTGTTGCAGTAAAGGCACGTATAGGTATTATGCATGAGTGAGTTATGTGACAACATTTGGGCATTTTAAACAAACCTTCCATCCTTTTAATACTCCGAAGGGGAGCATATACATTGTGCGGACAGCAAAAGTGGTTACGATAGACTATGCTCTACTTGCCTCCTTGTCCTGGGCAAACAGTACAGACTCTTCCTTCCACTTTGTTAATATATTTGTGGAACTGACTTTATTGCTTTTTTCCTTAAGGTAAATCGGTAATTAAAGAATGCAGTAGAGTTAGAGTGAAACAAAACCTTTAACAACTAGTAGCTATGTAATGGCCTTGACATTGCATTCACTTTGCATTGCCACGACAAAAATATATATTATGAAACATGACAAAACCATAAATATTTGAAAACTCAATCCAATAACAAATAATACCTTAAAAATAGTTCACACAATTATTTATATATCAATTGAAGTTACGGGAACTTCTAGTCTCAAAGCTAGAAAAAGTTAATGTGAATGTTTCCACTTACATAGCAGCTAGTAGACAAAACAATTGATAGATAGCGACTTCTGGGAAAATTCAAGTTCAGAGATCCATGAATACAGAAAACAGGGAGTGAGGCGCGAGCAAGAGAGTGAGCGGGCGAGTGAGCAAGCCAGTGGGCAAGTGAGTGACCAAATGAGTGAGTGAGGTTTAAGGAACCGTTTTTAAGGTCCGAACCAATCTTAAAGCCCTATTTTTGCAGACACACAGTCTATATAATATTTTGGGAAAATGGTTCACATTCAAGTAACCAAATTTCAGAACTGTTTCGTTCAATATGGATACCAGATGAACGTTTCGGCCATTTACTACAACTATGACAATGTGTGTGACTTCCCTGCCAAGAAATAATGTATAAAAGGTTAAAATATTTGAATCATTCAAATGCACTCGCGGTATGTGTAGCGGAATTAATTTTGAGTTGCATATAATTTATATCTCAATGCTTTATGCATATTTCACTGAACTATTATCAAGAATTAATAAATATTATGGTTCGGTGAAGAGTTGGATTTTAGAAAAACTACTAAAACTGATAAGACAGCCTTACACTAACCATTAACACAAATTAACATTCTAAAATTATAAAGTGCCTTACATCTCTAAACAAAAACACAAAGACACGTACCTTCGGTAGATATCTACAACGTTTGAACCATTTGATTGTCTAAATGTTGAACAATACGTAATAGGAGTTGATACGTTTCACAGGTTAAACTATAAATTACAAAGACACCAAATAGTTATATAGTACACGAACGTTTTAAAAACTTATCTTCAACTACTTATACAAATAGAGAAGAAATGCGTGCACTTGAAGCATAGCAGTGACGAAATCTGTAAGATAATATACGCATAGCTGTCAGTCTTAACGTGTGTATTGTAACTATTTCATGAAATTAGGTCAAAGCTTGTAAATGTACAATTTACGTTATACAAAAAGCAGAGACTTTCATAACACAGCCTGATCCATAATTTAAACCCTGTACTTACAGGACGTAACCAATGAAGTACCGGGTACAACAGGTATGATACTTCTACAAGAAATTCAAAACTCATTGTTATGTAATTAACTCAAACATGAGTTAAATATATGATTACTTAAAGCAATGAAATCATACAGGAATAATCACAGATAATATGTCCGTGAAAATGGTGTTTCAACCAGAAGAAAATCCAGAAATAGTCTACCACAATTTTTCTGTTAATGTTTCACTGAAAATATATTTTTGGGTGTTCACTTAATCGCTAAAACCGTCTTTAGACAAAGTTTCGTGTACGTGTACGTACGTGTCTCCGTGTGTAAGTTCAGCACGAGTAATAAACCGATATTTCAACAGAAATATAAAATCCTCATCCAAGAACACAAATTGCCTAGCTTTTTCATATTTTGTAAACTAAATCTAATAATTTCATTGAAATATGATAGGCTATATACAATTACTAACATCAGACACAAAGGGCACATCTTAAATATTCTGTCACAATGTTGTATAATTGAACTATTATATGATATAGACAAGTCTTACTGCACAACAAATGTATATCTCATTAAAACGCATAAGCTGTCTCTACTTATATGTCATTAACCATTTAAGAGCTATTTGATGTCTTTAGTTTAAATGTTCTTTCTTTAAATTTCTAAGCTACACCCCGCTGTTCACTGGAACAAGATTAACATTAAAAGGCAACACATAGCAACCGGCTGTAAAGTGTAATTAGTCTACTTCTACAAACTTACAGCTTAAAATTGGAACAGAAAATAGATTAAGTTTTCCTTGAACAGAAATTCGAGAGGATAGTGTTAATTTCATCCAGTACCTTAGGGTTATCAACACTATATTGTATTGTTTAGGAGACAATCCTTTAGTTATGTCTATTGTCCATTGGACAGGAATTTTGTCTGACAAGCAATATCATCAAATATACAATCTTCTCACTGACTGCCTTTGCAGTCTAGAGATGGCACCACTCGTAACATCTTATTGCGCGGATTATTATATACAGTTATCTATAAAGCTTTTCGCTATACTTTTAGTATAGCGCTGCTGGAACGGTTACCATGGATTTATCTTTGTTAGCACAAACCTCTCATATAACGCAGTGATTATTCTTGTAAGAGTGAGAGGGGTACTGACGGGTCTCCCGGTCGTGTGCTAAGCACCAATGAACGCATCAGTTCAACCAATGGAATTCGCAGAAATTTGCTGAGGTTAATACACGGATTGCCAACCATGACGTCTCGGTTCATAACCGGGATGTGGACTGGGATTGCGTCAAAGTCTGCCTGAATGACTCCATTCCTCCCAACCCCAACATAACCGACATTCCCTCCCTCGAGGCTGCGGTCTCGTCCTTCACCTCAGTCGTGAAGCGAACGGTCCGCAACCTTACAGTTATCACCCCAGCCCCCCTTCATCCGGATGTTCTTCCCCTAGACATCCTACTTCTCATTCGCCGTTCTTGGGCAGCAAGGCGGCTCTACCAAAGACACCGCACGCCTCATAATCGAGGGCTTCATCGGCGACTGTGCCGAGAGGTTCGTGCCCGCCTCCGTGAGCACAGAGTGCGCGCGTGGGAGGACACGATGTCTCGTATGAACCTCGAGGATGGAGACGTGTGGAGGGTCATTAAAAGACTTCGGAACCGCCAAGGGACACCAAACTCCCCACTCCAGGGCATCCAAGGCCTGTCCTACGAACCACAGGCCAAGGCTACGGTGTTCGCCGACTACCTTGAGAGGACCATGAGGCCTAGAGAAGACCCCCAGGACCCTGCCTTCTCAGACCGCGTTAGGCAGGAGGTACGTCGATACTTTCGGCGACCCCCGGCTGAGGCGGACAGACTCCCAGTCATAAGACCCAGTGAGCTTCAGGCCGTACTCCGGCGCCTCAAACCAAAAAAGGCAGCGGGACCTGATGGCATAACGCCACTCATGCTCCGCCACCTTCCCTTCAGGGCCGTGTTATTTCTAACCAAAGTCTTCAATATGTGTCTCTCTCTGAGTCACTTTCCACGTAATTGGAGAGAGGCTCGGGTGATATGCATCTTGAAGCCAGGGAAAGACCCGGTTAATCCTGCCAACTACCGCTCCATCAGCCTCCTTTCTGTTCTCTCGAAAGTTTTCGAGAGACTTTTCTTAGCCCGCATGTCCCCCCTTCTGGGTGACATACAAGCTATCCCTCCTCACCAGTTTGGCTTTCGTCCTGGGCATTCCACGTCACAGCAGTTGCTGCGCGTGGTGGAGGCTGCAGCCCTGGGTTTCCAGGACAAGGCATTCACCTCGGCGGTTTCTCTGGACGTGGAAAAGGCTTTCTCTACGACCTGGCACGCGGGTCTTCTGTACAAACTCATCCAACTGGAGCTACCCACTCAAGTCATACACCTTCTTCACTCTTTCCTAAAACATAGATTCTTCACTGTCACAGTGGCGGGAAGAACATCTACACGAAGGTCTATCCGCGGCGGGGTCCCCGAAGGTTCTGTGTTATCCCCGACGCTGTATAGCGTCTATGTGGCTGACCTTCCCACTGAACAGCACGTCAACATAGCACAGTATGCTGACGACGTGCTGCTATTCTCAACAAACAGACACCCACGCAGAACCTTCAAACCCATCCAAAGATATCTAATCCTCCTCCAGGAATGGTGCACGCTTTGGCGATTGTCCATTAATACGGAGAAAAGCCAAGCGATATTGTTCACCAAGCGCCGCTTTCCCGCCAACTTCCCCCAATTTACCTACTTCGGGCAAGGGATCAGGTGGGAGAATTCAATCAAGTACTTGGGAGTCAAGCTGGACAAGGCCTAACTTTTCGGGAGCACATCCAGGAGCAAGCTCATCGGTCGTGTGGTGCCGTGGCATCACTATACCCTGTGCTTCGGTCTGCGATGTCTGTTCCCCTAAAGTTGCGCCTCTTTATGGCTCTGGTCCTCCCTATCATGCTCTATGCGTGCGAAGTCTGGGGTATGGTCGCAGGCTCACATCTAGTTCTGCTCCAACGTGCACAGAGTAAATGTCTTTGGATTATTTATTCTGTTTGTACAAGGTTCCCCGTGAGATTACTTCATGAGGCTTCATCCCTCCGATATGTGGAGGATGAAATTAGACGCCGGGCGACAAAATTCTTCGAGGGTTTGCCCCAACATCAGAGCGCCCTAGTCAGATCCCTTGGGGATTATGTTCCTCGTGAGCGTCGCTATAAGCGATACCGGTTACCCCGCATGTCTTGCGGTCACTACCGGTAACCACATGATCTCCATTCCAGCCTAAATTAAATTTCAGCTACTCCAAAATTGTTATTATGGAATATTCAAAATTATACATACCTTCTTCCTAGTTAATTAACTAACCCACCAGCGGTGCTCGCTGTCCGTAGCACCCGGTTCATCATTCCCTGAGGAGCAAAAAGCTACCTCCCTACACTAACCCCACTTAAATTACACCCGTCATTCTGCAACATCCACATCCCGCCACTACGTGGTTAAGCTCTTCCCAGAGCAGGTACACGATTTGACCACCCTTCGGGCTGTTCCAAACAGCCTGCCAGATTTGTGCTGCTGCTGCTTCGCAGAAATCACAAATGACAGATATATGTTCACTCCACGTGGAGTAATCAGTGCGTTATATGAGAGGCATCTATTACCAGAAATAAATCCATGGCAACCGTTTGAACAGCGCCGCAATACCTTGTTTTCTGCTGATGGCTTAAATTTCTTTTGTTTTCTCCATGTAGATATAAAGTAGATATAGTATGACTACTGAGACAGTATCAAATAAACAATTAACTGTATTCGAGAAAGCAAGTCCATGAAACTAGATATTTAATGGTACTATACGAGATCTATTTCATAGGTTTACTGATTATCAGGGTCGGCCGGTGCCATAAATAATTAGGGGTTGTTAAAATATAAATATGTGTACCAATTACGAACGATTTAGTTAATCTTATCAAAAATCAATCCTATTTTATAATATACTGTACCATACAGAACCTACAGCGAAACGGATATACATATTTATTACATCCGTACACTTGTTACGCACAGGTGTAACGAGTACAGTAAAAGTTTGATAATACAGTTCATGGAGAATGTGATACGAAGCGTTCGTGTACGATTTCGCGACAGAGAGACAGTTATTGTTATTGCTTTAGCCATATGTCTTCTCGCGCAGAAATCAAACGTAACAACAAACTCGAGAAATCTTTGTCCCACACTCACAAACACATACGAGCGCACTCATACACACACACAAGACGCTATTTTTCACTGCAAAATGAGTAATCTGAGTTCTTAAAAAGGGTTTAATTAAATTACTAACTTTTAAAAACTAAAGCCATTGTACTCACCCAAAGCAGCAACTCCATGACAGGCAGCCTCAAAACTACCTCCCCATTAGTCTCCGGTCTACTATTTTTAAATTGCTCGAAAAGGTGATACTGTTTCGACTCCAAAATCAACTTTCGTCACTGGATGGCATTTCCAACTCCCAATTCGGATTTCGAAAACAAAGTTCAACAGATCTACAACTCTTAAGACGGGACAGAGCAATTTAACAATGGGGCTTCAACGTTGCGCTATTTCTGGACGTAGAAGCTGCATTTTATCAGTGCTGGCACAACGGCCTGATTTATAAACTGCACCGAAAGTTTCACGGACTCCAAAATTCCTTTAGCACTGCTGCACAACTCTTCAGAAAACACGCTTCTACGTCCAAGAGGGCGGCTCCTCCTCTAAGGAGAGAGTCATGCATATTGGCGTCCCGCAAGGGGCCATAATGTCCCCGCTATTGTACATACTGTTTACCAACGACTTCCCCGTGGACACCAGATGCAAAGTGGCCATGCACGCTGACGACACTGATATATAAAACTACCATAAAAAACCTCGCTGCGGCCTATTAGAGATGCAGAGGTATAGTGACCGCTTCCTTTCACGGCTCCATGGCTGGAAAATTAAAATTAATTCAAATAAATGCCAGCTTATCCATTTTTAAAGCGGCGCCCTTTGGCTATGAACCTAACGGTCTCAGGTTAACTATTGCACTGCCGTCAGTAAGTCAAATACCTCGGCGTGACTTTGACACGCACAATAAACTGGTTCACCCACATAAAAGATATTGCCAACAAAGGGCGGAAGCGATTAAAGATGTGCGCCCCCGTATTTAGGAGTAAACAACTGAAACTCCGCTCGAAGGTTATCTTGTACAAATCGTTCATTCTGTCAGTGGTTCTATACGGATGTGTGGCTTGGGCAAACGCATCCAAAACAACCATCGAATACCTTCAAACACTGCAAAACCTCTCCCTCAGGAAAATCCTACCCGCTCCCATCCGCACCACAAACAACTCCCTCCATCAAGAAGTCCGCATCCCGACCTTCCCCGAGGCATTGGAAAAAGAGGCTCTTCCATTTAGGTGCGCATTCGTCGGCATACAAGACCTTTAATCCATAACATCGGAAAAGGTGAACACCGGAAACATAAACCGGTGTAAATAAGGACGGCTCACCACCCATTGCGAGCCCAAAATTTCCGGTCCAAGACCTCACAAACCACCCGCAGGGAACACCACTCCCGGGCTGCCCAAGGAACTGAGCGACATGCTGCCGCACAGCAGGACAGCTGAGTGTAAATAGTGTACAAAGTGAAGTGAAGTGTGCGTGAATGAGAGTGTGAATGCGAGGGACGTACTACGTATGCCCATGAGTGCGTGCGTGCGAGAGAGAGAGAGTGTGTCTGTTATATATGTAAATAAACTCACAAAAACACATAAAATTCAAGGAAAAACTGGAGATGCTAAAAGAAAACGAACTAACTAAAGCTGTTCTCGGTGTGCGCCCATAAAGGTACGCCGTATGGGCTTTATGTAAAGCCATGACGTCGAAACCAACAAAAACTGAAAACTGTAATATAATGCAAATGTAGAGCCTGTAAGCCGGGTCCATTGTACCGGCACCAGGTATATCAAAGGAAAATAAAATGCTTAAGCCTGTTTTATGGGTACATTGTTATTGCGGTATTGCTGGAATCAGAATTTGTAACGCGTATGTAACTATAAACCCAAACAAATATAAACACATTTACTTCTGAGATATGTCACCCAATTCAGAATATTTATTCATGTGACAGAGATAGTTTGTCAATTATTTAGTAATTTATGTTCAGTTTCAGTCAAATTTAAATGTTATGCCAATTTTATGTATTGTGACTTTGTGGGTTTGTGAAATGAAAAGTCCAATTGCACCACTCAAAAATGTTCTTTATTTCCACCGACTTACAGTTGAACACTTGCCAATTACACAGAATTACGTAATGCACACAATTACGATTCACCAGTTCGTCCGCTAAAGTTCCACTTGCACTCGCGATTACGTAAACTCCTCCGACGCAATCTTCTCGTCCGTTCCCTAGCTCGTCAAGCACTGACTGACTGTCCTCACACATTGCACCCCTTTTTAGAGGAAAATCACTGTTTTCTAGACGTCTCTGTCTTCAGTGAATTACCGCGAAGGTTCCAGATGGCAGGGGAAGAGGGAAGAGGCGGCCAGCGACAAGTGACAATCATCCCCTCAGTTAGTGACTGAGATTAGTGGCTGGGTGCGGCCCAGAATACTTCATGTCCAACCCTCCTGCTTGCCCGTACTATAGGGTGTTCCGAACGTTCGGGTGACAGTATATTGTGTACTCCATTACTTGCATTACATCAGCAAATTCGATACCCAAATTTCAGTGGAAACGGGAGTTTTAGGATCCTAACAATAAAATAGGAACCATATGTAGAAAAAAACTCCTTGTCTGAATGGTGTACTTCCTGCAAGAGGCTATTAAAACATTTTTAAAATGGTATTTACCGGGTTCGGCTAATCCTCTGGCCCCACAATATAAAAAATCAATTTTCATTTGTCTTTATTTCTCAACATAATCTGCAGAAGAAATTTGTCATATCGGTGTTCTAATTTAATTAAACCATCTCTGTAGTACGGTTTATCATGGTCCTCAAAATAACTGTTTAACGTATCAATGACCTCATCTTGGTTGTCAAATCTTCGTCCTCCAAGACGAGGAACAGCCCGTTCGGGAACAGCTGTAGTCACTGAGTGCTAGATCTGTGAGCAGGGTGAATGTTCAGATATTTCAAACCTTTTCGCACATTTTTCCCATTTTAATGAGTGAAGGATGGGTCGGAACATTGTCTGAAGAAACAAGATACTTTCTTTGACAAATGACGTCTGTTTCTTTTCACCTCAGCACTGAAACGTTCGAGGAAGCTTGCGTGTTAGTCACTAGTGATACCTTTAATCTTTTCCAAGTAATTAGTAAAAATTAATTCCCTGTACATCCCAGAAAACACTCACCATAACGTAATTAGCTGACAAAATTGACTGACTTCTTTGGTGTTGGTTAACCTGGTGCAATCCGCTGTTTTTTCTGAAATACTTTATGGAGTTTAGTGAGGGATAAAAGTTTAATTCATGGTCATAAGTCGTCTCAAAAATTGACTGGAATTTTTACGGTACAGCTCCAAATTTTTAACAGAAACAGTTTTCCTTTCAAATTTTGCTCAGGTATCACCCATCTTGCACAGAGCATGTGAATGCCCAAAACATTACTTAAAATATCACCTGCACGTTCTTTGATATGCCTACAGCTTATGCTAACTAAAAAAGCTATAATCTGTGGTATTGCAGTACTAAGCGACCATTTCTTTCAAGGATCTCTGGAGTTACAGCTTCAACAGAACGTTCAAGAGCGAGGCTTCATGCTCATGTTCCTACTTCCCATTTTAATCCGTAAAACCCACATTTTAATCACTGTATATGAAGGTGCAAAGTGCTTCAGTCTATTATCCATTTCTTTCTTGAGTTCTTTAGGTGTTAAGCCTTTCAAATTGAAGTAGTTAGCCACTGCTCGTGTTACCAAATCCTACATTTTTGTGAAACCTCTACACTTGTTTTGCTTCAAATGCTACCGTTCAGAACTAAACAAGCTATTGACCTGTAAATATGGATACAAGCTAGTCTAGAGTTAAACTATATGATGCTATTCTTCAGCATTTCCCGGTAGCGCCATCTCTATGTGAGGCTCGGGAATTTTCAGACTAATGTCAAATAATAATATTACAACAGCCTAAGTAACAAATGAAGCTAAGAAATATTTACCCTATAGAGGGTAATTTGTTATGGAGGGACTGTATTTGGAATATCTGTGTTTCATTCCTGTACGTTGCTGTACTTAAGTACTAAGATTTACTCTCAGGTAAGTTGTCTTTTAATCATTTTGTTCAGAGTCATATCGTCACAGCACAACACACTAACCTACTGCTACTTATAACTTAGCAAATTATATTCAAATGTTCAAATAAGCTACGTGTCAGAAATTATTACATATATATGGGACTGAAAATGCTGAAAGGCCATTCATACCAAGTCCAATTAAGAATTGTTACCGTGACATTATAAATATTATAGGAATTAAAATGGAATATTCCCGTAAAGTATTTTAGATAAAGGATGTCTACTGGTTTGGAAACTCTGTATCTACATCTAATTTGAGGATATGAGTTCGTGTTTCTGAGGCGAGTTAATTACAATCGGACAGAGAGACAGACTGCGTGTCTTAAATCACTAAGGATATAACACTTATTTACCTAAGTTTTATTCTCCTGTAATCTACAACGCTGTCTAGTGTACTATACCGGAACTATAAACACACAAATTGTATGTGACTGCATGACTCACAACCAATATTTCGAATAAATAAAAAACAGTCGTTACATAACGAACTATCTTCCAAGAATGCAATCATACCAACCTGCGGAAACTATTCTCTACATTTACAAAGTAGTGAGAGTAACTTTTTATTTTCCGTAAAGAGTTTCTAACGATATTATCAAAATACCATATGTCTGATATACCTGCTTGGTTCTAAAATATATCTCTTGGATTTTGTAGTAACGAACTACGAAGTCGTCATTATTCTGGATGACATCTATAACATTTGTTACCTATTAAGTCATTAAATATACAAAATGTTAGTATTAAATAAATACAGATTATGCTAAAACACTTATATCAATAATTTTATCTCATTATCAAATTCCCAGATATTTTTTCTATTCTTTAAAACCTAAATTACGTTCTTCTGCTACTCGTAATTCATGGGAATAACAACAAACTTGAAAGTCGCGATATAGCGAGTCGCTTGTTAACTAACACTTCAGTCTCCTATATCACTCTTGTATATACAACGAAATATGTGATTAAACTGTTTGTATAAACGTTTACATAAACTTGTAGTTAGTATAAAATAAGGCTTTGTAGAAGACTGGGTTAAAAGGTTGTGTGCGTGTAATACATTAACCTAACCTCGTTAATATATGTTATATAGGACATGTCAGTTTAGTTATCTCGGTTATACACTACAAGCTATCTTTTGTTTGACAAAGAATTCAATAGTAATCAGTATTTTTACAGACATCTCCTTGCTGTCCAGAGATGGCTCTGTATGCGATATATTATCATGCCGTATAAGCTTTGTAATTATTGACTAATTTTTATAGCAAATTATAATTACGTTGATGAGTGAATGGATATACTTAATTAGTTGTTGTCCAAGAGGAGTGAAAACTAACTGTGCGCTTCTACGTAGACAATAATAAAGGAACTAAGATTTGTCTTTGGGAGGTGAAATATCCTAAACCTATTATAAGCTTGAGCTTTTCTGTTGCTTTTGTTATAGGTATCCTGTCACTTTCTTATCGAATTTGTTGATACTTGTATCCAATTAAAATAAACAACATACTTGGAAAATCGGACTTGAGGAAATGAACATTTCGAACATTTCTCTAATGATTTGAGTATTAGACTAATTTTGCACAATTCTCTTTGCTCATATACATAACTAGCAACTATTTTTACTCCACTACCTTATAATAGGATCACAAAATATTACCCTCCAGTCTAAACGATGTTATTTCTTACTAAGCAAATTTTAGGAACCTCAGAATAAAACTGAAAAGCATTCTTTAAAGTGCCAAGAGCTTAGACCAAATCGAAGTACGTGTTAAACATCAAACAGGGTATTTACGTCGAACGCCTACCAAGGATGTGATACAAAGAATGCCCAAATCTGAAAATTTCTTATAATTTGGAAAACCTTTTCTCGCTGTACTGGCTATATCATTTTCTAATAAAATAATACAATTTGTATATTCTTTCACTACAAATCATTTGTCTTAAACTTTTCGAAATATCCTCAGAGATCTATTCATTTTAGATTATATCTGCTTAACTGGTAAATCACAATAGGTGTGCAAATATTTGTAGAACTTTCCTCAAATTTTCTCTTGTAGTTTTTGCTATGGTTCCTCATTTTAGGATTTAGGAACATTTATTTTAATTTGGATTGAGAGTATACTTTTCAAATAAATACATTAATAATATTATTTGTATGTAGGACGGATATATGGAAACCTGCAGACAAATACTTTAAGACCTGATAACTATGTGGTGACTTTGCATGATGGGGTATGAAACAATAAGTCCTTTCTCAATGTGGAAAACTTGGAACAATAAAAGGAATATCTACAGAATGACTGTGTCTACAAAAAGAATTTATACATAATGTTTGTACTTCAACAAGATGTACATTTCTTGCAAAATTTCGTCTATCTGTTATGGTTTATGTCATCCAGAAGGCAACGAGCTTCAAAGGACATTCACACAACATACAAACAACTAGAGCATATGTTATTTGAGCCAACTAGAAGAAAACCGAAACTTTAAAAATACTTGGTGTAGCTTTTTGAACAAAGTAATAAGCAATAGCTATCTCAATTAAAGTTAAGTAAAACAATACATAAACTGAGTACTTTAACGAGATGTTAACTAGTTGTTTGTATCTCTTACAACAAATGTCAAATAGATCACGTCATGATTTTATATGATAATACACTTAGCCTGATGGAGCTGTCTTAAACATTACATCATCAAAGTTAACTAGAATTATGATGTATAACGTTACGTTCTCTAATAACACTACCCACTCTCGTACAAACCCTTCTTACAAAAGTATATTCTTGTACCTACTTCAGTTAATCCAAGTAAACATTTGTATAAATGATATTATCACATGTTTTTGTTGAAGATACCACAATAGAGTAGGTTTAGGCAATAGTCAGAGATGTTCGCTATGTAACGACTTTGATATTCTGTTCCTTTGGCAAGGAGATATAAAAACGAATAATGAATTACGTTTTCAATAAACCATCAATATCTAAATACTGAAACTGATAACAGCGATTATCTCGGAAACGACCATTCTACGAAGCCGTTATATGGATTGTGAGACTTGATTAACCTACATTTACAACTTTTACGGTTTAACAGTAATAAAAAAGTGTTTATAACAAGGAGAACTTCTATAGGCAATCCCGGATATAGACTTCATATGTTATTTAATTACATAAAAGGTATATTTTTATTAAAACGACTCTAGACATTTATGTAAAATTAAATTTATATGTATGAAGGTTTACCATTAAACGACACTTTGGAGTGATTGTGTACAAATGTTCTGTGTCATACTTATATAGTGATAAACTGAAATATAAAATTTAACCTTAGAACTACTCTCTTTACAAACATACAGACTTTTCTTCTTTTTAGGCATCTCAAAACGTGCATTTATGCTGAACTCCTTCATTTTTTAAGTATGTAGCACAGATTAAAGGTTAGTTAAAACAGATGTTACATTCCATTACTTAAATATTTAAATGTACTATTTGCCTTTAATTCACAAATGTTCCAAACGCTTCGGAAGCATTCAGTTGTTTACCTTAACAAATCCTGGGCTATGGAATAAATAAGGATATTAAATATGATTTTGATAAACTCGCCTATATCGCCTTGAAGTCTTACAGTCTCAGTTACACCGTATTGCTAAGGATTCCCCATGCTACATCCTTAAACTTGTAATCCATGGTGACCTACACATTCCGGCCCTAACAGACTACATCCAGACCCTCTCACTTCCACACCCTTATAACTTTAGGGTTCGCGGACTCCTTAGTATATATCATTAAGAATTATCTCTCAAATAGAACCTTTCACACAAGCGTAGAAAACGAAACCTCCTCATTAAGACACATTAGAGCAGGAGTCCCCTACGGTAGTCCCAGTAGGGACCGGTCCTATTCAATTTATACATCAATGACATCCCAGAAACAGTGAGAGTAGATAGCTATACGCCAACGACACAGCACTAACAACACAATCGACCGCACCCAGAATAATAGCCCTTAGGCTACGTACTGCTTTGACCAACCTAGAGCCATGGCTGACCAAATGGCGCATAAAGGTTAACGCACGGAAAAGTCAAGCAATAATATTTACCAAACGAATCAAGCACTGACACAATAATCATGGGCTAATGCCACTTACATTCCGGAACGAGGAAATCGAATGGAAGGACTTAGTCACCTACTTAGGTGTGACAATTGATCAGAGCCTTACGTGGAAACAACATATTAACACAGTAAGAGCTAAAGCAAATGCCCAATTAAATAAACTATACCCATTTATTAATACAAACAGCTCACTAAAACTAGAGATGGGAAAACACTATATAAAACACTTATTAGACCCATCTTAACTTACGCTGCCCCCATATGGGGACATGCAGCCAAAACGCACATTAAAAGATTGCAAACAATGCAAAATAGAATACTTCGGATTATTACCAGGCTACCACCACTCGCACCGGTATACCAACTCCACGAGGAGTAAAAAATGCATTCCATCGAGCAATTCATCAAAAGGCTCAGCTTCAACCTACTCGAGAAAAAGAACCTAAACCACAACCAACTAATACGGGCGCTAGGGGAATATGACACAGCAAATGATAAACACGCAAGGCCACTGTCTAATTTTGAAAGAACAATTAATTTCGGGGAGCCAGAGGTAGACATACAACAATATCTAGAAAAACTTGTTAACGTTACAGATGCTGTATAACGCTGAACGGAGATAAAAACACACACCCATACACGTACACCAACACACACACACACAAACACACACACACACACACACACACACACACACACACACACACCTTCCACAGCCCTCAAGTCCTTGCGCCAATCATTGGCCAAGGCGACCCCAGGGAAAGAGGGTCCCCCGTGAGTGGCACAGGCTCGCACCTACAATTGATAGGTAGGCCGCCCGCCGAGTGTGCTCTCCAAAATATGGACCAAGCAGACACATGGAATATTAGAAGGTATTTTCACACAACTAACGATGCTGACGGCAGATAATTACAACTGACCATTAAAGGCAAATGCCGATGATGCAAACTAGAGTTATATTTAGGTTTAGCAAGATAGCAATAAGTATATTAGACCACAACTGACAAGCTTGCAAGTATTACTTGCAGCGACAATGAAACACCTAAACTTAAGACGTAGCGTTACGGCGTGATAAATTACCATAAACTTCCCAACAAATAACACCAGGAATCCTACCAAATATCACCCACAATAGGCAGTGGATCAGGCTGGGCTTCATGTCAAGCCTGTATCCCTGCATCAGAAACCACCCTCTGCTGAATCGCACTGCGAGACAGCTATGATCATCTCCTGGAATGCGCGGGTGCTTAAGGCGGTACCGCAGCACATTTCTCCTTCCCAATCCGGTGGAGGTTTTTTAGTGGAGTGGTACCCTTGACGTGAAGCCCACATACCCCAATGTGCCCTCCAACACAGTGGAAATCCATAAATGGATTTTTCCTCCACTCGGAAAAAAAAAACCTCCATAACTTCAACTCCCTTATACGCGGTCTAGGTGAGCACGACATCGACCTCGACAAAAACTAAAAGACACGAAAACTTGTTTATGCACGTGAAACAACTACAGTACCAGTACACAAGTTATATATTAAAAAGAGGAAAAGAAAGAAAACACTAAAACAAACCTCTGCCGTCATTTGCCCTAACTTATAAAATATCCTACTACCAGTAGGGGGCTCAGCCCTGATCTGATTAGAGACTGAAAGTCTGGTTTCCGGACTTTATATTGTCAAATCGCAGGTGTTGCCAACTGTCATCTTTCTTCTTTCTTTCATTATTTCACTGTCAATAATTTGCAGTGTACTATTCAGAGTGTTGTTAGTTATATCCAGTTATAATAAACATTTCTAAATACCTTTTCCTCTCTGAAATCTCATTATGACATTTGTTACTCTTGTAGATACTAAAGTTGGCAAAGCATGCTCATCCCAACATATACTTTTAAGTAGTTTACGAATTACACTCTCACGATCTGTTCCAATAGGTACTCAGAATAGTAATTTGTTAAACGTGATGTTAGTAATATAATTATTGTTAACAGCTTAATAAAAATATTTTATCTTCTCTGCTGTCGCTTTTCTATTATTCATCTCCTGTATTCTGTATCTCTATGGTCATGTGTACTAAGAGGCAGAATGATGAATGTTTAAATACATAAATATGTATAATATCCTACAGGTAAAATGAAGGTAAAATAACGGAGTACACTAGACTTATGCTATAGTCAAATCATTTAAGACGTTGTCGTTATGTCGTAGCTTTGTCATTTCATTCACTTTACATGGTCAGTGTATAAGAAAGCAGTAAGACAAAATCATAGCATTAGATAAGAAGATTGTCCCAACATATCGCTAAATAGCGCCCCTTTAGCTGAATTTTGTTGTACTTAGCTGATGTTATCCTGTATTTAGCTTTATTTACAATGAATATCTTCGTCTTGTACTATTTGGTAATGTTTCAGTGACCATTTTCGATACGTTGCTTTGTTTTAGTTCAAATGTATTTTATTCCCTTATCACTTAACGTTTAGTAACCAAACCTAACCTAACAATACCTCCTGCTTGACGTGGACCTAAGTTACAGTATTTATCTATGATCTGTTGAATTTAGTCATTTTATTATTTATTCTAAAATCTCACATGCAGACTTTTAAAAATTCTAACATATCATTAGTGTTGCCTTTTATCTACTTTTTGTTTCTTCTGATTGCAATTTTAGAAGCATTAGTACAGTTATGTCGTTTTTGCAACTATTCATAGGTATTCTATCATATTAAAAAGTAGCTTGGGGCTTTCTCACATGTATTTTTGACTACTACTATTAGTGCTCTACAACTTACAAAATGTATCTAATGAACACTAACCTATAAGTAGTTCAACATCAGTAGTTAGAGTATCATCCACCGATAGCTTTATACCTTTGATAAACAAGAATAGATATACAGAAAACTAAAGTTAACCGTAGCCCGCTCACATACCTTAAAGGGATGATGACTTTTATGATGATGATGATGATGATGATGATGATGATGATGATGATGATGATGATGATGATGATGATGATGATGATGATGATGATGATGATGATGATGATGATGATGATGATGATGATGATGATGAGAAAGACTACGATGACATTTAAATGCTTGACATTTAGGTCTATCAGACAGCCAGTCGAAGTCTTTGTGTTTTGCCACTTGGCATTTCATGTTTCTGTGATAGAAAAATAACGTTATTAAAAATAATGAACAGGAAGATACTGATTTGTATGTACTTAACCTCCAATAACGTTCACAAAGCAAGGCAAACACACAATAAACCATCAGCTATAGGTAGATGTCGATGTTAGATTACAACTAAATATACCTTTCTACGATAAATTTGAGCATTACTTTATAGAATAACTCTTAAGAGTTTGATCAAATTACGATGTTTATATTCGCATGAATAACAAATTGTGTTGCAGAATTTTGTAGCAATCCTCTGTGAGGTACTCAATATACTAAATGATATTTTAGAAATTTTGTATTATCAGATACAAAGTTTTATTACACAACGAATGTAGACGTTAAATCACACAACTTGTTTCAACTGATATTCATAATTAATGATTTCTCAGATATTCTTCAAAGTGCTCCTACTTTAGCCTCTCAAATGTTGCAAGCTACATTCTTGTGTTTCTCGTTGTTTCGTAGTAATAGCACGGAATATGGAAGGCAGGAAGTAGTGACCACTTTTTAACAATTTAGGTAAATTTTCAGTCTGAAGTATCCCTTTTGTATGTTCAAAGATATATGCAAAAGTATTTTTGTAATCGTTAATTTGAATCAAATAGAAGAATAGGTATTTGCAAACGAGTGAGAAGACAAATCAGTGTGTGCAGTTTATTGACCTTATCTTGTAAACATGTATTACATCCGAGAAGTTTTTTCAATAATCTCAATTTTCCAAAAGAGAGCTCTTCACTACCGCACTTGGCTGTTCACAGATGCCTCTACGTGTAATATGTTATCACGTGGAAAAATATTTACTCACAGCTATTCAGTTTTTTAAATAGTTGTAACTTCTTCTCTTTGAAAATACCTTATATTTCATTGGCTTTTGTTGAGTGAAAACATACAGTACCTGTAGTATATACTGACAAAGTATCATAGGAAAAGACAATTGTGTTTGAGAAAGTAAGTCTCCTAAACTAGGAATATCTTTAATCATTTCGCTTTCCTGTTTCATCAGGCGACTTAAGTCCTGCAGATCCTCCGGGGCTCCCTCCCAGCTGGCGCGTGCACGCTTCACAATACGCGCAATGCCTCAAGCTGTTCCTCAACCGGAAAGAAGACGCCATCCCCACTATGACCAAGCTGAAGGACGCCGGAATGGAGAACTTCAGCTTCAACCCGCGGAGTGATCAACCTCTCCGATATATCCTGAAGCCTCTTCCCTAGGACCTTGAAATGGACCTTATCCGTGAGGACCTAGAGGCGAAGGGTTACACCGGGGCCGTAGTTCGTCAACTGAAATCACGCGGCAGGCCTCTGCCAAACTTCCAAGTTACCCTTGACAGGACCACTCAAAACCAGCGACTTCTGCAAGAAAGAGAGGTATGCCATATACTTATCACTGTGGAGGTCTTGAAGACAAATAACATTACTTGCACAATGCTTCAACTGCCAACAGCTGGGGCACTCATTTAAAATGCGTCACATGACCTCCCGATGTGTCCTCTGCGGTGGCCTCCACCGCTTAGCTGACTGCCCAAAGAAGGCAACGCAAGACGTTGTACCCCGCTGTGCGAACTGTGTGGAGATGCATCCTGCCTGCTACAGGGGTTGCGAGACGTTCCGCAACGAACGCTACCGCCGCCAACTGGCAGCCATAGCCAGGGCACCCCCAAGTGCACAACCAGGTCCACGACCCATTGCCAACCCGGCCCTGGTCAGAGATGGCGTCTCATTTGCAGGCGCCATGAGGGGACAAAGTGCACCAGTGCCGCCACCTGCACGCCAACACTCAACAGCTCCCCCCTCCCAGGCGCCATCTGGTGACCTAGCAGGCCTCAAAGAGCTCTTTACTCTGTTTAAAGAGCTCAACTTACAGAAACTTGCTCCGAAGGTACAGCCATTTAGCGCAGGATTTAAGAGCTGCACCAGCACTTGGGAGAACCGAGAAGACCTCATATGGCTTCTGTCGGACATCATCGAGAAAATGGCTCAACTAAGGGGAGGCACATCTCTAATTCGCGGGCTCCTGTGGAATGCCGACGGCATCTACAGGCAGCAGCACGAACTTGAAGGCTGCCTGCGGCGTAATAAAATTGACGTCGCACTCAATTGTGAAACAAATTAAAGCAGGAGCACACTTTCAAGCTCAGGGGTTACCAAATATTTCGGACAGATAGAATAGGCAGACAGGGAGGGGGAACAGCTATTTTACTAAAAAACAAAGTTGCTCATGCTCCTGTTACGCTGCCACCATTGGTAGCAATAGAGTGCACGGCTCTTGAAACACGATTAAATAACAAAACTGTGATGCTGGTGGCCCTCTAGCGGCCCCCAAACTCCCCCGACTGTAGACGCGACCTCGAGCAAATCCTCACTTTGGAGGAGCATGTTATAATGGCACGAGACTTCAACGCTCGACACCCCTGGTGGTATTCACGTCGAGCAAACGCGGCTGGAAATCTCCTAGCAGATCTTATATCAGAAAATGACGATTTCGAGGTGTACTTTCCCCCGGAACCTACCTTTTGGCACTAGTCAGGGCGCTTCGGACCTGAAATTTTGGATTTCGTCATTGAAAAAATGCCTCATTACCAAACAGCTTCACTGTGTATCACAACCTAGAATCCGACCATCTTCCAGTGCACTTTGATATCAGTGCCGCTATCACGCACGGTCTGACCGGCCCTCTGAGGCACGCAGAAACAAACTGGAGCAAGTTTACCCTTGAAATGCACGGGATGGATCAGCCTGGGCTGTCATACTACAGCGAGGTGGACATCGACGTCGCCATTGAAAACTACACCGCCTCGCTGCACACGGCCAAAAGAAATTCCACCAGCTACACCACAAGCCCACCTAGTTTTTGCACGTACCCTGAGGTGGAGCAGCTCATTGCCAGGAGGCGACGCTTGACGAGACTTTTGCGGCTTACCCGCCAGCCTGAGTTCAAAGTGATAGAAAAGTGGCTGCGCAACGTCATTCGGCAACAAATTAAATTAAACAAAATTGAGCAGTGGGAGCAGAAAATGTTAGATACCACACATTTGGACAATTTTTTATGGAAATTATTAAAGGCATTTAAAGTTTCCTCGAGCGCTAACTCAGGCACTGAGGTGCTGCATACTCACCTCGGCCTGCACTTCTCCTCTGAGGAGAAAGCCGAAGTCTTTGCAGACTGTCTAGAAACAAGATTTACAGAAAACCCAGCGACGAATCCCGAGTCAGAACGGGATGTCCAGACTTGGGTACAAAACTGGGTGGCACAGAGGCATGAGCAAAACTTGCCCCTCACAACGCCGAAAGAAGTGTAAAAGTTCATTAGGAAATTACCTAATGGGAAAGCCACCGGCCCGGATATTGTGACTAACGAGGAACTGCAGCACCTCTCGGGCCCTGGTGCAACTTACAAACATTGCCAACGCTTGTTTGCAGCAAAATTATTTCCCTGACACTTGGAAAAGAGCCGAGGTAATAATGCTCCCTAAGCATGGGAAAAGCATCAGGCTACCTGAAAATTACCGCATTATTAGTTTCCTGTCTACTATTGGTAAATTGCTCGAGAAAATAATTCTATTTCGACACCTAAAGCAAATTGCGGCGCTTGACATTTCAAATTGGCAATTTGGCTTTAGAAAAGGGCACTCAACAGACCTTCAACTTCTAAGACTAACAGATGACGTCACCGAGCAATTTAGCAATGGGGCTTCAAGGTTTGCGCTATTATTGGACGTAGAAGCCGCATTTGATGGGTGCTGGCACAACTGCCTGATCTACACTCACACCGAGAGTTTCCCGGCCTCCAAAATCCTCTACCATTGCTGCATAATTTTTTAAAGAACAGCCGCTTCTAGGTCCAAATGGGTCGCTCCTCGTCAAAGGAGAGAGTGATGCAGGCTGGCGTACCACAAGAGGCTATTACGTCACCTTTCCTGTAAATACTCTTCACCAACAACTTCCCCGTGGACGCCAGATGCAAAGTTGCAATGTATGCTGAAGACACTACAATATACAACCATCATAAAAATCCTCGTTACGGACTTTTACAGATACAGTGGTACATTGACCGCTTCCTTTCATGGCTTCATGACTGGAAAATCAAAATTAATGCGACAAATGCCAGCTTATACATTTTACAAAGCGGCCCCCTTTGGCAATGGACCTAACGGTCGATTGCTAAATATTACACTGCCGTCAGCAGGTCAAGTACCTTTGCGTGACGTTGACACGCACGTTGCATTGGACCACCCACCTAAGAGATAACGCCAACAAAGGGCGCCAGCGATTAAAGATGGGCGCCCCCATATTTAGGAGCGAACAGCTAAAGTTGCGCTCGAAGATCATCCTATATAGATCCTTTATTTTATCCGTGGTCCTGTGCGCCTGCGTGGTCTGGGCCAACGCCCCCAACATCGCCCTAAAGTATCTCCAAACCCTACAAAACCTATCCCTACGCAGAATCCTGTCTGCTCCTATCCGAACAACAACTGTCACCATTCACCGAGAAACCCACGTCCCTTAAATCAACGAGGCCATCAACAAACGTGCCTCTTCCATCTGGGCGCGCATCCGACAGCATCAAAACCCCACCATACACTATATTGGTAAAGGCTAAGCCAAGCACCGAAAACACGCCAGAATGAAAGCATATTGAAGAAAAACAGAAATAAAAAGACAACACGACTGCAAAGTTATGCGCGACCAGCCCTTCCTGGCACAGGCGACGCTCCCCGGCAGAGGCCGCAATCATCGGCAGCCCAGGAGTCAACTACCCGCTGTCGCACAGCCTAACTGCGAACATTGTAAATATTGTACATAGCCAAGTCTGTACAGTGTAGTGCGTGTGATATTGGGACGTACGTGATATGCCCAGGGGTGTGTGTGTGTGTGTGTGTGTGTGCGCGCGCGTGCAAGATAAGCGCAGTGTAAATATGTAAATATAAGAACTAGAAAAAGAAAGATAGAGACAAATAACGAGATAAATCTGGTGCTCGGCGGCCTCAGAACAAGTCGCCGTATGGGTTTTAGAAGAACACCAAGACAATAAAAAACCATACCCAGAATTATAAAGCCATGTAAATTTAGAGCCTGTAAGCCGGGTACAATGTACCGGCACCAGGCAAATAAGTTATAAATAAAAAACCTTGTTTCAGAGGTTTATTGATTAATATTTGTTAGGTCATTATTTCATTGGCAATGTTTTTTATATAAATACCCAGTTCGAAACCCTGATCTGACTATTAGGTAATCAAGCGAGTAATATCTTGTTAATGGCGAATGACATTTGTGAAAAGGGTAGAGAAGCGTTATTCAGATTTATCCTGGAGTCATACGTCCTTCACTGCCCGCATATTTATCCGTATATCTATTGACGTTATTTTAAAATATTCCTAACCCTATTCACATTGCCTTTGCGACGCATTCTCCAACAATGTATTACAATAAGCTTACTCGCCTACTTCAAGTAAATCGATATAAATAATTACACAAAGTAACTTCTTTGTGGCGTTTATTATTTTGTATTTATTCCATTCATATAATCAGTATCTCGGTAGTTACCTGTAACGTCATATAAAAAGACAATAAATATATTTATTTCCTTATAGTAGCACACAATAAACTTTGAGCAATTATCAACTATCTTAGGTATTATGTGGTAGATTTCAAATGAAAACTTTTACAGGAAATTCAATAAATGCTATGCCAATAACTCAGATATAATAAGCTCACGAGTACTTAAAGGAACGTAATGATACAGAATAAAAATCGAAAATGTGGTGATATAAGACCAACAGCTAAGCTCTACGTCACTGCCACAGACATATCCACAATTTGTATTTCTTTTCTGGTGTAAACGTCCACACGATCACATTATAACTCGATTCTAGCAATCCGTGAGTTTAGTCTTAATATATCCGGTACAGGTAGCTATTTCCGCTCGACGTATAACAACAATCCCGTCTTAGCTATATGTCTTATAGTTCCGTATTTCTGTAACTGCCCTTCACGGCTGCGATCTCCAATGCTAATCGTGTTTTATAGAACTCCAAACGGAGACCGATCTTCTTATACTTATTTCGTCCCAGTTTTTGTATCTCTCTTTCGTACAAAGTCATTTGCTCACAATAACAAAACGCTTTTGTACACTTTCTTGTAATAAAAAACAAATTGCAGTGACACTCTGTTTTAATCCGTAGTGAAGTTACAGCTTTATAAAGCAGTTCTTATTACACACAAAATTTACAAATTTATTCTCTTCTTCATCTGTTTAAATGCACATATTATACGTCTAATATAATTATGTTATCCAGATAAAGATGATCAAACTGATATTAAATCTGAGCACACACGTAGGACGTTCAGTAATTAATATTACTAACGCTTGTTCATCTGTTGGTCGTTGTTGTAATTGTAGACCAAATGTTCCTTACTTTCTCTTTCAGTATTACAATCCTTTATACGTCTTCAAAGTTCAAAACTCCAATCTTTTGTTTCTCGTGATATGAGAACATTTCATTTTCAGTTCTTTCCCCTGTATTTCCTCTTGTATCTGTAACGTTAGCTGTAATCCAACGATTTCTCTAAATATACATCTTAAAGTTGGAGAGGAATAAGCATTCTTAAAACGAGTGGCTTGAGAAAACGTACGACAAGAAATGTTTTAGTTATATTGATCGTCCGCTAGGAGAGACGTTTTGGTGGACAAGCAATGCGAACACAGACTGACCTCATCCTGCTGTCTAGAGATGGCACTACCTGTTGTATTTTATTTGGAGGAAAAATATCTGTAATTATCTACAACGTTTTATAAGAAAATGTAACTATGATTATTAAATATTGCTTGCATATAATTGTGTTTTATAAGGTAAAAACTACGATTAGTTGTAACTTAATCCTAGCTAATAACGAAGAAACAAATTGTTACGTGTGAGAGTGGTAGTCTTCTAAAGTAAAGTTAGTATTTCAATCTGAAGGTGGTAGAGGCAACCTTTTTGTTAGTAATTGAGAACAATTATAAGAAATAAACAATGCTTGTTTTCATATTTGAGGTTCCTTTTTACGAAATAATAGACAAGCATTTCCTAAAATTCCTTCACGTTGTAACTTAGTCTCTCCACATAATTTTTTAAAATGTCATTTTCGCGAACTTTGTCGTCATTCTTAAAGTCTAGATACAAGTATATTTGTTTAAATATAGCATCGCGAAAAATATTCGCAGAAATAAACTCTCTTACTTACTCCGTTTGTATTCATTTAATATTTTCAGTGCCTTTTTTTCAGGTATAACTTTCGTTAAACAAAAATGTAAATTTACTTATAGGTACAATGGCAATGGGTAAATACAGTAGACGTGTAACAGCTCTAGTTAAGTCCGTTCTTCCATATCTTTTGACAACTGACCTTCACCCACTAGTGTAATTTACTGAAACTGAACACTTCGCTATCGACTTCAAATTATTAAAGTAAATTTTTAATTATTTCCATAAAGGCTCAAAGGGATTTGGCTACAAAATCAGGTTTAAGCGTTACTCAAATGTTTAAAAGCCGGTCGCTATGTTATAGCTTGACATTACATAACATACTCACGCGTTTCAACGACCTATACGCAGCTATTTGAACAAAACTTTTAAATTCTACAACTTACAGACTAGTTACGACCTTCAAATATCACGTTCGTGCTCATCTCTAACTTCCTACTTATGCATTGCCCAGTAACTTGTATATGAAAGTCTTACAGTGAATGTGGTTTAAGCGACCGTGTTTTGTGTTCGAACCAATGTCAAAGCCCTATTTCTGTAGATATACACGCTATATAAAGAATTTGAGAACTGGTTCACATTCAAGTCATCATATTTCCAACCTGTTTCCTTCAATATGGATACCAGACGAATGTTTCGACCATTTATTACAACTATGACTGATTTGTATGACTTCTCTCCTAAGAAAATAAACATGAAAATTAATTTTAAAATGGCACAATGTTTGATTTATTTAAATACTACTTCCTCTGGTGACCTCTTTTACTTGGCCATTGTGTCGAATTTGCGGTGGAAGGCTTCGAAAATTGTCACGCCGTTGTATTTAGGAGGGCTGGCGCAGGCAGATTTTGTGTCGTGTCCCGACACGTAGGCATTCAAGTCCTTCAACCTCCTGCCTACGATGTCCTCTACCATGGCGTTCAGGGACTTTGTGTTGCTGTCGGCCTTTCCCTCCAGGTCGTTAACGCGGTCTGCCAGGTCTTCGACAGGCGCGTCCACTTGACTCATCCGGTCGCCCAACTCCGTGACGTCCTCCTTTACGCCGGACAACTGTTCCTCAAATTTGGCTGCGACGTCTTTCTTCGGAGCTTCCATTTACGTGGTCAATTCGACCATTTTTATGACCATCTTTATATTTGCCGCTTTCGTCTTCGTTGTCAATTCGGCCTTCATTTCTTGCATCTCTTAGGTGATGTTGTCATTTGCCGTCTTCATTTCTTTCAGCTCTACGGCAGGATTGTCGTTAGCCGTCCTCATTTCTTCCATTTTCTGTAAAATCTTTTCCAATGCCGCGTCCATGGTCAAATGTTTCACTTCTAACACCAACTGTGATTTTGCGAGATTTGTAGAGTTAAAAGTCCGCCTTTCAGATATTCCAAAAGCTCTTTATTCCCGTAGAAATACACTGTTCAGTTCTCACGTATCAACATTACGTCACATACATACCACAATCTACCAAGGTCGATGACATAAACAAACAGCGTTCGGATTACATCAGCTCTCATTACAACAACACTACAGCTGTTTACTGTTACGACTGTTAGCGACTGACTCTTGGCAAGTCGCCACCTTCTTAAATATCTAACACTATCCGCCTGTTATCTATTTGCCCGTTGCCGCCACATTATTATATGCAATTGCCAATATACGAAAGAGAGATACAAAGACTGGGACGAGATAGATAAAAGATCTGTCTCCATTTGGAGTGATTGTAACATGATTAACACTGAACAATTGACATACGAGATCGGAGGTGCGAAGGGCAGTTACAGAAATACGGAACTATAAGACATTTAGCTAGGACGGGATTGTTGTTATACGTCGAGCGGAAATAGCTACCTGTACCGGAGATATTAAAACTGAACTCACGGATTGCTACAATCGAGTTATAATGTGATCGTATGGAAGTTTACACCGGAAAATAATTACAAATTGTTTATCAATCTGTGGTAGTGCCGTAGAGCTTACGTGGTCATATATCAGCACATTTTCGATTTTCATTCTCCGTTATTACAATTCCTTTAAGTACTCGTTAGTTTATGTCTGAGTTACTGGCATAACAGTGAGTCTTGAATTTCCTGTATAAGTGTTAATTTCAAATCTACCACATAGTACCTAAGATATTTGATAATTGCTCAAAGTTTATTGAATGCTCCTATAAGGAAATAAATATATTTGTTGTCATGATCTCTGACGTTACAGGTAACTACAGAGATACAAATTTTATGAAAGGATCAAAATCAGAATAATTAAAAGAACAACGAGCTTACTGTGAGTAAATGTGTATCTCGAGGAGAAAGTTTGTAATAATGCGTTGTTGAAAAATGTGTGACGAAAGCAATATGAATAAGTCTCCGAATACTTTTGATGAAATCACTAGATATGCGGCAGTGAAAGACGTATGATTGCGGGGTAAATCTTAAATCAAGTCAGTAGATAAGCTTCTCTACTCTCCTCATACGTCATACGACGTTAACAAGGTATGGCTCACTAGACCAACTAACAGTCAGATCAGAGCACGAGCATTTTGAACTGTATATACAAAATTAAAAGTTCCAACTAAATGTCTTTGAGCACGTAAATAGACACAATTAGAGGTATTCAAAGAACCAATGGAATCAGACCACGAAAAGTGCAATTAAATATCTGGTTTAGTAGACTTCCTTTCTCGAATATAGTTGCTTGTTCCTTTGATACTGTCTCTGTATTCATACTGTATCTACACGGAGAAAACAAATCAAACCTAAGGCACAAGCAATGAACAAAGTAAGTGTATACCTAAAAGCTTTATGGATAACTATAAACTATAATACGCACAATAAGTTGTTACCTGTTGTGCCATCTCTGGACAGCAATACGCAGTTAGTGCAAAGATTGTATATTTGATAATATTGCTTGTCAAACAAAATTCCTCTCCAAAGGACAATAGAGATAAGTAAAATATTGTCTCCTAAACAATATACTATATTGTTTATAACGCTAAAATATCTATAACACTATCTTCCCGAGTTTCTGTTCAAGAAAAACTTATTCTCTTTTCTGCTCCAAGTTACAGAAGTAGATCAATTACACTTGTAGTTGTTGATACTCTATACATGCGAATGAAGTGACAGTGAAATGTTTAAAAAGCGGGTTGTCTTGTTTGTCTTTTAGCTTTCAAGTTATTCCAAAGAACAGCAGAGTGTGGCTTAGGAATTTAAAGTAAAGACAACGAATAACTCTGAAATGGTTAATGATAAAATAAATAGAAATAGTTTATGTGTTATAATATGATATGCATTTTTGTGCACTAATATAATATGTCAATAACACAACATTCTTTCATTGTTTCTTTCCAGGAAGTTTAAGATATACACTTTTTGCATAATGCTAGTAAATATATTAAACTTAGATTTCGATGAAATTGTTAGATATACTTTACAAAACAAAACCTTTCGCCATTTGTATTCCTGGATAGTTCCAATTTTTTCCACTTATTAACAATGATTTTTTATTGATATTGAAATATCCGTTTATTACTCGTGCTGAACGTACACACGGAGACACGTACATAATCACATAGAACTTTGTCTAAAGACGCTTTTAGCTGTGAAGTGGACACCCAAAACTATATCTTCCATTAAATACTAACATAAAAATTTTGGTAGAACATTTGCATATATAATATAAATAGGAATATACCGAACCATTATTCGATCGAACATACATGAGCTAGTTATCGACGGGCGCTTAGGTCTCTCTCACTCATACTCTAACTTACTCTCATAATCGCAAATCCTCGCTCTCGCTCTGGCACAAATGTGTAGTGACACGTCATCCGAAGATATCAAGTATCGATCAATTTTTATAAGATTTTACTTGAGGTGTTCTTACACCTCTACTAATTTTCCTATTCCCATTGTACTTACAAGGAAATATACATATTAGTTTAACGAAACTTCTATCTTATAAATAGACAGTACAGAGATTCTAAAATGAATACAAAGCAAATAAGTAAGACAACAAAGGAATTCACTTTATTTCTGCAAATCTTTTACACGATATTAAAATTAAACTAATAAGGTTATAATTCTACACTTGAAAAAGGGTGAGCGAAATTCCTATCATGTGGGGGAGACCAACTTTGAAGCCCCTCTTTAACGTGAGTTAAGTTAAGGAAGTACTTGTCTATTTTAACCTAAAATGTCACAGGTGTAATATAAACACAAACATTTTGAAGGCTGCATTCATTATAATAGTTTACAGATGCCAGCAAAAGTTTTTTAGAAAGATAGTTCTGTAATAGAGAGCCATGATGTCATTTTGACCATGACGTGCTGGCTGGCTGTATATAGCCAGAAGGTTTTTGCTGCGTGCATACCCGTTTAGGGTTTTAAATACTTGCACATCTGCTTAATTTAGAACAATGCCATTCTAATACAAAATCACTTTTTACCTTGTAGTTAGCTAAAAGTATACTGCAGTTTATTGGTTGTTTATCATATAAAGTATAATTAAGTCCATGCTATATTTAAAAAAACTTAATTACAATTTAATATAATATTGTGTGAATAATTATAAATCTTGCTCCTTGTGATAAAATATGGCGAGTGGTGCCACCTGTAGGGAGCAACGTAAGGTTAGTTGGTGCTGGCACTTCTTGTCTACGAAAATGTTTCAACTAGCGGACGATCAATATAACTAAAAGGTTTCCTATTATCTGTTCTCTCAACGCAGTTTCTAAGAATGCTTACTGTTCTCTAAGTTCAGATGTGTCTTTAGAGAAATAATTTTATAACACGTCACGTTACAAATACCAGAATTAATACAGGAGGAATGATGTGACAATGAAATGATCCCATGATACCATTCAAACAAAAGATTGGAGCTTACAAAGGATAATAATATAGAAACCTATTGTAAAGAATATTTCGTCTGCAGTCACAACAGTAATGATGAACAGATAAACAAGCATTAGTAATATTAATTAGTGAACATCCTACACAAACAGCAAATATATACGCTCAAATTTAACATCGGCTATCTCCTCATTTCCTTGACAATATAAATATGTTAAGAGTATAAATTTATACTTTCAAACATTTGAAGAAGGGAACATATTTATTATTTTGCGTCTAATAAGAATTGCATTATAAAGCTGTAACTTGACGTGCACGTGTTAAAACAGAGTTCAATGACTTTGCCTCACTGCAATTTGTGTTGTATTATAACAAAAGATGGAATTATGGGACGAGTATTAAAGACGTGCTGTTTCTCTGTCTACAAATAGATGGTTCCCATTAAATGAATACTTAATTCAAATATATTTCATAGTTTGCAAGACAAATACCGTTCCCCTACGTGTGATATAATTTATTTTGAACGTAAGAGATAGGTAAAACCGGACAAAGGATTGTAGACATATTAGAATTAATGTAAAATAGTCTCTTACATTGCGAAGCACAACTTTAGAAATATTTTGGTTATTGGTTTCAGTTCTTAAATACTTCTAATGTTATGATATAAGAAGTTCTTTTTCTTTACGCTCTGGATGTGCACAGCGAACTTACTGTCAGACACTAAAAGCGAGCGGTTGTTAATTTTGAGTCGCTCAGGCCAACTCTACTATAAGGAAGAAAATAGTTATTAACAAGAAGTAAATACAGGAATGTGCGCTTTTATAAATAATAATTTGTACATGAATGAGTAGAAAAGGCATGTGATATGACATTAAAATGCTTTTACGTACGACAATGCAAAGAGCAACAAATATATTTGAAATTTATCCCCTAACAACGAGTTCTTTAGACATTTGACTGTCACTGACCGTAAAGGAAATAAGTAAACACAGAATATGACAATAAACGGTTTTATTAATTTCTCCAAACGTTTATCTCAATTTACACAAAGAAAACGAATAAACATATATAAGAATTTTTTAAGAATTAGAGAAGTTATATGACTGAAATTCATAATATTTTAAAACAAAAACAGTTGTAGGTATATAATAATGAAAACGTTTAGTCACTTGGGTATTAGCGTATTGAATAATAATTGTTTATTCTTTGTTATATTGTGACAGTGATGTTGTATTTTATCAAATGATATTGTCATTATACAAACTACACACGTAGTTCTCAGAGTGACTGTGGTATCTCGTGTTGATTCTCTTTGGTCTAGTCTTGACCGTACATAGTATTCTATATGTATCTCAGCTGGTCTGTTTGGTAGTGCCAAGCTTAGATCTACTATACAAGTACGTACATCGGTCTACCTGGCCTTGCCTTCATTTTTTGTTTTCTGATGACCACTCGTGGATAAATTTTGTATACTACTTGGATGTCCTAAGTGACAATAGGTATATTGGGTAGCGAAACTCGTGATTGCAGACAAAGATAATGCTGCTACCAACCTGACAGAAATTTAGGCAATATATGTCCGCGTTTCACACAAACACTATACTGCGTTAGAGGACTATTCCTAGTTACCATTGTACCATTGATACATTATCTGTATTCTCTATTCATACCAGTATGAACAGAAAGAAATGACATAGATATCCATAGAACATTGAAATAAATTTGCAGTAGCTGGCCCCGTAGCTCAGTCGGTAGAGCACCTGCCTACCCTGCTAGGTGTCCCGGGTTCTATTCCTGGCGGTGGAGGTGGGCATTTTTCTCCGACCAAGATGATTCCCTATCACCCCCAGAGTCTGGAAGTTTGAATGAGAGTGTGAATGTGTGCGTGATGTAATGATTAAAAACCAAAGATGAGTTAACACCTTCGATATGTTTGAAAGGAGAACGGCCGCCGAAATGACCATTGCAGTTAAACTGTGTATTTACCTTATTTTTAAGATTTCCTTTCTCATTGACAATCATTTATTTGTTTCATATTCTGTCAATATACGTTATAGCTAAAGATTATTTTCACACAATAAGAAACAATGAAATCTAAGCTATACCTAAGGAACATAATTACTATTTGCTATAAAATCTTATACATAATAACAGATCATCCTTGTCGAGGTAAGATATTACTGGTGGTGCCATCTCTAGGCAGCAAGACACGTCGGTAAGCAAATCCTATTTCTGTTAGCCTTATTTCTAAATTAATTTTTTTCTCCTTGTTGACAATCGATATAACTAAAGTGAAGTAGCCTATGTAACATGTTTTAACAGAACCTTAAACATTAAATTGACACTACTGATAGAACTGACACACTGAACTATTTTTAAATGATCAGAACTTTAATGAAGCATTAATATTATGGACATATTGTGTTTAATAATAAATGGATATAATGTAACTCTTCTTCCTGTCCGATGTATTTTAACTGTGGATTTTTAACATATTACAGCTAATTTTGAAAGTGTATATGACTGATAATATAAAATAAATTGAAAAGAAGAACCTGAGTCTATTGACATTTTGGCTATAAAGTAAACTTTCTCGTGACTCATTGTGGAGATAATTAATTTCCCTGACATTCTTTGTTATTACTTGAAGTTTTGGTTTGGTACGATTTTAAATCGTAATGCAATTTGTTTTTATTTATTAAGTTTCAGTTATGAAAAGAGAATGGATATTTTGTTGTTGTCACATAGTGAGCAGTTCTTAAATGGTTTAGCCAATTTCACTTTAAGGATATGATAAACAAATATAAACGTTAATGTCACTTAAGGTGTAGTAGGCAGAAGAATATACGTATTAAGGAATAATTTGTACAACATTAAGTGTAAGAAGTCAGTTGAGCTTTTATGTACAGTCATGCAAGAAGGACGTAATGTCAAAGCTAGCTTACAACTCCTAAGATATTTGATAATAGTTCAAAGTTTACAGTATGGTCTTATAAGGAAATAAATATATTTGTTGTCGTGATCTCTGACGTTACAGCTAATATACAGGGAATCAGATTTTATGAAAAGAATAAAAACAATAATTAAGAGAACAAAGAACTTTTTTGAGTAAATCTTTAACTCAATTTACACGAAGTGGACGAGTTAGCTTGTAAAAATATATTGTTGAAGAACGAATGTGGAACACAATGTGAATAAGGTTGGCAATGTTTTAAAATAAAATCCCTAGAAATATGTACTGTGAAAGACGTGTGAGTACAGGTTAAATCATGTTATTAATGTAACTAGTCTGTAATTTGTAGAATTTAAAGGTTTGTTCAAATAGCTGCGTATAGGGCTTTGAAACGTGTGCGTTTACTATGTAATGTTAAGCTATAACATAGTGACCGGATTTTAAACATTTGAGTAACGCTTAAACCTGATTTTCTAGCAAATTCCGTTTGAACGTTTAAGGAAGTAATTAGAAGTTTATCTATTTAATTTGAAGTCGATAGGAAAATGCTCCTTTTTAGTAATTTACACAAGTGTGTGAATGTCGGTTGTCAATAGATATGACCTACCGACCGGCTATTAGAAGATTAACATGAGGTGTTACACGTCTACTGTATATACCTATTGCCATTGTATCTACAAGGAAATATACATATTTGTGTAACGAAGCTTCTACCTGACACTGAAGAGTTTCTGGAAATATGAAATGAATATAAACGGAGTAAGTAAGAGAGCTTATTTCTGCCAATGTTTTCCGCAACACAAAAACAACTAAAACACTTGTACGTATAGAGTTTAACAATGACGGAAAATTTCGTGAAAATGACATTTTAAAAAAAATTACGTGGGGAAGAGCAAGTTTGATTGTGAAAGAAGTGTAGGAAAGGCTTGACTATTCTTTCTTAAAATGCCACGTCACATAGGAAAACTAGCACTTCCAACTGTTCATTTGTCACAATTGTTCTCAAGTACTAACAACTGACGTTTACTCATTGAAAAACCAATAACACCACATTTCCACGGGTACGCGTCGCTGGAAAGTTGGCCGCCTTGCAGGCGGTGCTTTCCTGACTGTTTCCGTGCCAGGACTAGGTCCTTTGCTGGTAGAAAGGTGGTGGTCAATAGCAGGTGGTGGTAAAATGTTGGGATAGTGTTTGTGAATTTTTTATTTATTAGAAGATAGAGTGTGATATTGAGAAAGGGGATGGTTTGGTAAATTTTGAAGATTGGGTGATTTCAGTTGGTGAGGAGAAGTCTGGGTCATTTGTAGCTTTCGCCAGGGTCTATGTCATACTCTCCGAGACCTCGTATGAGAGTATTGAAGCTTTGCGGGAGAGAGTCAAAGAATTTTTGTGATAGAGAGAGAATATAGTCACGTAGGGTGGGAAAGGATGTGTTACGGTGAATATTCACGTTTGGAATATACCAGCCAGCGTTAACAGATGTCCTGAGGAAACGGTTTTGGAGGACTTGTAGTCTTTTAAAGTGTGTTTTTGCAGCAATGCCCCATACTTGACAAGCATAGGTAATGGCGGGACGAAGGACTTGCTTATAGAGCAAGAGTTTATTGTGAAGGGACATGCAGGAATTGCGATGATAGAGGGGATAGAGTAGGGCCATCCTACGGGAGATCTTGTTGTGCACATATTCTATGTGCGATTGCCATGTAAGCCTGTTGTCAAGAATGACACCGAGATATTTTACTTGTGTTGCCCAGTGAACAGAACTGCCAGCAATGCATAGTTCCGGGACGTTGTCTTCCCTTCTCCTGGTGAAGGTGATGGCTTGTGATTTTGTGGGATTCACACTAAGCCGCCAGGTGTTGAACCAGGTTGTTAGTTGGTCCGCATATTTTTGTAGTCTACGCACTGCAAGTTCATGGCGTACAGAGCTGGTGGCGATCGCAGTGTCATCCGCAAACTGGTAAAGCGAGCAACTGAGGTAGGATGGCAGGGTGTTTATGTATATGAGGAAGAGAACGGGTCCAAGGACACTGCCTTGGGGTACACCGGCGTGAATAGGAAAGGTGTCAGAAGTGACTTCCTCACTAGTGACACTGAAGGTTCTGTTTTGGAGATAGGTATTGATGAGGTGAATAAGGTAAGAAGGAATGTTGTAATGTATAAGGCGATAGAGCAGGCCTGCATGCCAGACAGAGTCGAAGGCGTGTGTTAGATCAAGAAGCAGGGCTACGACGAAGTGGCGGTTGTTGAAGCCAGTGATGATGTGATCCACTAGGCGGAGAAGTTGGTGGACTGTGGAATGTTGCCTCCTAAAACCAAACTGCTCTGGTCTTAGAATCTCGAGTGTCTCCAATGATTCGTTAAGTCGAGATTGGATGACTTTCTCGAAGATCTTGCTCAAGCTGGGGAGCAAGCTTATAGGTCGATAACCCTTCGGAGTGGAGGAATCCTTTCCTGGTTTCGGGAGGGTGATCACCTTGGCATGTTTCCAGATGGCCGGGAAGTATGCCAGTCGTAGCAGATCATTGAAGGGGTTTACTAAGGCTTTCTTCCAGCAGTTTGATAGTTGTTGGAGCGCCTTGTATAGAATGTTGTCGTAGCTTGCTGCTTTGAAAGTTTGGACAGAAGATAGGCATTGTTGCAGTTCAGTCAGGTTTGTAGGTGGGGGCATTTCATGATCATGTGTTCGGGAGAGGTATGTCCTAACTGCCTCGTTTGTTTGTTGGATGTGGTCCTGATTGCAGGTGTTAGCTGGATAGAAAGTGGTTTCCAGATAGGTGGCTATGAGTCCCACTTTTTCTCTGGCAGACTGTGCTGTGATATGGCCATGGCGAAGAGATTTGTCCTGAGCAGGGAGGCGTAAAAGAGCTTTGGACATTCTCCAGAGAGACTGGTCTTCTGTGTCCAGGGTAGAGAGCCGGCGTTCCCAATCTGCATTGGCATGCTCTTGAAGCTCTAGTTTGAGATTACGCCTCAATCTATTGTACTCCCTGCGATCCAGGGGACAACCTGTGTGCTGTGCTTTACGCCGAGCCTTGTTTTTTGCTGCGATTAGATCGCGCAGGTGGCGAGGAAGCTTCCGGACTGTGCCATGGATGTTGCGGGTAGGTGGTGTAGCCCTGGTAATTGCATTCGTGATGATGGATGAAATGTTCATGAGCACAGCGTCAGCGTCATTAGTGGTCTCACATCTATTGAAGGCCGGGGGATTTGCTGCCATTATCTCGCTGAACTCCTCCCAGTTGGTGCGCCGGGGGTTTGGTAAGAAATTAGGACGAGATTGAAATAATAAGAGAACAGGATAGTGGTCAGAAGATAGTTCGGGAAGGATGAAAAGCCGTGGGTGGTATCGGACGTTTTTAGCTAAGGCTATATCTAGCCAGTCCGGCGGGCAACGATCACAATGGTGAATTGTAGGAGATGAGGGTGAGAGTACCACGAGGCTTCTGTTGTTGACGTAGTGCTCCAAAGTTACTCCTCGCGCGTTTCGGATGTTGGCATTCCAGGCTGGACTTTTGGCGTTATAGTCACCCATGGCCAGGATGGCAGCAGTGGCAGTGAACAGTTGGTCCAGTTCGCCAGCAACAATGGGTTGGCCGGGAGGGATGTATAGGAGTAAAGATGAAGAGGCCCTCTGTTTGTGTCCACCTGTACACCTGTAGCTTCCAAGTAGGCCGTCTGAGGGGTGACCAATGGGTGATGAGCAATGTTGCGGCGCACATAGATGGCAGTGCCACCATAACCATCTGCTCTGTCTGTGCGATAACACGTCATGCCAGGTATTCGGGCTTTGATATTGGCAGACAAATGTGTTTCCTGCACAAGTAAAATATGCACCCCTTTGTCTGCTATAACGTTGGAGGTTTCATGCAACTTCTGCCTAATTCCATTAGCGTTCCAGTAGCAAACTTTGAGGGATAGAAGATCTGTAGTATTGCTCCCTCTAACAGCCATTATTGGTCATGAAGGTGAGGACGGCATGTACGAAGATGGTGTAGGGATGAACTTTGGAGGGGCGAGTTCTCAGTGCCTCAGCCAGATAAGCGGCAAATATAGGTTGTAGATTAATGTGGATCTGCCCCATGGTGTGGAGGAACGCCTCATCTGGAATGGTAGGATTAGACGTTGAACCATTATAGGCAGTAGGAACAAGCCGAAGCGATTCCGTATTTTCTGCCCTAGGTGGTCTTGGTGCCAGAGACTGTCTTGTCCTGTTTGTCGGAGGACGTGTGGGTCCGGAAGGCGGTGGGGATATTACAGTTGGAGCTGTGTAGGTAGAGGGTTGGGGTGACATCGAGTGCTGTATTTCTTCCGGTACCTTGTCTGCTACTGGAGCTGGACTGACAGTGTTAGTCACTGCAGCTGCATAGTTAGGGTACTGTATTGGTGTACGCGATGGCAGTCCTGGATATCGTGCTCCAATGAACGCTTCCCTGGGTAGTTCTGTGTTGTGACGAACCCTGGGTTTGGCATTATATTTGGACATTTGCCCGTCCTTAGGTGCCAACAATTCAAGACGTGCTTCTTGCCAAACAGGGCACTTTGCATATCTGCAGGAGTGGGAGTCCCCGCAGTTGTAGCATCGAGGAGTAGATCCCGAGGAGTCTCTGGCAGTTTGCAGTTTTGTGTCCAACCTCGTCGCAAATAGCACAGACCGGATGGAGTAGACATCCAGCAGAATTGTGCGTAAACTGCTGGCAGTTTGTGCACTGTTGTGGTCTTGATGGTGGCTTATATGATTCCACTCTCACTGTGGCGTGGAACATGCGCGTTTCTTTATAGATCTCACGCACTGTTGTTGTCTTTTGGATTGCCACGCGGAAGTGTGGAAGTGGTTGAGGTTTGGGACCTCTGGTGGTCAGTTGTGCGACCCTCTCTACAATGTAGCCCTTTGCTACAAGGTGGTCTCGTACTTCTTCTTCCGTGACAAAGGAAGGCACGTCTTTAATTGTCACATGCAGGTGACGGTCCTCAGAGAGTAGAGTGGTGACAGCTTCGATATTCTGCTCCTCTAAGTGACGCCTAAGTCGGCGATGGTCATTGGCCGTGGCAGGTAAGAGAGCCACAGTGCCACGGAGGTTCTTAATGGTGTATTCTGCTGACACACCAGATGATAGTACTTTCCTGGCATCTGCGGGATTGCGCAGGAAAATGGGCGTTGGACGACTAGCCCGTGCAGTGGGAACTGTCTGCTGCGTTGTGTTTGCAGCTGGTGAAGTTGTAGGAGCATGATGATCTTCTTCCATCTGCTCTGGTTGTGGTTGATGGGAGTCTGTTGTGGAGCACTTACGCTTCTTTTGTGAAGTGGGTTCATCAGGGAGACCCGCTTCAAGAGGCGCAAACTTGTTGCTGGTGGTGGTTTTAATGGTGGTGGTGGAAGGAGCGGCTTGGGACGTTTCTGCGGTCCTCGTTTTAACTTTCTGCCATGATGTGGAAGCACTGCTGTGGTCGTGCTTCGTGAGGAGATTCAGGATAGTCTCAATGCTGGAGCGGTGAGCCACGTAGACTCTGAAGTCTGAGATGGCAATGGTATTGCTGACTTTGGCGCTGTTTATAAGGCTTTCATTAGCCTTGTTCAGGTACTTCTGCCTGGCACGAAGCTCCAGCTGAAAAAAGCCATGGCATGCTTGGCTCATTGGCATCGATGGGTTGGTGATGAGCTCTTTACCCATGAAAGAGCGTATATCTCCACCTAGGAGATAGTAGTCTACCTCCGTGTACGAGGCAGTGGTGGTGGTGTTGCTGGCTGGGTCCATATTGGCCAATGACATTTGTTAATGCAAAGGCCAATCAGGTGTCAGTACGTCAATTGTTCGACTGTGTGTTGGGGGAGGTGAAAGATAGAGTAGAGGAAATAAGAATGATAGAAAAAAAAGAAAAAAGAAGCACGTCTAGGGCACTAAGAAGCTCGAAGAGCAGAGGGCCTGCCCCGAAAGGCGCCTAAAAACCGGTCCAGAGGACTGTTGGCTGCGGCCTTGCTAATCTACCCAATTACAGTGCTGTTTGTGCTCTTCCTGGTAGTCTAGAAGGATTTCTTGTAGACTCGCAGGCTGGATTGTTTTGTCTCTGCAGAGCAGCAATCAAACTGGATCCGCAAATTCTCGGCAATGAGCGCTGGTAGGCAAGGGCCAAGCCCTGCGAAGGGCTGGTTTGGTCTTGCTGCGGTGCTCGCTGGACGATGTTTACTCCTTGAAGTCTCGAAGAGAAGTGAATGCCAAATTTCTATAAAGTGCTCGTACATGTACTTACTTTAGAAGACTTCCATTCTCATACAAAACAATTTCTTACTTTGTCGTTAGCTGAAAGTACACTGCAGTTAATTATTGTTTTCAAAATGTAAAGAATAATTAAGACCACGATATATGAATAAACGTAGTTACAATTTAATATAATACTTTGAGAGCAATTATAAATATTTTTGCTTGTGATACAGTATGACAGGTAGTGCCATCTCTAAACAGCAGGATGAGGTTAGTTTGTCTTCGCATTGCTTGTCCACCACAACGTCTCCCCTAGTGGATGATCAATATAACTAAAACAACGTTCCTTATCATATGTTCTCTCAACTCAGTTTCTAAAAATGCTTACTGCTCTCCAAGTTTAAGATGTATATTTATAGAAATAGTTTCATAACACTTCACATTACAGATGCAAGAGGGAATACAGGGAAAGAAGTGTCAATGAAGCATTTCCATGTTGTCAATAAAACAAAAATTGTAGCTCAGTAGGGATAATAATATACACACCTAAAGTAAAGAATATTTGGGCTACAATCACGGAAGTAATGATCAACGGATAAACATGCGTTAGTAATATTAATTAGTGATCATCCTACACAAATAACAAATATATGTGCTCAAATATAATATCGGTTTGTTCATCTTTACCTGTACAATATAAATTTGATAAAGTATAAATGTATACAGTTAAACAGTTGAAGAAGAAAACATTATTGTACATTTATGTCTAATTAAACAGCATTATAACGCTGTAACATGACGTCACTTGTTAAAGCAGAATTCTATGGCATTACGTCACTACAGTTTGATTTGTATTATAGCGAAGTGTACAACCATGTTTTGTTATTGTGTGTAATTCACTATTTCGAAAGATAAAGGTTGAATTATGAGACGAGTATTAAAGACGTCCTGTTTCTCTGGCACATTCAATAAATACTCAAGTCAAATATATTTCATAGACGCAAGACAAATACCGTTCCGTGGCGGGCGACCTTTCACGGACTTGTTAGAGATTTTTATAATTATTTTCGCTAAAGTAATTGTCTTGCCTTTTTTGAGTGGCGTATGAGATCTTTGTCCTTCTGTATAACTTTTGTGTAATGGCAAAGGAAAGACACATACAGAATCGTACAACACAAAATTGTAGATCTCTGATATATGTTATGATATAAGAAATTGTTATTGTCCTTTATGTCCTGTATATGCAAAGCGAAACTAATATCGAATACATCATGCCGCGGTGATCATGCACCTTAATTTTGAGTCGCCTCAAGCCAACTCTACTATAAGTAAAGAAATAGTTATTAACAATAAGTAAATACAAGAATGTGAGCTTTTAGAAATAATAATTTGTACATGAAAGACTAGAAAAGGCATAATATACGACTTTAAAATGCTTTTATATACGATAATGCAAAGAGCACCAAATATATTTGAAATGCAGTGGTGGCTGGTGGATTAAATTATTGGTGGTGCACAAATGAAGAATAAAACACAGAGTAGTAGTGACTCACCTATTTATTAGAAACTCTGGTCTCCTCTTTTTAGACTTGGCGAATCTATCGATAACTTTTGCGTTGAAGTCGCTGATCTTCATAACAAACTCCCTCTCAATTGAAAGCATTGCTAATGCTGACAATCGGTTCTGTGACATTATGTTGCTGAGGAAAGCTTTTAGTCTTTTTAAAGTTGAGAACCAGCGTTCTGCTTCAGCGGTAGAAATCGGCATAGTTAACAGTACTGGGAGGAGTTTGACACATTCGCTTAATGTAACACATAAATTGTTTTCTTTAATGAAGTCCATCAAGCACAAAGCGCCGGACATTCCACGAAATTCTTCTCGAATGTAAAACACAGTCAGTTCTGTACAAATTTTTGTTCCAATGATAAAAGGATAGAACCTTATTGTTTCTCTAAGGGAATTCTCTGGAAATGTCTTATCATAGCCGGAGAAATTTTCTCGATGAAATAAAGTCGAGGCTACCAGATGTCCCGTGAAGCTAAATCTGTCCTTTGCTTCTACAAGAATAGTGTCACAGACTTCAAGAACTTCTATTCTTTTCACATCATGATCTTCTATTCTTCTCCTCTTAATTGAACTTTCTTCGTGTTCCTCAATATCCACGCTATTTCTTACTTTTTGTACTTTCCTTTCAAATGCGCTTAGCTGGGCGAGGGCAAATATTGCATTGCAAAATTTTACAAAATGTCCACATGGGGCATGATCTTGTGGAAGAAAGACAGCCAGAATACAAAATTAGCTTCTTTAAAAGTGGCCATAAACCCAGAAGTGTGGTGTTGTTGTTTAACAGAGGTGTCTTCTGAATGACCTCCATGCAATTAATTAAATTCTCCCTGTGTCCGAAAATGGTATTGAGGGTCCGTGAATGAAAACTCCATCGTATCGGAACAGAACGTGGCAATCGTTTCTGCACAACTTCATCAAGCACAGCTGCTCTTTGAGAAGAATTTGAAAAAAAAATGTGCATATTCATTGTAAATTGGCAAAAAATATCCTCACACTGGTGTTTACTGAGGCTGCATTCAGCATTATTAAATTAAGTTTATGTGCATGGCAGTGTATATAAGAGGCACAAGGATACATCTCTTTCACAATTGCCTGAACACCGTGTTTCCTACCTCCCATGATGGATGCACCATCATAGGTCTGTGCTATAAGTTTATTCGGGCACCCTGACAGTTGCAGATCAAGTTGAGATTTAATGACTGTGGCAAGAGAGTCTGCATCATGACCAGCAGGTCGATCAAGACTCCAAAATCGTTCTACGGGTTTGTCATTCACAAGATATCTGTAGATAATAACCATCTGATACATTGAGGAAATATCAGTGGTTTCATCCGCTATGACAGCAAGGAATTCTGCATCCTTAATCTCTTTCATTATTTCCTCTTGGCATACCTCTAACATACACTGAAGAATTTCGTTTTGTATAGTTTGTGAAGTGCCCTTATAATCAGTTGCTTTTTCCATATGGCCCTTCAAGACACTATCGAGATCAACGTTGAAATCTATTAGGCCTCGAAATATACCAGGGTTTAGTGATATATCAGATTCATCATGACCTCTCAAAGCCAGCTCAAATGAGCCGCAAAACCGGATACAGTTTATAATATTTAGGACATATCTATTCTGCGTATCTCTATCGTTATGCAGCTGTATGTTCCTTCTGTACGCACTGTCCATTTGTGCAGAAATATTAATATTGCCATACATTGCTAAACTTAATGCATTTTTTATATGAGACGAAGAGGACTCGTGCTTTCTAATACGGTCCTGCATGCGTTGTATCACAGGAAGCATCTCCTCCAAAGAGCAGGCATGGGAAACAGTATAAAGAGTTATTAACTTCACAGAAACATAACCAATTGTGCTTCTGGTACATGTCAGGGTTGAACTTCCATTGAATGTTCTAGCTTTTGACTTAACCGTTTGAGTTATAGAAATGTTTGGCGTGGGCCTACCCATTCGTTTCACTTCAGATTTTTCTTCAGCACTCCGTTGCGAAAAGGGCTTTTCCAGTAAAGATTGCACGGTATTGATTCCATCAGAATTTTAAAAGCGTGCAAAACAAAACACCTCACAATAAGCACTTAAATAAAATGTTAGAATACTCAGCTCAACCTTAAACAAAGCTTTGTGAAAGCTTTGGGAGCACGAAACCACATTACAGGGTGAGCAGCCACATAGAAGCTAAGCCTGAATGTCACCCTATAGCCGTTGCTAAAAGTAGGAGGAGATAAGTTTATAAACCTCAATTTAAGAAAATGCATAAGAAGCCAGTTCCATCTCTTCACCTTCCCGCAACCCCCTCAGAGAGCCAACATTTGGGCGAAATCTAAGGTTAACACTTCGCTGCAAACCTGGCAGTTCCTACAGCTAACCTCTGTTTATTTAGACTTCTGTGGTCATAGACAGCTACAGACGATAAGCGTAATTGAAACATGCTTGTATATAAAACAATGCAAACAAGTACAGCTTTAATGTGCAAAATGCACCTGTTGTTCCTTCAAAATCAGTGTTTGTAGCGCAATCCTGCAACCTTATGGAGGAACCGCCCCTGGATATAATCTGTATCTCTATGGTTAACTTTGACGTCAGAGATCACGACTAACAAATATATTTAGTTCCTTATAGGAGCATACAGTAAACTTAGTGCAATAATTAAGTATCTTAGATACTATGTGGTAGATTGGAAATTAAAGCTTTTACAGGAAAGTCAGGACTAACAGTTATGCCAGAAACTCAGATATAATAAAATATAGAGTATTTAACAGAATGGAATAATAGAGAATAAAAGTCGAAAATGTAGTGATATAAGCCGACGTTACTTCGACATCACTATCACAGATTGATAAACAATTTGTATTTCTTTTCTGGTGTAAACTTCCATACGATCACATTATAACTCGATGCTAGTAATCCGTGAGTTTAGTTTTCATTTCTCAGGTACAGGTAACTATATCCGCTCGAGGTGATTGATTGATTGATTGATTGATTTGTATATATGGGCACTCAGCTGCATGGTCATCAGCGCCCTTTCAAGAAACTAATTCATGGCAAGAGTGAGATATAAGTTATGCATAATTGAAAAAAAAAACAGATCAAAACAAAAAGACAATAAAATAAATAAGCCCAAATGATTAAACAAATTATAATAAAAGTTTATAATTGCCAATAAAACACCAAAAGTCATTTAAAAATCAGTACTTTCAATATCAACTTGCTATGACAAATGCTACCTGCCCAGTGGTGGTCGAACCAATTTGTTCCTTTTCTTTGGGCCTGTGCTAGCACTTTCAGCAGATTTTTCCTGCCTTTTCCTCACTGTCGTTTGGGCAGTGAGGACAGGATCTACCCACTTCACATCCTCAATGGAGGAAGACGGCTTCCGCACTGGTAGATTCGAATCGAGTTCTCGACAGGATCGGAAACTGCGACTGGAGTGGATGGAAGTCGCCGTTCGGCGTACTCACCAGATGGTTCCTCAGATGTTGACGGATACGTTCGGGGACTCTTGTGCTGGCTAGCTTTCCTTTCCCTGGTCTTACTATTTTTCTTGAGGAAGTCAGTTTTGTCATACGAGGTCTTAAATTTCCTTGGCGATACATTATATATTAACGGTTCACATGTTCTTGAAGTAGATGCTTTCGGCGGTGACTTGGCTGAGACCTTCTTCTTAGGACTGGACTTGGTCAGCGCACTCACTGTCCTTCGTGCTGGCGTTTGTTGCTTTGGCCGTGATCTAGGTGTAATTGTTCTTTCGAATAATACTGCCCCATTTATTTCACTGGTTTGTGTTGAAATTTCAGGTCCAGGTACAGGCTTAACTGCAACTGCACTATAAGTAAAGGTCCTAGGTACAGAAGGCTGGCGAATACAAAAGAGTTTCCGGGCTTCCACGAAGGACACCCTCTCTCTTAACCGGATCTCATGGATCAGCTTCTCCACCATAAAACGGGGACGTTCTCTGGAGTTCGATGAATGATTACCACTGCAGTTAACACACGTTGCGGTGAAGTGCATGCATTGTCATGCTTGACTTCCCCGCAGGCAACGCAAGTGGCAACTCCATTACATAAGTCACTCGTGTGGCCAAAGCGCTGGCATTTATAACACCTCAATGGATTGGATATATACTGCCTCACTTCAATAGCTTCATGCCCTGTCTTAATCCTTTGCAGGAGATCTACTCCATCAAAGGTAAGAAACAGGGTACAAGTAGGCACTAGTTGACCTTGTTCTTTGCGGTGAACTCGATATACACTTGACACACCTTGTTTCGCCAAGCATTCCTGAATCTCCTCATTGGACATACCATCCAATGCGCTGGTGTTTGAAACACCACGCGAGAAGTTCAGGGTCCTATGCAATTCAACGCGCACCGGATAGCCCGCAAGCATATTGGCTTTCAAGATTTTTGCAGCTTGCGTCGGAGAAGCTGCTTCAACTAGGAGCGTGCGGTCGTGCATGTGTTGGATGTCTTTCATTCCATGCTCCACTCAGGAATCGTCTCCTCCAAAGAGCAGGCATGGGTAACACTATAAAGTGTTATTAATTTCACATCCCATAACCAGTCGTGCTTCTTGTACATTTCAGGGTTGAACTTCCAATTGAATGTTCTAGCTTTTGACTTAATCTTTTGAGTTAAGGAAATGTTTGTCGTGGGCCTACCCATTCGTTTCACTTCAGATTTTTCTTCAGCACTCCGTTGCGAAAAGGGCTTTTCCATTAAAGATTGCATGGTATTCATTCTATCAGAATTTTAAAACGTACAAAAACAAAACCTCACAATAAGTACTATAAATAAAATGTTAGAATACTCAGTTAAACCTTAAACAAAGCTTTGTCAAAGCTCTGGGAGCACGAAACCACACTACAGAGTACGCAGACACAGAAGCTAAGCCTGAATGTCACGCTATAGCCGTTGCTAAGAGTAGGAGGAGCTAGGTTAATGAACCTCTATTTAAGCAATGCGTAAGAAGCCACTCACATCTCTACACCTTCCCGCAACCCCCTCAGAGAGCCCACATTTGGGCGAAATCTAAGGTTAACACTTCGCTGCAATACTGGCGGCTCCTAGAGCTAACATCTGTTTATTTCACCTCCTGAAGGTCATGGGCAGCTACAGACTATCAGCGTAATTGAAACGTGTTTGTATATAAAACAATGCAGACAAGTGCAGCTTTAATGTGCAAAATGCACCTGTTGCACAATCAAAATCAGTGGATATAGCGCAAACTTGCAACCTTATGGAGGAACCGCCCCTGGATATAATCTGTATCTCTATGGTTACCTTTGACGTCAGAGATCACGACTAACAAATATATTTAGTTCCTTAGAGGAGCATAGAGTAAACAAGGTGCAATAATCAAATATCTTAGATACTATGTGGTAGATTGGAAATTAAAGTTTTTACAGGAAATTCAGGATTGACAGTTATGCCAGAAACTCATACATATTAAATATCGAGTATTTAACGGAATAATAGAGAATAAAAGTCGAAAATGTAGTGATATAAGCCGACGTTACTTCGACATCACTATCACAGATTGATAAACAATTTGTATTTCTTTTCTGGTGCAAACTTCCATACGATCACATTATAACTCGATTCTAGCAATCCGTGAGTTTAGTTTTAATATCTCCAGTACAGGTAGCTATTTCCGCTCGACGTATAACAACAATCCCGTCTTAGCTAAATGTCTTATAGTTCCGTATTTCTGTAACTGCCCTATTCTTGTTGTTATTCAATGTTACTATCCTTTACACATCTTAAATTTCAAAGCTTAAATCTTTTATTTCTCGTGATATAATAAAATTCCATTATCAGTTCTTTCTCTTGTGTTTCCTCTGATATTTGTAACGTGACGTGTAATGAAACTATTTTTCTAAATATACATCTTAAACTTGGAGCGGAATAAGCATTCTTAAAAGAGTGACTTGACAAAACATAAGAAATGCTTTAGTTATATTGATCGTCCGCTGGGAGCGTAAGTAGAGTATTATTCAGGAATGCAGCTATCCACGAAAACAAATTGAATCAGTTTTAATATTTTGTAAATTACACTTAACAATTCGATGAAACTATACTAGGTTTGTTATATTTACTAGCATGAGACACAGACTGTATAATTTGATTTATCTATCAAAATCTGTGAAACAATGTTATATAATTGGCCTATCATATGATATAGGCAAGTCTTACTGCACAACAAATACCTATCTCACTTAAGTACATAACCTGTCGCTACTTATTTTATGTTATTAGCCATTTCAGAGTTATTGTTTGTGTTTAGTTTAAACTTTCCTTCTTTAAATGTCTAAGCTGAACTCACCTGTTCATTGGAATAACATGAAAATCAAAAGGCAACACATAGCAACCAGCTTTATAGTGTAATTGATCTACTCCTACAAACATATATCTTAAACTGGAGCAGAAAAACAATACGTTTTCCTTGAACAGAGACTCGAGAAGATAGTGCTAATTTCATCAAGTATTTTAATGCTATAAGCACTATATTATATTGTTTAGGAGACGTCTCGTCTATAAATGTCTATAGTCTATTGGAGAGGATTTTTGGTTGACAGACAATATCATGAAATATACAATCTTTTCACTCAGTGCGTTTGCAGTCAATAGATGGCACAACTCGTAACATTTAACAGCGCGGATTATCATTTATAATTATCTATAAATATTTTAGGTACACTCTTACTAGGTTCATTGTTTATGCCTTAGTTTGCATTTGTTTTCTTGATGTAGTTATAAAGTAGACAGAGTATGAATACATAGACAAAATCAAAGTAACAAGTAAATCTATTCCAGAAAGGAGGTCTATGAAACAAAATATTTAATCACACTTTTCGAGATCATGTGTTATAGGTTCATTGATTATTTAGGGTTTCACTGTCATTTAGTTGGAACGTTTTATATGAATATCCAGTTGGAAACTCTCGTTTTCTGATCTGGTAGTTGTTCAAACGAGCGATAGCATGTTAACGTCGTATGACATGTGTGAGGAGAGTACAGAAGCTTAACAAATGATCTGCTTTCAGATTTAGGCTGTAGTCATAAGTGTTTCACTCTAATGATTATGTTTTAAAATATTCCGAACCTTATTCACATTATTTTTGCAACACATTCTTCAACAATATATTATTACAAGCTTAAGCCTCCACTCCGTATAAATCGAGTTATACATTTACTCAAAGTAAGTTCTTTGTTCTTTTAATTCTTCTGGTTTTATTTATTTCATAAAATCTGTATCTCTACAGTTACCTGTAACGTCAGTGATCACAACAGAGATATCTACTTCCTTATAGGGGCATACAGTAAAGTTTGAGCAATTATCAAATATCTTAGGTACTATGTGGTAGATTTGAAATTAAAGCTTTTAGAGGGAATTCAACACTTACTGTTATGTCAGTAACTCAGACATAATAAACTCGTACTTAGAGGAATGTAATGATAAAGAATAAAAATGGAAGATATGGTTATACATGACCACGTAACCTCCACGTCACTACCACAGATTGATAAACAATTTGTATTTCTTTTCTGGTGTAAACTTCCATACGATCACATTATAACTCGATGCTAGCAATCCGTGAGTTTAGTTTTCATTTCTCCGGTACAGGTAGCTATTTCCGCTCGAATTGATTGATTGATTGATTGATTTGTATGTATGGGCGCTCAGCTGCATGGTCATTAGCGCCCTTTCAAGAAACTAATTCATGGCAAGAGTGAGATATAAGTTATTCATAATTGAAAAAAAAAAACAGATCAAAACAAAAAGACAATAAAATAAATAAGCCCAAATGATTAAACAAATTATAATAAAAGTTTATAATTGCCAATAAAACACCAAGAGTCATTTAAAAATCAGTACTTTCAATATCAACTTGACATGACAAATGCTACCTGCCCAGTGGTGGTCGAACCAATTTGTTCCTTTTCTTTGGGTCTGTGCTAGCACTTTCAGCAGATTTTTCCTGCCTTTTCCTCACTGTCGTTTGGGCAGTGAGGACAAGATCTACCCACTTCACATCCTCAATGGAGGAGGACGGCTTCCGCACTGGTAACTACGAATCGAGTTCTCGACAGGATCGGAAACTGCGACTGGAGTGGATGGAAGTCGCCGTTCGGCGTACTCACCAGATGGTTCCTCAGATGTTGACTGATACGTTCGGGGACTTTTGTGCTGGCTAGCTTTCCTTTACCTGGTCTTACTATTTTTCTTGAGGAAGTCAGTTTTGTCATACGAGGTCTTAAATTTCCTTGGCGATACATTATATATTACCGGTTCATATGTTCTTGAAGTAGATGCTTTCGGCGGTGACTTGGCTGAATCCTTCTTCTTAGAACTGGACTTGGTCGGCGCTCAATTTTCATCGTGGTGGCGTTTGTTACTTTGGCTGTGATCTTGGTGTAATTGTTCTTTCGAATAATACTGCCCCATTTATTTCGCTGGTTTGTGTTGAAATTTCACGTCTAGGTACCGGCTTAACTGCAACTGCACTATAAGTAAAGGTCCTACGTACAGAAGGTCGGCGAATACAAAAGAGTTTCCGGGCTTCCACGAAGGACACCCTCTCTCTTAACCGGATCTCATGGATCAGCTTCTCCACCATAAAACGGGGACATTCTCTGGAGTTCGATGAATGATTACCACTGCTGTTAACACACGTTGCGGTGAAGCGCATGCATTGTCATGCTTGACTTCCCCGCAGTCAACGCAAGTGGCAACTCCATTACATGAATCACTTGTGTGGCCAAAGCGCTGGCATTTATAACACCTCAGTGGATTGGGTATATAATACCTCACTTCAATAACTTCCTACCCTGCCTTAATTCTTTGCAGGAGATCTACTCCATCAAAGGTAAGCAACAGGGTACAAGTAGGCACTAGTTGACCTTGTTCTTTGCAGTGAACTCGATATACACTTGACACACCTTGTTCCGCCAAGTTTTCCTGAATCTCCTCATTGGACATACCATCCAATGCGCTGGTGTTTGAAACACCACGCGAGAAGTTCGGGGTCCTATGCAATTCAACGCGCACCGGATAGCTCGCAAGCATATTGGCTTTCAAGATTTTTGCAGCTTGCGTCGGAGAAGCTGCTTCAACTAGGAGCGTGCCATTGCGAGATCTAGTATATGACTTTAAACGACCGGCAATATTATCTAAACCCTGGTGAATAGTGAACGGGTTCACGGTACTAAACTTTCGCCCTTCCTCAGTTCTACAGATAACTAAATAACAAGGGACACAATACTCAGCTATTTCTTTTCCACGTTTAATTTTAAGATTTGTCATAAGAAATTGTATGTGTTTCATCCCCCAGTGCTCCCCACCCCTCACGGATCCCAACAAGGGATCATCCTACTGGGATGACAGGGCTACACATGGGATATAGTGAGCTCGGCGTCCCCCTGACCCAGGAGTTAGGTGTCGTACCTAGTCCTGGCCGATTGATTAGGGGTGGGCTAGTCCCTAACCTGCCGTTTAGGTGAACCTACAGGCTTATTTGTTTAAATTTATTATCGGGAAAGAGACATTCGCAGAAGCTTATTTGTTTAAATTTATTATCGGGAAAGAGACATTCGCAGAAATAAACTGAATTCCTCTGTTGTCTTACTATGTTTGTATTTATTTCATATTTTCAGAACGTCTTCAGTGTCTGTGTGTCAGGTAGAACCTTCGTTAAACAAATATGTATATTTTCCTGTAGGTACAATGACAATAGGTAAATACAGTAGACTCGTAACACCTCAAGTTGTTAAGTCTTATAAGAGGCGGTCGGTAGAACATAGGTTTAAACAACTACCTTCATACGCTTCTGTAAATTACTAAAAACGAACACTCTCATATCAACTTCAAATTAATAAGATAATTTTCTAATTATTTTCTTTAGGGTTCAAACGGAATTTGGTAAAAAATCAGGTTTAAGGGTTACTCAAATGTTTAAAAGCCGGTCGCTATGTTATAACTTGACATTACATAGTATAGTTAGCTGTAACGTCAGAGATCACAACAAATATATTTATGTCCTTATAGGAGCATACAGTAAACATTGAACAGTTATCAAATATCTTAGGAGCTGTAAGCTAGGTTTGAAATTACATCCTCTTTGCATGACCGTACATAAAAGTTCAACTGACTTTCTAATTAATGTTGTACAAATTATTCCTTAATAGATATATTCTTCTGTTTACTTCACCTTAACTGACATACACATTTGTATTTATCACTTCCTTGGTGAAAAATTGGGCAAATACTTAAAGAACTGCTTACTATGTGATGATAAAAATTCAATTCTGTTTTCATAACTACAGGTTGCGGTGACAGAATGTCGCAGAACTCTGTTTTAGCACGTGACGTCAAGTAACAGCTTCATAATGCAGTTTAATTAGACACAAACTAACGAATATATTCCCTTCTTTAGATGTTTAAATGTATAAATTTATACTCTTCACATATTTATGTTGTCCAGGTAAAGATGAACAAACAGTTATTCAATTTACACATACATTATGTTGTTTGTGTAGGATGTGCACTAATTAATATTACTAACGCTTGTTTATCCGTTGGTCATTACTGTTGTGATAGTAGACCAAATATTCTTTAGTTTAGGTTTCTATATTAATATCCTTTCTAAGCTACAATCTTTTGTTTCCCTGATAACACGGAAAAATTTCATTGTCAGCTTTTTCTCCTGTATTCCTTCCTGTATCAGTAATGAAACTATTTCTCTAAAGATACATCTTAAACTTGGAGAGCAGTAAGCATTCTTAGAAACTGCGTCGAGAGAACGTATGATAAGAAACGTTGTTTTAGTTATATTGATCGTCCGCTAGGGGAAACGTTTTGGTAAACAAGCAGTGGGAGCGCAAACTAACCTCATCGTGCTGTCTACAGATGGCACTACCTGTCATATTTTACCACAAGAAGCAGTATTTGTTATTATTCACAAAGTTTTACAAGAAATTGTAACTATATTCGTTAAACATAGCGTGTATTTAAATGTTTTATAGGAGAAAAGCAATAATAAACTGCAGTTAGGTCTTAGCTGATAATAAAGAAAGGAATTATTTTGTATGAGTGTGGCATTCTTCTAGAGTAAGTAGATGTACGTGCATCTTACAGAAATAAGGCATTATTGGTATCTAGATCTGAATTTTAATCAAGGACACATTTGCTGGCATTTGTCAACAATTATAATGAATACAGCCTTGAAAGTGCTTCTGTTTATATTTGACTTGTTGTCTTTTAGGAAAATATAGACAAGTGCTTCCTAAACCTATCTCACGTTAAAAAGAGCTTCAAACCCCCACATAATTTTCATACGAATGTCGTTCTAGGACCTTCTCTCTCTTTCAAATTCAGTAATAACAACCTTATTAGTTTAATTTTAATATCGAGAAGAACATTTGCAGCAATAAGCTGAATTCCTCTGTTGTCTTACTTATTCTGTTGTATCCATTTCAGAATCTCTGTACTGTCTATCTATAAGGTAGAAGTTTCGTTAAACTAATATGTATATTTGCTTGTACATACAATGGGAATAGGAAAATAAGTAGAAATGTAACAACACCTCAAGTCAAATCTTATAAATAAAGATCGATAATTGATATCTTCGGATGACCTGTCACCACACACCTGTGCCAGAGCAAGAGCGAGGATTTGCGATTGTGAGAGTAAGTTAGAGTATGAGTGAGAGAGGTCTAAGAGCCCGTCGTTAACTAGCTCATGTATGTTCGATCGAATAATGGTTCGGTATATTTCTACTTATATTATATATGGAAATGTTCTACCAACATTTTATGTTAATATTTAATTGAAGAAATAGTTTTGGGTGTCCACTTAACCGCTAAAATCGTCTTTAGACAAAGTTCCATGTGATTATGTACGTGTCTCCGTGTGTACGTTCAGCACGAGTAATAAACAGATATTTCAATATAAATAAAAAATTGTAGTTAATAAGTGGAAAAGAAAGGAGCTATACACGAATATAAATGACGAACGTTTTTGTTTGTAAGGTATATCTTATAATTTCATCAAAATATCATAAGTTCAATATATTGTCGCGACAACGGCCATAAAAGTTTCGGCGCAAACAGATAACAGACGGGTAGTGTTTCACGGTAATAAAGAGCTTGCATAAGCAGTTAAAGATAGCGCGAGATAAAGGTCTGCCGAAACAAACGAACTGAGATAAATGGAAATTTCTGGTGACGTCTTAGTTGATAGACATTATTCGGTTCCTTTATTGTTCCGGAAATATCTAGAATTTATCAATGAGGTATTTAAGAAGGCGACGACTCGCCAAGAGTCAGTCGCGAGAGTGGCGAACTGTCGTAAGCAGTAAACAGCTGTAGAGTGTTGTTGTAACGAGAGCTGTTTGTTATTGTCATCGACCTTGGTAGACTGTGTGTATGTGACGTAATGTTGTTACGTGAGAATTGAACAGTGTATTTCTACGGAAATAAAGAACATTTGGAATATCTACAACTCGGAATTTTAATTCTACGAACCCACAAAGTCACAATATTTACTAGCATGAGACACAAACTGTATATCTTAATGTTCTGGCAACAGTCTGTGAAACACTGTTGTATAATTGACTTATTATATTAGTGCACAACAAATACATATCTTATTAAAACACATAAGCTCTCTCTATTTATTTTATGTCATTAACCATTTTAGAGTTATTCGTTGTCTTTACTTTAAAATTTACGTCTTTAAATTCCTAAGCCGCACTCTGCTGTTCTTTGGAATAACATGAAAACGAAAAGAAAAACATGGCAACCCGCTTTTTAAACATTTCACTATCACTTCCTTCGTCTGTATAGAGTATCAACAACTACAAGTGTAATCGATCTAATTCTGTAACTTGGAACAGAAAACAGAATAAGTATTCCTTGAACAGAGACTCCAGAAGATATATAGTGTTAATATCATGGAGTATTTTAACACTATAAACACTATATTATATTGTTTAGGAGACAATCTTGTAGTAATATCTATTGTCCTCTGGAGAGGAATTTTGGTTAACAATCAATATTATTAGATATAAGATCTTCCCACGACCTGCGTCTTGCTGTCTAGAGATGGCGCCACTCGTAATATCTTATTTTGCGGATTAGCGTTCATAATTAGCTATAAAGCTTTTAGGTATAATCTTACTTTGTTTATTGTTTATGGTTAAGGTTTCATTTGTTTTCTCCTTGCAGATATACAATAGATACAGTATAAATACAGTGCCAGTTTCAAAGTAATAAGCAACTAAATTCAAGAAAGGAAGTATATTAAACTATATATTTAATTACGCCTTTATTTGTTTCATATGTTCACTGTTAATATTTGTGAACTCAGTAGTTCATTGGCAACGTTTTTTTATATAAATATCGAATTGGAAACTCTGATTTGACTTTAATGTGGTGTTAATATCTTGTTAATGTCGTGTGGCATTGTAGGAAGAGTAGAGAAGCATTATTCGGATTTATCCAGGAGTCATTCGTCTTTCACTGCCCGCATATCTACTAACGTTATTTTAAAACACTCCTAACCATATTCACATTGCCTTTGCGACGCATTCTTCAAAAATGTGTTACAATAAGCTTACTCTTCTACTTAATGTAAGTCGATATAAACATTTACTCAAAGTAACTTCTTTGTGGCCTTGATCAATCTGTTTTTATTCCATTCATATAATCAGTATCTCTGTAGTTACCTGTAACGTCAGAAGTCAAGACAGCAAATACCTTTATTTCCTCATAGGAGCATACAGTACTCTTAGGTGCTATGTGGTAGATTTCAAATTAAAACTCTGAAAGGAAATTCAAGACTCACTGCTATATCAATAACTCAGATATAATAAACTAACGAGTACTTAAAGGAATCTAATGATACAGAACAAAAATCGAAAATATGGTAATGTAAGACCACGAACTAAGCTCTACGTCACTACCACAGATATATCCACAAATTTGTAATTCATTTCTGGTGTAAACTTCCACACGATCACATTATAACTCGATGCTAGCAATCCGTGAGTTTAGTTTTAATATCTCCGGTACAGGTAGCTATTTCCGCTCGACGTGTAACAACAATCCCGTCTTAGCTAAATGTCTTATAGTTCCGTATTTCTGTAACTGTCCCTCGCGGCTGCGATCTCCAATGTTAATCGTGTTATAAGAACTACAAACGGAGACCGATCTTCTTATATTTATCTCGTCCCAATCTTTGTATCGCTCTTTTGTAGACAGTCAATTGAACACAATAACAAAACGCTTTTGCACACTTTTTTGTAACGCAAAACAAATTGCAGTGACACAATGTCCTAGAACTCTGTTTTAATCTGTAAAGTCAAGTTACAGCTTCATAACGCAGTTCTTATTACACACAAAATTTTCAAATATATTATCTTCTTCATCTGTTTCAATGCACATATTATAATTTTTATATAATTATATTATACAGATAAATGTGAACAAACTGATATTAAATCTGATCACATACGTAGGATGTTCACTAATTAATATTACTAACGCTTGTTTATCTGTTGGTCATTACTGTTGTAATTGTAGACCAAATATTCCTTACTTTCTCTTTCGGTATTACTATCCTTTATACGTCTTCAAAGTCCAAAGCTCCAATCTTTTGTTTCTCGTGATATGAGAACATTTCATTTTCAGTTCTTTCCCCTGTATTCCCTCTTGTATCTGTAACGTTACATATAATCAAACTATATCTTTAAATATACAGCTTAAAGTTGGAGAGGAATAAGCATTGTTAAGACGAGTGGCTGCAGAAAGCGCACGATAAGAAATGTTTTAGTTATATTGATCGTCCGCTAGGAGAGACGCGTTGGTGGACAAGCAACGCGAAAACAGTCTGACCCCATCCTGCTGTCTAGAGATGGCACCAACTGTTATATTTTATTTGGAGGAAGAATATCTGTAATTATTTACAACGTTTTATAAGAAAATGTAACTATGATTATTAAATATAACTTATGTTTAATTATATTTTATAAGGTAAGAACTATGATTAGTTGTAACTTATTCTTAGCTAATAACAGAGAAACAAATTATTACGTGTGAGAATGGCAGTCGTCTAAAGTAAATAGATATAATACCACTTTTTGCCAATGTGGCATTATTAGTATTTCAATATGTTAGTCCTTTGGGAAATCTTTTTGTTAGAAATTGACAACAATTATAAGGAATAGACTGTTGGAAATGCTTGTTTGTCTATGTGAGGTGGCATTTTACGAAAGGATGGTGAAGCATTTCCTAAACTTCTTTCACATTGAAACTTTGTCTCTCCACGTAATTTTCTTAAAAAGTCATTTCTACGACCTTTGCCGTCATTCTTAAATTCTAGTTTTACAAGTATATTTGTTTAAATATTATATCGCGAAAAATATTCGCAGAAATAAACTCTTACTTACTCCGTTTGTATTCGTTTCATATTTTCAGAACCTCCTCAGTGTCTGTGTGTCAGGTATAACCTTCGTTAAACACATTACCTTATAGGTACAATGGCAATGGGTAAATACGGTAGACGTGTAACACCTCTAGTTATGTCCGTTAAGGGCCGGGCGGCAGGTCATATCTTTTTACAACTGACCTTCACACACTTGTGTAAATTACTGAAACCGAAAACTTTCCTATCGACTTCAAATTAATAAAATAAATTTTGAATTGTTTCCATACAGGCTCAAAGGGATTTGCCTACAAAATCAGGTTTAAGCGTTAATCAAATATTTAAAAGCCGGTCGCTATGATATAGCTTGACATTACATATTATATTCACACGTTTCAACGCCCTATACGCAGCTATTTGAACAAAACTTTAATTTATACAACTTACAGACTAGCTACGACCTTCAAATATCACGTTCGTGCTCATCTCTAACTTCCTACTTATGCATTGCCCAGTAACTTGTATATGAAAGTCTTACAGTGACTGGGGCTTAAGCGACCGTGTTTTGTGTCCGAACCAACGTCAAAGTGCTATTTTTCCAGATATATACGCTATAGAATGAATTTGATAACTGGTTCTCATTCAAGTCATCATATTTCCAACCTGTTTCCTTCAATATGGGTACCATACGAACGTTTCGACCATTTAAATATTCTGTCACAATGTTGTATATTTAACCTGTCATATGATGTAGACAAGTCTTACTGCACAACAAAGGAATATCTAATTTAATCACATCACTTATCTCTACTTATTTTTCCTCATTGGTCATTTAACATTTCTTGTTTTTAGTTTAAACTTTCCATCTTTAAATTTCCAAGCTCCACTCCGCCGTTCAATGGAATAACATGAAAATGAAAGTTTACTTATGTAAATAAATTCCTGTTTCTTTTTTAAATTTCTTTTATATTAGTCACAAACACCATAAGTATATAGTGAATAGGCTACTTCACTTTACTTATATCAATTGACCACAAGAAAAATAATTTTAATTTCGAGATAACGCTAACGGAAATAGGATCTTTTTACCGACGTCTCTTGTTGCCTAGAGATGGCACCACGAGTAATATCTTATCTCGACAAGGATGATTTGTTATTATGTATAACATTTTATAACAAATAGTCATTACGTTCCTTAGATATAGCTTAGATTTCATTGCTTCTTATTATGTGAATATAATCTTTAGCTACAATGTATATTGACAGAATATCAAACTAAGAAATGATTGTGAATGAGAAAGGAAATATTCAAAAATAAAATAAATATATAGAAAGTACAAATATCTTTCATTATTATGTTGACCTTTTCGAAATGTTTTTGATGATACTTGTATAAATAGAAGGTACAGATTATGTATTAATGGTACAATAGTAACTACGTATAGTCCTTTAACGCAGTGTAGTGTTTGTCTGAAACGAGGATAGACGTTACCTAAATTTCTGTCAGGTTGGTAGCAGCATTCTCTTTGTCTAAAATCACGAGTTTCACTGCCCCATATACACCTATTGTCACTTAGGGCACCCTATACAAAAATTATCCACGAGTGATCATCAGAAAACAAAAATTGAAGTACAGTCACTTAGGGAACTGCGTGTGTAGTTTGTTTAATGGCAATATCATTTGCTAAGATACAACATCACTGTCACAATATAACAAATAATAAACAATTATTGTTTAATAAAATAATTTTCAACTGACTAAATCTTATTATTTGTTATAACTACAACTGCTTATGTTTTAAAATATTACCAATTTCATTCAAATAACTTCTCTAACTCTTCAACTGTTTCTTATATAAGTTTATTTGTTTCGTTTGCGTTAATCGAGATAAAAGTTTGGAGAAACTTATTAAACGTTTATAAGATATGTATTTAGAATCATTCTGTACAAATTTCATAAATGTTACGCAAGCCATACTACTAAAAGATAGTACCTATAGCATTTGCTTCATTAGCACATCTCTTACAGATATTATTCAATTCTATTCTGCTCTTACATTACCCTCATTGGCCGCGTATATTGATTATGTATTTAAAAGATCAACATTTCCTCTCGCATTCTTCATTATCTGTTGTTATATTAAGTAATGTTCAAATCGTATAAGTGGAAGCCGATATATAATAACGACCTGTACACATGTGGCTTTCTGCATTTAAGGTTGTACGTTTTTTCAAGAGCAATTTACAAATTCTTCCTTCTACATTGTTAATACATTTTATTATGTATTTCCTGATAGGTAAAACGGAAATTAGGAAATACAGTAGAGGTGAATGGATCAAAACTTTTAATAGTTGGTGGCTATGTCTTGACATTGCATTCTGTTTGCATTGCCACGACATAAAATTATATAAATATTTGAAAACTCACTCCAATAACAAACAATACATTAAAATAGTTAGCACCATTGTTTGACATAACTAGTTCATGCCTGTTCAATCGAATAATGCTTTGTTACATTTTCTACTTATATTATATATGGAAATGATCTACAAACACCTTATGTTAAAATTTCGCCGTAGATACAGTTTTGGGTGTCCACTTAACCGCTAAAAGTGTCTTTAGACAAAGTTCCATGCGATTATGTTCGTGTCTCCGTGTGTACGTTCAGCACGAGTAATAAACATATATTAACAAAAATGAAAATCTTTGGTAATAAGTGGAAAATAAAAGGAACTATGCACGATTACATGATTACAAATGGTGAAAATTTTTTCGATTTGTAACCTATATATATAACAATTTCATCAAAATATCATATAATAAAATAATATTTACTACACGAAACACAAACTGTATATCTTACATTTTCTGGCAAAAGTCTGTGAAACAATGTTGTATAATTGGCCTATCGTATGATATAGATAAGTCCTACTGCACAATAAATGCCTATCTTACTAAAACACATAAGCTATCTCTAGTTATTTTATGTCATTACCCAATTTCAGAGTTATTCGTTGTCTTCAGTTTAAACTTTCCATCTTTAAATTTCTAAGCTGCACTCTGCTGTACATTGCAATAACATGAAAATTGAAAGACAACATATAGCAACCCGCTTTAAAGTGTAATTGATCTATTTCTTCAAACAATTATCTTAAACTGGCGCAGAGAAAAGAAATTACTTTTCCTTGAACAGAAACTCGAGAACATAGTGTTAATTTCATCGAGTATTTTAATGCTATGAACACTATAGTATATTGTTTAGGACACAATTTTTAGTTATGTCCATCTTCCATTGGAGAGGAATTTCGATTTACAAGCAGTATCATCAAATATGTAAGCTTTCCACTGAGTACGCTTACCGTCAAGAGATGGCACCACACGTAACATCTTACTGCTCGAATTATCATTCATAATTATCTAGAAATATTTTAGGTATACCCCTACTTTGTTGATAGTTTATAGCTTAAATATCATTTGCTTTCTCCTTGTGCATACAAAATAGATACAATATGAATACAGAGACAATATCAAAGGAACAAGTAACTGTATTCCAGAAAGGAAGTCTATCAAACAAAATATTTAATCACACTTTTTGAGATCTTCTTTCATTGTTTCAATGACTATTACCATAACTATCTCTTTTAGTTGGAACTTTTTATATGAATATCCAGTTGGAAATTCTCGTTTTCTGATCTGGTAGTTGGTCAAACGAGCCATACCTTGTTAACTTCATGTGACACGCGTGAGGAGAGCTTTTGAAACATTTGAAGCTCTTCAAATGATCTGTTTTCAGATTTAGCCTGTACTTATAAGTGTTTCACTCTAATGATTTTATTTTAAAGTATTCCGAACCTTATTCATATTACTTTTGCCACACATTCTTTAATATTATTACAAGCTTACTCCTCCACTTCGTATAAATCGGGTTATACATTTCCTCAAAGTAAGTTCTTTGTTCTTTTAATTCCTCTGTTTTTATTCCTTTCATAAAATCTGTATCTCTATAGTTACCTGTAACGTCAGATATCACGACAGCAAATATATTTACTTTCTTATACTAGCATTAGTAAACTTTGAGCAATTATCAAATATCTCAGATATTACGTTATGGATTTGAAACCAAAACTTTTACAGGAAATTCAAGACTCACTGTTATGTCAATAACTCAGACATAATTCACCCACGAGTACTCAAAGGAACGTAATGATAAAGAATAAAAATAGAAAATATGGTCATAACGTAACCACGTAACCTCTACGTCACTACCACAGATTGATAAACAATTTGTAATTCTTTTCTGGTGTAAACTTCCATACGATCACATTATAACTCGATTCTAGTAATCCGTGAGTTTAGTTTTAATATCTCCGGTACAGGTAGCTATTTCCGCTCGACGTATAACAATAACGTCTTAGCTAAATGTCTTAATGTTCCGTAGTTCTGTAACTGTCCTTCGCGGCTGCGACCTCGTATGTCAATTGTTGAATGTTGATCATGTTATAAGAACTTTAAATGGAGACCGATCTTCTTATATTTATCTCGTCCCAGTCTTTGTATATCTCTTTCGTACACAGTCAAATGCCCTCAATAACAAAACGCTTTTGCAGAATTCGTTATCATAGAGAACAAAATGCAGTGACAATGTCGTAGTTCTCTGTTTTAACACGTTACGTGAAGTAACAGCTTCATAATTCAGTTCTTATTACACAAAAAATTTACAAATATGTTCTCTCCATCTGTAAATATGTACAAATTTATACTTCTTATATATTCTCCAGATGAAGATGAACAAAATCGTTAAACCTGAGCGTATACATTTGTTGTACACTTAGGATGTTCACTAATTAATATTACTAACGCTTGCTTATCTGTTGGTCATTTTAGTGATTGTAGACCAAATATTCTTTATTTTCAGTTTCAGTATTACTATCCTTTATACGTCTACAAGTTTCATAGCTCCAATCTTTTGTTTCTCGTAATATGAAAACATTTCGTTATGAGTTCTTTCGCCTGTATTCCCTCTTGTATCTGTGACGTGACGTGTAATGAAACTAAATCTTTAAATATACGTCTTAAACTTGGAGAGGAATAAGCATTCTTGAAAGAGTGACTTGACAAAACATAAGATAAGAAACGTTTTAGTTGTATTGATCGTCCGCTGGGAGAGACGTTTTAGTGGACAAGCTAATACGAACACAAACTGACCTCATCCTGCTGATTAGAGATGGCATTACCTGTCATATTTTATTTGAAGAAAGAATATCTGTAATTATCTACAACGTTTTATAAGAGAGTGTAACTATATCTGTTAAACATAGCTTGGATTTAATTGTGTTTTATAAGGTAAAAACAATAATTAATTGTAGCTTAGTCTTAGCTAATAACGAAGAAACAAACTATTATATGTTAGAATGGCAGTCTTCCAAAGTAAATAGATATAACCACATTTTATATAAAAGTGGTATGTATACAAGTCCTCCAAAACCGTTTCCTCAGGATATCGGTTAATGCTGGCTGGTATATTCCGTGACACATCCATGCCCATCCTACGTGACTATATTCTCTCTCTATCACAAAAACTCTTCGACTCTCTCCCGCAAAGCTTCAATACTCTCATACGAGGTCTCGGAGAGTATGACATAGACCCTGGCGAAAGCTACAAACGACCCAGACTTCTCCTCACCAACTGAAATCTCCCAATCTTCAAAATTTACCAAACCATCCGCTTTCTCAATATCATACTCTAACTTCTAATAAATAAAAAATTCACAAACACTATCCCACCATTTTACCACCATCTACTATTAACCACCACCTTTCTACCAGCAAAGGACCTAGTCCTGGCACGGAAACAGTCAGGAAAGCACCGCCTGCAAGGCGGCCAACTTTCCAGCGACGCGTACCCGGGGAAAAGTGGTATTTATTGGTTTCTCTATCAACTCCTTTTGTTAGTACTTGAGAACTATTATATCAAATGAACAGTTGGAAATGCTTGTTTTTCCTGTATGACGTTCCGTTTCAGGAAAGAATAGCCAAGCATCTCCTAAATTTCTTTCACTTGGTCTCCCCCACATATTTTATTATAAAATATCATTTTCACGACCTTTGTCGTCATTCTTAAAGTCTAGACTTACAGAGATTATCTGTTTAAATTTAGTATCGCGAAAAACATTCGCGGAAGTAAACTGTGTTACTTACTCCGTTTGCATTCATTTCATATTTTCAGAACCCCTTCTGTATCCGTGTGTCAGGTAAAACCTATGTTAAACGAATATGTATATTTCCTTGTAGGTACAATGTCAATAGGAAATTACAGTAGACGTGTAACACCTCAAGTTAATTCTTATAGGAGCCGATCGGTAGGTCATATCTTTTGACAACTAAACTCCACACACTTGTGTAAATTATTGAAAACTAGCAATTTAGTATTATAAACACTATATTATATTATTTAGGAGACAATCTTTTAGTTATGTTTATTATCCATTGGAGAGGAATTTTGGTTGACAAGTAAGATCAAATATATAATCTTTCCACTAATTGCGTTTTGCTGTCTAGAGATGGCACCACTCGTAACATGTTACTGTGCGGATTATCATTTACGATTATCTATATAAAGCTTTTATTTATACTCTTACGTTCTTCATTGGTTATGGTTTAGATTTTCCTGCAGACTGCCCCAACTTCAGCTTCCGAGTTCGAAGGATAGAGTGGACTAACTCTGTCCGGTACCTAGGAGTCCATTTGGACAGAGGTCTAAGTTTTCGCCAGCACATCAGAGACCTATCGGCGGAGGTGCAGGGAGCAATTGCTTCCCTTTATCCAATGCTGGGGTCGACCTCGATGCCAGTAGGTCTGAAGTTGTACCTCTTCCGAGCGCTGGTAATCTCGGTGAAGCTATATGCTTGCGACATCTGAGGCATGGCCGCAGACAGCTGGCTGTCATGGCTTCAACGTGCACAGAATAGAGGACTATGGTCTATATTGTCACCTAATTATTGGAAGGCCCGAGCAGCTAGCAGCCGGGTAGGCGACAGGAGGCATTCAGACTACGCCTACCCATTTATCTTGTAGCGCTAACGAATGGGATGGTTGGAAAAACATCACTAGTCATTTCGTTCCCCCCTCCCTGACGTCTGGAACAGTCGAGAGGATTCACTGGACCGCGAGACTTCCAGAAACGGCGTTCTTCCCTGTATAAGGCCTGCACTGAACAGAACCTTAACGATGATCTACGGTACCGACCGCAGGTTCCCATCTCACTTCCTGCAAACTCAGTCTGGCATACCATACGTCGAAGACGTCGTGCGTGAACGAACAGCACTTTGTATGCCATGATCACTCCTCACCCTAACCAGGTGATGAATTCCATAGGTCAATCCGACCACCGTCTCCCCAGGAGACGGAGGAGCTATCGCCTAACCAAGGATGCCCATGGGTGGTAAAGCCTGCGTCCCCTCCTGCCCCCTACCAATCACCGCCAGGTCGCCTCTCGCCTTGGCCGCGGCTGGAAGGTAAACACCTGCAGCCTTCCCTGGAGCAGGCGCACGACCTGATCTTATTAAACCTAAAAGCTTAATTCCCATCTGGTCTCTCGCTACTGGTTCCCCCTTTGCTTAACGGTTCGCTAGCGACCGCACAAAGCGAGGTGGAAGGGGCACTGGGTTTTCCACAACCAGGTGGTGCCTTCATTGTGGACCCCGACACCAGCGACCGTTGCATTGGAGGCGTCCTATCGCAGATCCAGTACGGCCATGAGAGGGTGTTAGCCTACTACAGCAAGACGTTATCCAAGGCAGAGAAGAACCACTGCGTCACCCGACGAGAATTATTGGCGGTAGTAAAGATCTTGGAGCACTTCCACAAGTACCTGTACGGTCAGCCATTCCACCTCAGGACTGACCATTCCGCCCTAACCTGGCTATTGTGCTTTAAGAACCTGGAAGGCCAGAGAGCACGTTGAGTCCAGAGGCTGCAGGATTACGACTTCACCTCGGAACATCGTAGAGCCACGGTAACGCAGATGCTATGTCCCGAAGACCCTGTCCAGAAGAGTTCAGTCAGTGCACATGAGTGGAAGAGAAGGAGCATGCCGCAGCACTCCGAGTAGTCACGGCAGTGCCTGCTAACGGATGGGATAGCGCAGGCCTCAGGTTGGAGCAGCTGCCAGACGCAGACTTGGGGCCACACTTGAGGGAGGTGGAGGCAGGGCCAAGACCAACCTGGGAGGACATCGTACAGAGGAGCGCCACCTACAAGTCGTACTGGGCCTAATGGAACTCGCTGATGACCATAGAGGGCGTACTGTTCCAGATACGGGAATCAACCGATGGGAAGCCGCAGAGAGAACAGTTGGTACTTACCCGGAATAAGGCCCCGGAAGTCTTGGAGGAAGTGCGCGCCGGCACTTCAGGAGGACACCTGGGTTCGAACCGAACGATTGAAAATCTTCGGCAGCGCTACTACCTGCTGAGGCTCCGAGACGACGCTGAGGGATGGTGCCGTCAATGCCACGTGTGCGCGGTGAGTCACGGCTACTAGAATTTGAGCTCGGATCGCATGCTGCAGTATAACGTCGGAGCGCCATTCGAACGGATCGCTGTTGACATAGCTGGACCATTTCCGATGTCCGACCGAGGCAACAGGTAGCTGATGGTTGTCGTGAACTCCTTCACCAAGTGGCAGGAGGTGTATGTCATTATGTAGTATAATATGTAGTATAATATAATATAACATAACAATAAGTATAATATAACTATAAATGTTACATAAGTATTCCATTACGTTGTACAACTCTTCCCATTTAAAACACATTTAATACAACTACTTCTTTCATTCCACAACAACATCAGAACCTATAAATTTATATAGGTGTACTCTTATTTTGTTCACTGCTCATGCTTTACATTGCATTTGTTTTCTCTGTGTAGATATACAGTAGACTCAGAATAAATACAGAAACAGTGTCAAAGGAACAAATACTTTTTTGTGACAAAGCAACTCTACCTAATCAAATATTTAATAACACTTTTTGTCACTTTATTTCATAAGCTCAGTACCAATACTCTTGATATTGTGACTTTGTGGGTTCGTGAAATGAAAAGTCCAATTACACAAACTCAACAATTTTCTTTATTTCTACCGACCCACAGTTTAACACTTGCCAATTGCACAGAATTACGTGCTGCACACAATTACAATTCACCAGTTCGTCCGTTACAATTACACCTGCACTAGTAATTACGGACAATACTCCGATGCACGTACACAGTCTTCTCGTTCCTTAACACGGCGCTCCTTCGCTAGCACGTCAAACACTGACTGACTGACCCTTGACTGTCTCTCTGAAACCCTTTTTATAGGAATGCCACTGTTTTTCTAGAAGTCTCTGGTTTCCCGCAAATCACCCGAACGTTCCAGAGGACAGGAGAAGGGGAGAGAAACGTCGAGGGACAGGTGACATTTCCCCAAATAACCCCTCAGTTAGTGACAGATTAATGGGCCGGGGGCGTGGCTCGGCCGCCTCGGACCCTTCGAGCTGTCCCCGGTCGTATCTTACGCTAGTAGGGTGACACTGCTCCCTCCTCAAAGCTGGTCCTCCCGAACAGCACCATTGTAGCGGGCTAGGCGATCCAGTGTACCACCAACATCTTCCCTCGGGGAACCTTCTGGATGCGATAGACTACGTCGTTAATCCTCTTCACCACCCAGTACGGTCCTTGCCATGGCTACTGGAGCTTCGGGCAGCGTCCCTTGGTCCGGGTAGGACGGTACAACCAGACCAGGTCACCTTCCTGGAACCCTTGGCTGTTGGCTTGCCTGTCATACCTGGTCTTCATGCGGTCGCTCGCCTTCTGGATGTTCTGGCCAGCCATCTCGTGCATGTCGTGGAGATGGTCCACCAAGTTCTCCACATACTCGGTCGCTGGCTGTTTCGCTTCCGGAGGGCTTCCAAAAGCCAGGTCACAAGGGAGGCGTAACTCTCGGCCGAACATTAAGCTGTCTGGCGTCATCCCAGTTGTGTCGTGTGTAGACGAGAGGTAGGCCAGCAAGAACTGTGGCACCCTGACGTCCCAGTCTCGCTGATGGCTGGCCACGACCTTCCTCAGGTGTTCCTCTAAGGTCTTGATGTACCTTTCGACCATGCCATCCGATTGGGGATGTAGAGGCGTAGTGCGAGTCTTGTTCATCCCAAGCCTTTGTAGTGCCTCCTTCATTAGGTTGGACTCAAAGTTGGTACACTGGACACTGTGTAGCTCTAACGGCACCCCAAATCTACAGAATACTTGTCCACGAGGCAGTCTGTGACTGTCTTTGCCTCTTGGTTTGGGATGGCATACACCTCCGGCCATTTGGTGAAGTAGTCCACGACCACCATTAGGTACTTGTTGCCTCGGTCGGAAACTGGGAACGGTCCAGCAATGTCAACGGCGATCCGTTCGAATGGCGCTCCGACGTTGTACTGCTGCATGCGACCCCGGCTCCTAGTGTGGGGGCCACGACTCGCCGCGCACACGTGATACTGACGGCACCATCTCTCAGCATCTTTTCGGAGTCTCAGCCAGTAGTAGCGCTGCCGAAGTTTGTCGATCGTTCGGTTCGCTCCCAGGTGTCCTCCAGAAGTACCGGCGTGCACTTCCTCCAAGACTTCCGGGACCTTACTCCGGGGAAGTACCAACTGTTCTCTCTGCGTCTTCCCATCGGGTGACTCCCATACCTGGAACAGCACGCCCTCTCTGGTCTTCAACGAGTCCCACTGGGCCCAGTACGACTTGTAGGTGGCGCTCCTCGGTGCGATGTCCTACCAGGTTGCTCTCGTCCCTGCCTCCACTTCCCTCAAGAGTGGCCCCAAGTCTGCGTCCGCCAGCTGCTCCCTCCACTGGCCGGCGCTATCCCATCCGTTAGCAGGCACTGCCGTGACTACTCGGATTGCTGCGGCACGCTCCTTCTCCTCCACTCTTGTACACTGGCCGCACTCTTCCGGACAGGGTCTTCGTGACATGGCGTCAGCGTTACCGTGCCTCTTCCCTCTACGATGTTCCGAGGTGAAGTCGTACTCCTGCAGCCTCTGGACCCAACGTGCTGTCTGGCCTTCGAGGTTCTTAAAGCTCAATAGCCAGGTTAGGGCGGAATGGTCAGTCCTCAGGTGGAATGGCTGACCGTACAGGTACCTGTGGAAATGCTCCAATGTCTTTACTACCGCCAGTAATTCTCGTCGAGTGACGCAGTAGTTCTTCTCTGCCTTGGATAGCGTCTTGCTGTAGTAGGCTATCACCCGCTAATGGCCGTCCTGGATCTGCGATAGTACACCTCCAATGCAATGGTCGCTAGCGTCGGTGTCCACAATGAAGGCGCCACCCGGTTGTGGGAAACCGAAAATTGGAGCACTGTACAGGGTCTCCTTTAGGTGCTGGAAAGCGTTTTCTTCGTCCTCCGTCCACACATAAGGCCGGTGTTCCTCTGTCAAGCGGGTGAGGGTTTTGCGATGTTGGAGAACCCCTTTATGAAGCGCCTGTAATAACTGCCCAGCCCCAGGAAACTGCGCAATTCTTTCTTATCCTTTGGGCGAGGCCAATCTCTCACAGCCTGTGTCTTTTCCGGGTCTGTGGCCACTCCGGTTGCTGAGACTATGTGGCCCAAGTAGTTAACTTCCTTGCGGAAGAGCTGGCACATCTACGCGTTCTGCTTCAAGTTGGTCGCTTGCAGTCTCTGTAGCACCTTACTCAGATTCTCGAGGTGATCTTCAAAAGTCTTCTCGACGATGATGATGTCGTCCAGGTATAGCAGGCAGGCATCGTAAGTTAGCCCTCTCATCACTGACTCCATAAGGCGCTGGAAGGTAGCGGGTGCGTTGCAGAGGCCAAAGGGCATAACCGTGAACTGCCAGAGCCCTTGGCCCGTCGAGAATGCGGTCTTCTCCTTGTCTCTCGGGTCTAGAGCTACCTGCCAGTAGCCCGACTTCAGGTCCAGGGTCGACAGCCACTGTGCACCAGCTAGCGTGTCCAGGGTATCGTCAATCCGGGGTAAGGGAGAACAGTCCTTCCGGGTGACGGCGTTCAACTTTCTGTAGTCTATGCAGAAGCGCAGCTCGCCGTTCTTCTTTGTCACCAAAACTACAGGGGAACACCAAGGGCTGTCAGACTCTTCAATCACTCCCCTGGATCTGATGTCCTCCAGCATGTCTCGTACCGCCCCTTGCTTTGCCAGCGGAACGCGTCTATGTGGTTGCCGAATAGGCCGGGCGTCCTCGGAGTCGATGCGGTGAAGCACTTTGTCCGTGCGGCCGTAGTCACTATCACCTTGGCTGAAGACGCGCTGATACCGCCTTAGCAGTTGTCGAACCTTCTCCAGCTGTTCTGTGGTCAGGTGGTCGGCCGCCCTCTCCACCAAGCTTTCTAGCCGGGGCCCCAGGTGTTGCTTCAGCGCCGGCACCTGGGTCTCGTCGATAGCTGTTACGCTCACCACGGGCTCGCACATTCCCAACTCCGTACCGGCCTGGACGTCGTGATCGGCGTCCGTAGGATTTAGAAGTCTCACGGGCACCTCCTCTCGGCACGGCCGCAATGCTCTGGCTACACACAGTCCGTTTACAGGCGTCTTCTGGTCCAGCATCATGTTCCTGGTTCTCTGGTCCTCCAGTCGGGCCGTCACCACCACCTCGCTCCTCGTGGTGACAACCACGTCTTCGTCCAAGACGACCCTGCAAATTCCAAGGCGCTCTTCGGGTTGACGGAGTATAACCTCTTCTCCGCTAAGCCGCAGGACCTTCTTGCTGACGTCGACCGTCGCCTCATGGCTCCTGAGGGCATCCAGTCCCAGGATCACCTCCTCAGCCACCTTCGCGACGAACACCCACAGACGCACGGCACTCCGTCCCAAGTTCAGCTCCAGCAGGGCCTCCTTCTCCACAGGCAAGTTGTCGCCCGACAAGCTGGTATGGCCGGCTTGGCTTCCTTGTCGGCAAAGCCTTCGCCACGTCAGGTCTGATGATGGTCACGGCCGCCCCGGTGTCCACCAGCACACGGCACGGCTTCCCTCTTACCCAACCGTACGCGATGAGGCTGTCATCCATACGCCGGCTGACGGCACGCAGTGTCACTGGAGGGGATGGTGGTGATGGCGCCGACGTGCCCCTCTCCACGACGGCCCTTACGCGTTTTCCGGCTGCTCTTCCTGGTGTGGGCAGTCTCTCTGCAGGTGTCCGGGCTGTCCACACCCCCAACACAGGCCACTAGGTGTTCGCCGGCGTCCCTCAGCTGGTCTTCTGTCTCCGGCGTAGCGGACACTCCTCGTTCTCGACGTCGGGATGGATGTTATTTTGGCCGCCTCCATCCTTAATGCCGCTGTCAGCGCCTCGTGGATGGTTTTATATTCACCGAGCTTTAGGCGCTGACGAATCTCCGTGTCCCGTACCCCGTCGACAAAATTGTAGGCGGCTTCCCGAGATACGAACTCCAGTGGCAGGTCAACCAAGGCCTTGCCAGGTAGCTGCTCAATCGCTATGGCGAACTCCTGCAGCGTCTCCCCTGGCTGCTGTGACCTTGTCTTTAGCTGGCTGCGGTATGCTGCGGCTAAGCGGTGGTTCCCGAAGCGATTCTCCAGGGCTTCCCAGATGTCCTTGGGCGCCGCCGTCGTCTGCACCGCGTTTAGGACTTCCGGGGCTCTTCCCTGGAGGCTGGCTATTAGCTGTGTGGCCTGCTCCTCCAGTGACCATCCGTTGTGCCTGGCTACTGTGTCGAACTGGCGGCGGAAGACCTCAAACGTTGACGCGCCGTCATACTTGGGAGGTTTGACGCGCGCAGATGTTGTGTCACGTCCCGGCGCGTCGGCCTTCAAATCCTTCAGCTTCCTGCCGACGACGTCCTCCACCATGGCGTTCAGGGACTTCACGCTGCTGTCGGCTTTTCCTTCCAGCTCATTTACGCGGCTCGCCAGGTCTTCGACGCGCTCGCCTAACTCTGTGACGTCCTCTTTTACGCCGGCCAAATGTTCTTCAAACTTTGCGGCGAGAGCCTCGTTCGCCGCCTTCATTTCCGTGGCCAGACTGCCGTTCGCTGCTCTCATTTCTGTGGTTAACTCGGCCTTCATTCCTTCCATCTTCTCGGTGATGTTGTCGTTGGCCGTCTTCATTTGTTTCAACTCGACGGTGAGGCTGTTATTTGCTGCTTCCGTTTTTGCAGCGAGGTTTTTATTTGCCGTCTTCATTTCTTTCAGTTCCGCTAAAATCTTTTCTAATGCTGCCTCCATTGTGTTATGTCGCACTCCTGACACCAATTGTGACTTTGTGGGTTCGTGAAATGAAAAGCCCAATTACACAACTCAAAAATGTTCTTTATTTCCACCGACTTACAGTTTAACACTTGCCAATTGCACAGAATTACGTAATGCACACAATTACAATTCACCAGTTCGTCCGTTACAATTTCACTTGGACTAGTAATTACGGACAATACTCCGATGCACGTACACAGTCTTCTCGTTCCTTAACACGGCGCTCCTTCGCTAGCACGTCAAACACTGACTGACTGACCCCCGACTGTCTCTCTGAAACCCTTTTTATAGCAATGTCACTGTTTTTCTAGAAGTCTCTGGTTTCCCGCAAATCACCCGAACGTTCCAGAGGACAGGAGAAGGGGAGAGAAACGTCGAGGGACAGGTGACATTTCCCCAAATCACCCCTCAGTTAGTGACAGATTAATGGGCGGGGGGCGTGGCTCGGCCGGCTCGTACCCTTCGAGCTGTACCCGGTCGTATCTTACGCTAGTAGGGTGACAATATGTTATATATTAGGCATTACATTTAGTCACAAGATTTTTTGTATAATTACAGTTCCAAAGTTTTGTTTTCTATTCTAGTTGCTCAGGTTGACCATACGTAAAAGCTTACCCTAAACACTTACTGCAAAGAAGATCTTTATTAATTTAATTATTCGATATTTATGCCTTCTATCTATTTTTATTTCATGTTATAATTACATATTTTATTTGTATTTATTATTAGATTTTATTGCGTACTTAGGATGTTCACTAATTAATACTACTAACGCTGACATACCCCTTGATTATTACTCTTATAATTGTAGAACAAATATTCGTTACTTTCTCTTGCAATATTACTTTTCTCTATATCTCTTCGAACTTCAAATTTCTTTTGTTACTCGTGATATAATAACATTTCATTATCAGTTCTTTCCCCTGTATTCCCTGTTGTATATGTAGCCTTCCGCGTAATCCGACTATTTCACTAAATGTACATCTTAAAGTTGGGCAGGAATAAGCATCCTTAAAAGAAGGGCTTAACAAAACGTAAGATAAATGTTTTACTTACATTGATCCTACGCTAGGAGAGACGTTTTGATGGAGAAACAATGCGAATACAAACCGACCTCATCCTACTGTCTAGAGAAGCCACTACCTGTAATATTTTACTGGGAAGAAGAATATCTATAATTATCTACAACATTTTATAAGAAAGTGTAAATATGTTTGCTGAACGTAACTTACATTAAATTGTCTTTTTTACGGAGAAACAATACTTAATTTTAGTTTACTCTTACCTAATAACGAAGAAACAAATTATTATATGTGAGAATGGCAGTCTTCTAAATAGATAAAGACAACTTTACAGGAATACGTGTTCACTATCCCCACAGAACCACGAGTCGAAATGGCACAATACGCTGACGACGAGTTTCTGCTCTGCAAGGACAAACACATCCTCAGAGCCTTCAACCCCATTCAAACACATCTCCGCCTAACACAACAGTGATGCCGCCGTTGGCGGATTTCCGTAAATGCGGACAAAAGCCACGCCATACTTTTCACAAAGCGCCACACCCCCGCAGACTGTCCCAACTTCCACTTTAGAGGTCGTAGGATAGAGTGGACTAATTCCATCAAGTACCTGGGCGTTCAAATTGATAGAGGCCTAACTTTCCGCGGAAAATCAGGGAACTATCGGCACGGGTGCAGGGGGCTATTGCCTCTCTGTACCCAATGCTGGGTTCGCGCTCGATGCCAGTCCGCTTAAAGCTACACCTCTTTCGAGCGCTGATAATCCCACTTATGTTGTACGCCTGTGAGATCTGGAGCATGGCTGCCGATAGCTGGATAGCATACCCTCAGCGTGCACAGAATAGAGGACTCCGATCCATCTATTCTGTGGGTCCTTCTTTCCCCGTGAGGTTGCTTCACGAAGCTTCTCTTCAACCATACGTGGAGGACGAAATTAGGCGCCAGGCGGCAAAATTTTACGCTCAAATTCCAGCTCACAGAAGCGCGCTGGTTCGGTCTCTAGGAGTTTATGGCGCTACGAGATGCCGCTTCAGGCTTTACCGGGTACCCCGTATAGCATGCGGACACCCGAGATAAAGGAGTTAATCCATACAGCAGCCAAAGGTGAACTCCAAAAATCTCCAAATAAGCCGTTTGGCTATAAAATTTACGCCATTTAATCAAATCAATCAAATAAAACACCAGGGTGTAAACAAATAATCGGTTTGGCATCCTGTACAAATGAGAGGAGCAAAAAGCCACATCATCAAAACTTCTTCATCAAAATAATCCCAACCCATCCTGCATCATCAAAATTTTCAACCTCCGTCAGACCCAACACCTGGGTGGGTACGCAGCAGAAGCCTTCTGGATGTTAACAGCCTGTCAGTAACGAGTGGAGTGGAATATGGCATTATAGGTGTCTAAATTTAGCAGTATTAATTTAAAGTGGTTTTAGTGGTAGCGGCTATGTAATAATGACCGTAGATAAGGAATTTCAAGTATGGACATATGTGACTTTCTGCCCAAGTGCGTGTTTGAAGAGTAATTTGCTGATTGTACTTTGTGTTAATAGATACGTTGAAGTGATTTTACTAAAAATTAATGATTTTCCTACACAATGAGCTATTAGAGAAAAATGGGTTTTCAAGATTAACCCCTCAAACACTCAATGACTGCCCCTGGGATTTATTTATGATCATAGCGAAAGAAAGCCGCACTGGAAACTGCAGTCGCGTAAATTCAAATGGTATGCCGGTAGGAGTTATTGGAGTGCATGTTATCGAAACGTCTTCTGCTTTATACCTTTCCTCTGGAATACTTGCTTCGATCAAGATGTTTAGTAATTTTTTTCACTAAGTCGTGTTTGACTGATATTTCCCAACATTATGATCACCGAGCCCTATACTTGAAGATTGTGAGGCTGCAATCCTGGCAAATCCATTGAGCTCAAATATTCGGGTGAATAGTTGACGGCACCATCTTGGTTTGTAGCGGCATTAACTGACTTGTATGTCCTCAATTCAATATGCGAATTTCATTTTGAATTTAGTTCATTAAGTTCATCGGCAGGCGTTGGCCTAGACAATGTTTGATGAAAATCTCCTGCTAACAAAATCATCGCACTACCAAATCGTTTTCGATTGTAGCGCAAATCTTGTATGGTTCGGTCTAATGTATCCGTCCTACATTATCAATTTACATTGCTGCAAAACCTTTGCCGTTGTTGACTTCTTGGAAATGATCTTGTATTTTTGTGTACTTGTAAGGTAATGTGCGGAATCCGCTCTGGTTCCTGAAACCAATGGCACTAATTTCATTTTGTCATTTGGACAACACAATCCAGTAGCTTCCTTTTTGTATTTGAATGCCTTACAATATCGGACACAGGTTTTAGCCATGCAAGATTATTATTTGAATCATCTGTTTGTTATATCGTAGTGTTTTTAATTTCATTGTAGTCTTTATGCTTCTGTGCAGTGCGATTACATCGAAAATTAGTTTGCTTTAAGGCATTTTTAGTTCTTCGGCCCAAATTCCTCGCCTACATCTTATAGGCGGCATGAATCTTGAACTGAGTATAAACAAGTAAAATAAGCCAATTAATGAGAGATAGATAAAGGAACTTTGAAATAACACGCACTAATTGAGAGCTCTCAAACAGCTAAACTTTATATCGTAGAAAAATGTAAGTGTTGTAAATCCGGATGCATTTAAATAGTTTATACTAACTTTAAGGTTACGATCATAAATTATAAAGTTACTAACTAAATTTCAACTGTTTTTTCTTCATGTTACGATTTGGTTCTCTTTTGTTTTAAACAATATAATAGAGTTAACTGGGGGAAAAGAAAAACGTTCTGTTTTTTTCGCCTTTTTTCTGTGCAATTTTTCCAGTTTTTCTGTTTATAAGATACTTCTTCACAATTAAACGAATATTTGAAAAAACAATTAGCTAAATTGGTCCAAACATTTCGAAGCTTTGCGGTTACCAAGAATTACAAATTCATTTTTATTATAAACATCAGTAAAATAGAAATTGTCAAATACAGTAGACCTAGAGTGTATCAAAACCTTAACAGCTGGTAGCTATGTAATGGCCATGAATTTTCACTCTCTTTGCATTGCCACAACGTACAAATAAACATTAATAATATAAGACATGACAAAACAAATATTTGAAAACTCAATCTAACAACAAATAATATCTTAAAAACAGTTAACTTCATTATGTGAGATGTATAGATTTTGTACTCTAAGGACATGTATAGCTTTTTATGATTAAGTTTTGTGTATGTCGGTAAGATTATTTAGGAGTTATTTCTTATTTTTAGTTTAAGTTTTCCAACTTTAAATTTCTAGGCTGCACGATGCTCTTCATTGGAATAACATCAAAATTAAAAGGCAACATATAGTAAACCATTTTAAAGTGTAATTGATCTACTTCTGCAAACACCTTAAACTTGGAGAAAAAAAATAATAAGTATTCTTTGAACAGAGAAGCAAGAACATAGGATTAGTGAAATCCAGTATTTTAGCGTTATAAAGACTATATTATATTGTTTACGAGTTAATTCTTGGTCCTGACTATTGCCCAATGGAAAAGAATATTCGTTGACACTCAACATCATCAAATATACAATCTTTCCGCTGAGTGCGATTTGCTGTCCAGAGATGGCACCACTCGTATCATCTTACTGCACGCATTTCATTTATGATTATCTATAAAACTTCTAAGTATACTCTTACTTCGTTCATTGGTTATGACTTAGATTTTATTTGTTTTCTTGAATTAGGTATAAGGTAGATACAGTATGAATACAGAGAAAATATCGAAGGAACAAGTAACTGTATTCCAGAAAGGAAGTCTATCAAACAGAATATTTACTCACACTTTTTGAGATCTTGTTTCATAGGTTAATTCTTTATTTGTAAATTTTCTCACTTTAGTTGGAACTTTTTATATGGATATCCAGTTGGAAGTTCTGGTTTTCGGATCTGTTAGTTGGTCAACTGAGCCATACCTTGTTAACGTTGTATGCCACGTGTGAGGAGAGTGCATTCCTGTAAATCAAATTATACATTCACTTAAAGTAAGCTCTTTGTTCTTTTAATTCCTCCGGTTTATTTGAAGCTGTATGGTATTGAGATTTTGTTGAAGTTTGATTACTTCTATATGTTTCCATTTAAGGCCCTTTATAGATATTAATAATTTTAACAAATATAATTAAAGTAAAAAAGTAATTGTGGTGCAATAAGTTAATATATTTAGCATGAAAAAAATTTTTGCCTTTTATCTTTAAATGTTTATTTCCTTTTTATTTAGGATTAAAGATATTTTTTAAATTTTTTGTTAAGTAACAAGTTTCCTTTCATAAAATCTGTATCTCTATAGTTACCTGTAACGTCAGAGATCACGACAACAAATATATTTATCTCCTTAAAGGAGCATATAGTAAACTTTGAGCAATTACCAAATATCTTAGGTACTATGTGGTACATTTGAAATTAAAAATTTTACAGGAAATTCAATACTCACTATTATGTCACTAACTCAGGCATAATAAACTCACGGGTACTTAAAAGGAATATAACGATAAAGAATATAAATGGAAAATATGGTCATACACGACCATGTAAGTACTACTTCACTACGACAGTTTGATAAACAATTTGTATTTCTTTTCTGGTGTAAAGTTCCATCCGGTCACATTATAACTCGATTCTAGTATTCCGTGAGTTTAGATTTAATATCTCCGGTACAAGTAGCTATTTACACTCGACTTCATTGATTTATTGATTGATTGATTTGTATATAAGGACGCTCAACTGCATAGTCATCAGCGCCATTTCAGAAAACTAAATCATGGCAACAGCTAGATATAAATAATTGAATATTTAAAAACAGACCAAAAGAAAAAGACAATAAAATAAATAATCCCAAATGGTTAAAAAAATATAATGAAAAGCTATAATTACCAATAAAATAACAAAAGACATAAAAATCAGTACTTTCAATATCAACTTGCCATGACAAATGCTACCTGCCCAGTGGTGGTCGAACCAATTTGTTCCTTTCCTTTGGGTCTGTGCTAGCACTTTCAGCAGGTTTTTCCTGCCTTTTCCTCACTGTCGTTCGGGCAGTGAGGACAGGATCTACCCACTCCATATCCTCAATGGAGGAGGACGGCTTCTGCACTGGTAGACTCGAATCGAGTCCCTCGACAGGATCGGAAACTGCGACCGGCGAGGATGGAAGTCGCCCATCGGCGTCCTCTCCAGATGAATCCTCAGATGTTGACCGAAGCTTTCCTTTCCCTGGTCTTACTATTTTTATAGAGGAAGTCAGTTTTTTCATACGAGGTCTTAAATTTCCTTGGCGATATAATATATATTACTGGTTCACATGTTCTTGAAGTAGATGCTTTCGGCGGTGACTTGGCTGAATCCTTCTTCTTAGGACTGGACTTGGTCGGTGCGCTCACTGCTATTCGTGCTGGCGTTTGTTGCTTTCGTTGTGATCTTGATGCAGTTGATCTTTCGAATATTACTGCCCCGTTTATTTCGCTGGTTTGTGTTGAGATTTCACGTCTAGGTACAGGCTCAACTGCAATTGCACTATAAGTAAAGGTCCTAGGTATAGAAGGCTGGCGAATACAAGAGTTTCCGGGCTTCAACGAAGGACACACTCTCTCTCTTACCCGGATCTCATGGATCAGCTTCTCCTGCATAAAACGGGGACATTCTCTGAAGTTCGATGAATGATTACCACTGCAGTTAGCACACGTTGCAGTGAAGTGCATGCATTGTCATGCTTGACTTCCCCGCAGTCAACGAAACTGACAACTCCATTACATAAATCACTCATGTGGCCAAAGCGCTGGCATTTATAACACCTCAAAGGATTGGGTATATAATGCCTCACTTCAACAGCTTCATACCCTGTCTTAATCCTTTGCGGAAGATCTACCCGATCAAAGGTAAAAAAACAGGGTACGAGTGTGCACTAGTTCACCTTGTTCTTTGCGGTGAACTCGATATACACTTGTCACACCTTGCTCCGCCAAGTTTTCCTGAATCTCCTCATTGGACATACCATCCAATGCGCGAGGAGTTCAGCGTCCTATGCAACTCAACGCGCACCGGATAGCTCGCAAGCATATTGGCTTTCAAGATTTTTGCAGCTTGAGTCGGAGAAGCTGCTTCGATTAGGAGCCTGCCATTGCCAGATCTGGTATATGGCTGACAGGGTCGGAAATATTATATAAACCCTTTTGAATAATGAACGGGTCCACGGTAGTAAACTTTCGCCCTTCCTCCGTTCTCAGATAACTAAGTAGCGAGGACCACAAAACTCAGCTATTTCCTTTCCACGTTTAATTTTAGGGTTTCCCATAAGAAATTGTATGTGTTTCATCCCCCAGTGCTCACAACCCTTCACGGAGCCCAACCATGGGTCATCCCATTGATATGACAGGGCTACACAGGGGATACAGTGAGCTCGCCGTCCCACTCACCCTGGAGTTAGGTGTCGTACCTAGCCCTGGCCGACAAATTAGGGGCGGTTTAGTCCCTAACACCCCGTTTAGGCGAAGCAGAAACCAAAGTAGTGTATCAGAAATGCGCACCCACCCCGAATTCAGAACAACACTGGAACCAGCTCAGATGTGCAACACTCAACCACCAGGACAAACCTTTACACCGACACGAGTCTCCACGTACGACCTACACGTGGGTGGGTGTTTTGTCTAACCCGTCACCACTAAGAGGAACCCACATCGAAGATGTCAGATTGGCTCGGGGCCCCGGGATCGCCAATTCCCGTACCTACATCAGTAGGTCCCTGGGGGGTTTCGCTCGACGTATAACAACAATCCCGTCTTAGCTAAATGTCTTATAGTTCCGTATCTCTGTAACTACACTTCGTGGCTGCGATCTCGTATGCCAATTGTTCAATGCTAATCATATTATAAGAACTCCAAATGGAGAGAGATCTTCTTTTATTTATCTCTCAATCATTGTATCTCTCTCGTGCACAGTCAACTGCTCACAATAACAAAACGCTTTTGCACACTTCGTTATAATACAAAACAAATTTCAGTGACACACTTAACTCGTGAAGTCAAGATACAGCTTCATTATGCAGTTGTTATTACACACAAAATATACAAGCATATTCCCTTGTTCATCTGTTGAAATGTACATATGTATACTCTTAATATGTTATCCAGGTAAAAATGAGCAAAACCATTAAACCTGAGCGTATACATTTGTTGTATACTTAGGATGTTCACTAATTAATATTAATAACGCTTGTTTATCTGCTGGTTATTGTTGTGATTGTAGACCAAATATTCTTTACTTTAGGTTTCTATATTATTAGACTTTCTAAGCTCCAATCTTTTGTTTCCCTGATACCATGGAAGCATTTCATTGTCACTTTATACTCCTGTATTCCCCCTTGTATCTGTAACGTTACGTGTAATGAAACTATTTCTCCAAATATACATCTTGAACTTAGAGAAGAATAATCATTCTTAAAAGAGTGACTTGACAAAACATTTGATGGGCTGTTTAGTTTTATTGGCCGTCCGCTAGGGGAGACGTTTTGGTTGACAAGTAATGCGAACCGACTTCATCCTGCTGTCTAGAGGTGTATTGGGAGGAAGAATATCTATAATTATCTATTACGTTTTTTAAGAAGGTGTAACTATGTTTGTTAAGCATAGCTTGGATTTAATTGTGTTTTATAGGGTAAGAACAATAATTAATTGTAACTTAATCTTAGCTAATAACGAAGAAACAAATTATTACGTGTGAGAATGGCAGTGTTCTAAAGTAAATAGATATAACCACACTTTATATAAAAGTTATATTATTGGTGTTTACCCTTCGGTATTTGAGAACAATTATAACAAATGAACAGTTGGAAATGCTTGTTTTTCCTATTTGATATGCCGTTTTAGGAAGGAATGGTCAAGAATTTACTAAACTTCTTTCAGTTGCTCTCCCCGATACATTTTTTATAAAATATGATTTTCACGGCCATTGCCGTCATCCTTAAAGTCTATACTTACACACCTTTTTTTTTTTTTTTTTTTTTTTTTTTTTTTTTTTTTTTAAATTGAATATCGCGAAAAACATTCACTGAAGTAAGCAGTCTTACCTAATCCGTTTGTACTCATTTCATATTTTCAGAAATTCTTCAGTGTCTGTGTGTCAGGTAGAACTTCGTTAAACCAATATGTATATTTCCTGGTAGGTACAATGGCAATAGGTAAATACAGTAGACATGTAACACCTCAAGTTAAGAGCCGGTCGCTAGGTCATATCTATTAACAACTGACCCTCACACACTTGTGTAAATTACTGAAAACCAACACTTTCTTATCGACTTTAAATTAATTAGATAAATTCCTAATTATTTACTTAAAGGTTCAAGCGGATTTGGCTACAAAATCAGGTTTAAGCATTATTCAAAAGTTTAAAAACCGGTCGCTATGTTATTTCTTGACATTACATAGTAAACTCACACGTTTCAACGTCCTATACGCAGCTATTAGAACAGAACTTTAAATTCTACAAATTACAGACTACTTAGGTTGATAACATGGTTTCAGCCGCACTCGCATGTCTTTCACTGCACGCGTATATAGTGATTTTATGTAAAAATATTCCGAACTTTACTCACATTGTTTTCGTCACACATTCTTCAACTGTGTATTTTTACAAGCTACTTCGTGTATGTCGAGATAAACATTTACTCAAAGCGTTCTATGCTCGCTTAACAATTCTGTCTTTATTCCTTTCATATAATCTGTATCTCTATAGTTACCTGTAACGCCAGAATTCACTTGAAGAAACACATTCACTTCCTTAAAGGAGCATACAGTAAACTTAGAGCAATTATCAAATATCTTAGGAGCTGTAAGCTACCTTTGAAATTAGGTCCTCCTTGCCTGACCGTACATAAGAGCTCAACTGTCTTTTTCTACTTCATGTTCTACAATTTATTCCTTAATACGTATATTCTTTTGTCTACTACGCGTTAAATGGCTATTGTATTTATTTATCATTTCCTTAAACTAAATTTACTCAAATCTTTTAAAAACTACTCACTACCTGATAATATAAAATACATTCTCTTTTCATAAATACAAGATAATAAATAGAAACAATTCCATTATTATTTAAAAGCGCATCAGACCAGAGCTCCAACGACTAACAAGGAAAGTCAGGAAAATTATCTTCACAATGAATAACGAGAAAGTTTACTTTATAGCTAAAATGTCAATGAATTATCGGTTCTTCTTTACAATTTAATTGAAGTCATCAATCACAAATACCTTCAAAATTAGCCATAAAGTTTTAAAAAACACATTTAAAATACACCGAACAGGAATAAGTGTTACATTATATCGATTTATTACTAAACACAATATGTCCATAATACTAATGCGTCATTAAAGTTCTCGTCATTTACAAAATAGTTCATTGTATGAGTTCTATCAGCAGTGTCAATTTAACGTCTAAGTTTCTGTTATAAACATATTACATAGGCTATTTCACTTTAGTTATATCAATTGTCCACAAAGAGAACAATTTTAATTTAGAGATAACACTAACAGAAATACGATCTCTTTATCGACGTGTCAAACTAACAAGTGATTGTGAATGATAAAGGTAATCTTCTAAAATAAGTAAAAACATAGAAACTGTGTGGGGGATTTTTTGTTATATGCATATTTCTTTCATTTTCTTCTTGATTATACTTGTATGAATACAGAATACAGATTATGTAGTAATCGTACAATAGTAACTAGGTATGGTCCTTTTTCTTTGTAGTTTACGTCCTCCAACATTAAGCCATATCTGACGATGAATGAAATGGGTGAACCGATGCTCAAATGAGTCCAGGGTCCATAGAATTTAGAGTTACCCGACATTCGTCTTTCAGGATAAGGGAAAACCCTGGGAGAAACCTTGTCCAGGTAACTCACCGAGATTCCAACGTGAGGTAGACACGCTATGACCGCGGTACCTAGGCGGGAGTTATAGTCGCCTAACGCAGTATAGTGTTTGTGTTAAAAGAAGATAGGCATTACCTAAATGTCTGTCAGGTTGGTAGCAGCATTCTCTTGTCTGCAATTACGAGTTTCACTACCCCATATACCTATTGTCACTTAGGGCATCCTATACAATAATTATATCGACGAGTGATCATCAGAAAACAAAAAATAAGACAAGATACTTTAAAGGAGATGTAATAACAGCGCCAGGTAGACTGTGGTACGTACTTGTATAGTAGATCTAAGCTTGGCACTACCAAACAGACCAGCTGAGATACATATAGAATTCTATGTACGGTCGAGACTAGACCAAAGAGAATCAACACGAGATACCACATTCACTCTGAGAACTGCGTGTGTAGTTTGTATAATGACAATATCATTTGTTAAAATACAACATCACTGTCAGAATATAACAAAGAATAAACAATTATTGTTCAATACACTAATACTCAACTGACTAAACCTTATCATTATTATATACCTACAACGGTTTTTATTTTAATATATTACGAATTTTATGTACATAACTTCTACAACTCTTCAACAATATCTTATATAACGTCACCCAATTATCGGAAGGCACGACCAACTGGAGCTGGGTAGGGGACAGGAGTCATTCAGGCCACGCCCAACCATTTATCTTGTAGCACTAACATAGGGGATGGTTAGGAAGGTGTCACTAGGCACTGTACCGTCTCTTTCCTCCTTCCCCCTACGTCTGGAACCATCGTGATCATGTTCCGAGCCGCGAAGCTTGCAGGAACAGCGATGTTCCTATATCAGGGCAGCAGTGGATGTGTCAATTCAGTCCTTGGCGAGCAGCCGTGAAGAGCTGAGTGCTAGCGAACGGACTGGAAGACTGCGTTCGTTTATCAGAGGAGTTGTAGGTAATTGTGAGTGTAGAGTGGACCTGTGAAAGACGCACTGGTGGATTGTAGTTGTGTGCGCTGCGTAATTCTATGTAATCGGCAAGTGTTCCAACTGTAATTCGGTGGAAATAAAGAAAATGTTAAGTTTGTGCACTTGGACATTTAATTCTACGAACCCACAAAGTCACAATAAGTTTATGCGTTTCCTTTGTGTTAATCGAGATATACGTTTGGAGAAACAAATAAAACTGTTTATTGTCTTATTCTGTGTTTACCCATTTTCTTTACCGGCAGTAACACTCAAATGTCTAAAGAACTGGCTGCTAGAAGACAAATGTTTTCTCTTCTTTGCCTTATCGCACGTAAAAGTATTTTAAAGTCGTATCACATGCCTTTTCTAGACGATCATGTACAAATTATTATTTCTGAAAGCTCACATTTTTGTATCTAGTTCTTGTTAATAACTATTTTTTCCTTATAGTAGAGTTGGCTTGAGGCAACTCAAAATTAAGAATCGCCCGCTGTTTGATGCCTTTGATATTAATTTCGCTTTGCATATCCAGAAAATATAAAACAATAACAACTTCCTATATCATAACATATATCAGAGATCTACAACTTTGTGCTGTACGATTCCGTACACACACACTGGCCGTGTGTAGACTAAAGTATGGAAAGAACAGGTACTTTCCATTAATTGACCTAATAGTAGTTAACTATAAAGCCCGGGCCTTAATGTACTTACCGCATAGTAAGTCGCCATTATGTTAGTTGTCTCATGTGTTTATGAGAACTCCTAAGTGGTTTATCGGGAAAAACACGAGTCAGTTGCAGAATTTAGCGTCATGTCGGCACGTTGGCCATAGTAGCTCAAGAGGTAGAGCGGCTGGAGGACAACCAGAAGATCCGTGGTTCAGATCGTGGCTCTGGCATTGAATTTCTCAGTCTGAGTCTATCTTTCAAAAATATTTTAGGTTTAACATATTTACTAGCATGAGACACAAACTGTATATCATGAATTTTCTGGCAGCAGTCTATGAAACAATGGTGTATAATTGACCTATCTAAGATATAGAGAGATCTTACTGCACAACAAATGCACATCTCATTAAAACACATAAGCTATCTCTAGTTATTTTACGTCATTAACCATTTCAGAGTTATTCGTTGCTTTCAGTTTAAATTTTCCATCTTTAAATTTCTAAGCTCCAATTTGCCGTTCATTTAAATAACAGTAACATTAAAAGGCAACACATAGCAGCCAGCTTTAAGGTGTAATTGATCTACTTCTAGAAACATTTACCTTAAACTTGGAGCAGGAAAGAGAATAAGTTTTCGTTCCACAGAAACTCGAGAAGATAGTGATACCTTCATCGAGTATTCTAGTGTTATAAACACCATATCATATTGTTTAGGAGACAATCTTTTAATTATGTCTATTGTCCATTGGAGAGGGATTTTGGCTGACAAGAGATGTCATCAAATATATAATCTTCCCACTAACTGCGTTCTGCTGTCCAGAGATGGCACCACTCGTAACATCTTAATGCACGGATTATCGTTTACAATTATGTGTAAAGCTTTTAGGTATACTCTTACTTTGTTCATTGGTTATGGCTTAGATTTTATTTGCTTTCTCGATATAGATATAAAGTAGATACAATATGAATATAGAGAGAGTATCAAAAGAATAAGGAACTGTATTCGAGAAAGGAATTATATTAAACTAAATATTTAATCACAATGTTCGAGTTCTCGTTTCATGGTCTGGGTTTCCGCTTCGAGACGCCGAAGAGGAAAGATCGCCTGCGAGCATCTAGAGCTTTGGAGTCATCATTTGCCGCCATCGGGAGGGACCCTTGGGAAGCTCCCGGCAAATCTCCAGAAGAGAGCAGCAGCAACAGCGTGCGAGCGAGCGACAACCTAATAGAAAACACACCATCAGAGCAGACAGGGAAACACAAGGCTACAGCCAACACCGAAAGGTGGTTTTAAAGGCGCTTAATTGTCCGGTCCTCTGTGTTTCACGCAGTTTTGCAGCCTGTACTGCCAGGTAAGTTAATAGCCTAAGGATAGCTGTAAACTGCACCTTGGTGCAGGGCAAAATGCCCACACCAGGTGAGGGTTCTGACCATGCCACCACCCATCCCTCATCGGAACATCCATCACGGGATGCCAAACCAAGCACCAGCACTGGTGTGACTCACCCTGTAGACAGGGTAAGAACCACTGCTGCAGGAACCAAAAGGCAGCGCCGACAACGTAAAGAAGGCGGAAATGGCGCTGTAAAACGTTTGGCTATAGCCGAACAGGCCACCAACCAGGGCCCTTCCCGGGATAAAAATTCTCGTTCAGGCCAAAATTCATCAAACGACTCCTCAGATTCAGAAGGAGAATATTTCTACTGAGCTGCGGCTCCAGAGATTTCGTCCTCCAGGATGGAGGAAGAGGACTTCCAGACCAGCTCCTCGGACGTCTCCACAGACGTCGATGAGGCAGAATTCCAGGAGGTAACCTCAAGGAGGAAGAAGGGACAGTCAAACGTCCTGAAGACTGATGCTACCAGCCAGCGAACCCCACCTAGGCGGCATATTCCTCCCATCATCGTGGATGATTTCCGGGGGTCGGTAGGCTTCCTAAAGGAAGTAATGCCGTCCCTCTCGAATAAATGCGAGGTGACGAGGAGGAAGAGCCGCTTTGTTTCATAGAGGACTACCAGCTGCTCCTCAGGGCACTCGAGGGGAAGAAGATCCCCTACTTTACCTTCGGCCTGGACAAGGCACGAGACTTAAAAAGGGTGATCAGAGGATTACCAGTGGATACACCGGTAAGCGAGATCAGCGATGACCTCACCCGACAGGGTATAACACCGCGCTTGGTCAGGCAGCTGACCAAGCCAGGACCGCAAGGTCAGCCTGGCCCCATCCCCATCCCTCTCTATCTAGTGATAGTAGAGCGGTCCAACGACCCGGAGGCAAAGATAGATAGCATCAAAACTATTTGTTACCTCCGGGTAAAGTTCGAGGCCGTCAGGAGTTCTGGCGGCCCTCCTCAGTGCCACCATTGTCTGGGGTTTAACCACTCCAGCAGATTTTGCCGCAGAATGCAGCGTTGCCTGCGGTGTGGAGGACCTCATGACAAGGAGGCTTGTCCGAGGTCGCTTACCGATGCGCCCACTTGCACAAACTGCAAAGGTGCGCATATTGCCTGCTATGGCGGCTGCCCAACAAGGAAGGTGGTTATAGCTTCCAGAAGACCGGCACAGGAAAGGACACTTCAAAAACGCCAGCCAGGGAAGAGACCAGGGCTCTCCCTTCCTCAGTCTCCAAGGCTACGACATCCAGCAGGCAGCCAGCAAATGAAGACCGTCAGCAGGTTGAACGGCGCCCATCTTTTGCTGAAGTTGTGCAAAGATCCTCTGACACCCCAAAACAGTCTCGTGGGAAAACACCAGCACCCACACAGAAACACAATCAGACACGGGCCTCAGCCCCAAGAAGCGCAGCTTCCAAACCAGACCTCACTGAGAGGAGACTATCTCGCCAACCCGAGAACCCGACTGTGGTGGTGGCGCATAGCGAACCTATGCCCCCTAGACAGTTGAGGGACGAAAGGGCTCGAGGTAGGCCTGCTCCCCTTAGGTCATCCTCCCCAGCCAACACCAACATAGTGCCCTCTACCATGAGCTCCACCCAACTAACAGCTTCCCTGGATCTCACGGAGATGTTTAGGTGGTTGCAGAATTTGCTGCAATCACATGGACAAAAGATCTGTGAGATCTTAGTGAAGTTCTTCTGTGCCTCAGACCCGGCAAGCAAGATGCTGGCTGCAATGGAGGGACTTGCCCTACTGTCAACTGGTATCCAGCAATCACAGAATGGCGAATCAAACTAGGTCTCGTACCTCTTTTCGCTTCGCATTCTGGAATGCGTGTGGCCTGGTTGATCAGGGGGGCGAGCTATTGCAGTTCGCTCGAGCAAATGCCCTAGACGTCATCTTAATCAGCGAAACGCATCTCCGTCCAGACACCCGTTTCCGCATCCCGGGCTACATTTGCCATCGCACGGATCGCCAAGGCCGCCCTGGCGGTGGTACAGCGGTACTTGTCCGGCAAAATGTATTTCACAAACCCATCCAGCTCCCTCCTTTTCAAACCCTAGAGGCCACGGCAATCTGTCTTGACCTTGGCGGAACTGAGGTCCTGGTGGTCTCTGTGTATCACCTCCCCAACCGGCAGTTCGTTCCAAACGACTATCTATCAATCCTAAACTTACACCCAAGTACTATCATGGCCGGGGACTTCAATGCAAAACATCAGCGTTGGCATTGTGGTTGTCGGGCAGGTGCAAGAGGCAATCAAATCATTCGCCTAATAGATGGAGACCCACAGCTTCAAGTGCAGGGTCCCTGGCAACCAACGCACTACCCGCGAGGTGGAGGACTGCCATCAGTCATTGACTTCGCAATCACAAAGCATTTTCCATTTCATCTCACTCTTACGTCACTAAACGCACTTCATTCTGACCATAATCCGGTGCTGACAGAAATCAACACTAGGGTTGCCAGGCATGACACCTCGCTTCAAACGCGAGAAGTCGATTGGGAAGGAGTAAGGAGCTGCCTCCGCACTTCCATTCCACCGAACCCAAAAGTTACAAACATACCGGACATTGAGAGGGCAATCTCACCATTCATTTCTATCCTGACGCGAACTGCCAAAAATCTAACAGTTCATGGACCTGCACCTCTTCATCCAGACGTTCTTCCTTTAGACATCACCCTTCTTATCCGCCGCTCCTGGGCGGCACGGAGACTGTACCAGCGACACCGCACGCCACGTAATCGCGCGCTCTTGCGACGTTTACTTCGACTGGTCAGGGTCCGACTGCGTGAGCACAAGGTGCAAGCGTGGGAGGACACAATGGCCAGACTGCGCGTTGAAAATGGCGACCTGTGGCGTATCGCCAGGACCCTCAGGAATCGCAAAGGTCAATACACCTCACCCATTCATGGCACCCAAGGCCTCGCCTATGAACCCCAAGCCAAAGCAAATGCGTTCGCTGACTATCTTGAACGCACTCTATGTCCGAGAGAGGACCCCCAGGACGACATCTTTTCCGAACGCGTTCGTATGGAGGTACGCCGATTTTTTCGACGTCCTCCCGAGGACGCGGAACGACTTCCCGTCATTCGCCCCAGTGAAGTCCAGGGCGTACTCCAACGCCTCAAACCAAACAAGGCGGCGGGGCCGGACGGGCTGACACCCCTCATGCTTCGTCACCTTCCCTTCAATGCCGTTCTTTTCCTAACCAGGATCTTCAATATGTGCATCACCTTGGGGCACTTTCCTCGCGAGTGGAGAGAGGGTCGGGTGATATGTATATTGAAGCCTGGGAAGGATCCTGTACATCCTTCCAGCTACCGATCCATAAGCCTCCTTTCTACCCTCTCGAAGGTATTCGAGAGGTTAATCCTAACCCGAATGACTCCCATCTTGGGAGATGTTCAAGCTATTCCTGACCACCAGTTCGGATTTCGTCCTGGGCACTCGACTACCCAACAGCTGCTACGTGTGGTGGAGACAGCGGCCTTTGGTTTCCAGGAACGCGCCTTCACGGCAGTGGTATCTTTGGATGTCGAAAAGGCCTTCTCCACGACATGGCATGCCGGTCTGATCTTCAAACGTATCCAACTGGGGCTACCTACACAGCTAATCAACATCATACACAGCTTTCTCAGGCACAGATCATTTAAAGTCACAGTAGAGGGGAAAACATCTACACTGAGACCCGTGAGAGGCGGAGTCCCCGAAGGCTCTGTACTATCCCCCACACTATTTAGTGTTTTCATGGCAGATTTTCCAACTCAACCACAGGTCGAAATGGCACAATACGCTGACGACGTGTTGTTGTTCTGCAAAAACAGACATATACTCAGAGCCTTCAACCCAATTCAGAGACACCTCCGTCTCACACAAGAATGGTGCAGGCGTTGGCGGATGTCCGTAAATCCGGACAAAAGCCACGCCATTCTTTTTACGAAGCACCACACCCCCGCTGACCGACCAAACTTCCGCTTCAGGGGCCGAAGGATAGAGTGGACTAATTCCATCAAGTACCTGGGCATTCAACTTGATAGAGGCCTAACTTTCCGCGGACACATCAGGGAACTATCGGCACGGGTGCAGGGGGCTATTGCCTCTCTGTACCCAATGCTGGGTTCGCGCTTGATGCCAGTCCGCTTAAAGCTACACCTCTTTCGAGCGCTGATAATCCCACTTATGTTGTACGCCTGTGAAATCTGGGGCATGGCTGCCGATAGCTGGATAGCATACCTTCAGCGTGCACAGAACAGAGGACTCCGATCCATCTATTCTGTGGGCCGTTCTTTTCCCGTGAGGTTACTTCACGAAGCTTCCCTTCTCCCATACGTGGAGGACGAAATTAGACGCCGGGCAACAAAATTTTACGATAAAATTCCTGCTCATAGAAGCGCCCTGGTTCGGTCTCTAGGAGACTACGACGCTGCGAGCCGCCGATTCAGGCTTTACCGGGTACCCCGTATGGCTTGCGGGCATCCGAGGTAACAAAGGAGTTAATCCTTACAGCAGCATAAGCTAAATTACAAATCTCCAAAAGAGCTGTTTGGCTACAAAATTTACCCCACTTTAGATTAATAAAACACCAGGGTGTAAACAAAAAAGCGGTTTGGCATCCTGTACAAAATTAAAGAGGAGCAAAAAGCTACCTCAACAAAAATTTTCTTCAACAAAAAAAAACCACATCATCCTACAAATACCACAATAACAACCTGCGGTCAGACCCAAAACCTGGGTGGGTACGCAGCAAAAACCTTCTGGCTGTTAACAGCCTGTCAGTACACGACTTGGACGTGGACTTATATTTCATTGTTATATGGACACTACTTTGGTATGTTTTATGATACTTGTATGAATAAAGATTACGTATTAATGGTAAAATAGAAACTAGGTATAGTCTTTTAACGCCATATAGTGTTTGAGTTAAAAGAGGATAGGCATTTTCTAAATTTCTGTCAGGTTGGTAGGTAACATTCTCTTTGCAATCACGAGGTTCATTACCCCATGTAACTATTGTCATTTACAGTATATATACAAAAGTTATCGACGTGTGATCATCAGAAAACAAAAACTGATAAAAATCTTACAAAAGATAAGATACGTTAAAGGAGCTCCATAGTGAATTACACAAAATAACAAATCATATTTCGTTATAATACATAACAAACTGAAGTGACGCAATGTCACAGAATTATGCTTTATTCCGTAACGTCAAGTTTCAGCTTCATAATCCAGTAAAATGAAGTAAATATATAAAAATTGCAAATATATTTCATTGCTATATTGACCCTTTTTATTTTTATTTTCCGTTTATACTTGTATGATTACAGATTATGTACTAATGGTAAAATACTAAATAGGTATAGACCTCTAACGCAGTATAGTGTTTGTCTGAAACGCGGATAGACATTACCTAAATTTCTGTCAGGTTGGTAAGCAGCATTCTCTTTGTCTGCAATCACGAGTTTCACAACCCGATGTATCTATTGTCACTTACAGCATCGAAATATACAAAAACTATCGATGCTTGGTAGTCAGAAAACAAATAATAATATATAATATATATCCAAACAGTAAACAAAGTTCCTCGTCTGCCTTTCGCCTTCTATCGTCTGGATTTGTTCGAGCAATGCCACTGAAACTGCCAGCTGGTTTGCTTAAATACTTTGGTAGATTGGGGAACAAACGAGGCACCGCAGTATCTTTCAGATTTGGACGAGCACGAGGAAATGTAATGTCATTGCCTTCACCATCTTTATACACATCAGATTTTATCACATCATCTGTTTCAAAGTGATTGATGCACGCAACCGATCTTTTAGATGAATTCCAGTTCTTCCTAGGAATACATAACCATCTAGCGTGCATTCCGGGGTCTGAAGGAAATCTGAATACAGTAACATAACCTCCTTTACTGGATTCGTAATAGCTACTGCATTCAGGACCACAGCACTTATCAGGCATCTGAAAAGAATACAGGTGTAGTTATCATTAGTACCAGAGTAACTGAGAACATATGATGCAAAGGGCTTACCATTTATGTTTGGCATTTGAATGATTTCGTTTGTCATTCTAAACCTAACCTAAACTGTAGTATCTGAATTATAGTACGAATTATTTTACAAACTATCACAGATCTTGCCTTAAATCGTTGATTTTAGTAGTGTAGTATAAACATGTAACTACATAGAAAATGAGGTAAACGTTTACAGTACCGCACCGCAGAGAATATTCTAAAAATACTTTAAAATAGCAAATGCAAACTTCGTAAGGCACGTTAGCATCAAAGTAGAACAAGCCGTCTTCACAGTGTTGCCGATTCTATACATTCCGGCCTGTGTAGAGTCGGCCTTGGTACTTGTATGGTAGATCTAAGCTTGGCACTACCAAACAGACCAGCTGAGATACATATAGAATTCTATGGACGGCCAAGACTAGACCAAAGAGAATCAACACGAGATACCACAGTCACTCTGAGAACTGCGTGTGTAGTTTGTATAATGACATTATCATTTGTTAAAATACAACATCACTGTCAGAATATAACAAAGAATAAACAATTATTATATACACTAATATACGACTAACTAAATCTTATTGTTATATATCTCCAACGGTTTTTATTTTAAAATATTACGAATTTCATTCATATAACTTCTCTAACCCTTCAAGAAATTCTTATATACGTTTTTCGTTTTCTTTCTGTAAATCGAGATTAACATTTGGAGGAAATAATAAAACCATTTATTGTCCTATTCCGTGTCTACTTATTTTCTTTACGACCAGCGACAGTCAAATGTTTAGAGAACTCGTTGCTAGGGGATGCATTTCAAATATATTTGGTGCTCTTTGCATTTTAACACGTCAAAGCATTTTAAAGTCATATCAAATGCCTTTTCTAGTCATTCATGTGCAAATTATTATTTATAAAAGCTCACATTGCTGTATTTACTTCTTGTTATTAACTACTTCTTTCCTTGTAGTAGAGTTGGCTAGGGGAGACTCAAAATTAAGAATCGCACGCTGTTTCATGTTTTTGATATTAATTTCGCTTTGCAAAAACCAGAACACATAGAACAATAACAACTTCCTATATCATAACATATATCAGAGATCTACAATTTTGTGTTGTACGATTCTGTATATGTCTTACCTTTGCCGTTACACAAAAGTCATACAAAAGGAAAAAGATCTCATACGCTGCTCAAGAAAGATAAGCTAATTGCTTTAGTAAAATTGATTATAAAAATCTCCAACAAGTCCATGAAAGTCGCCCACCAGGGAAAGGTATTTGTCTTGCGTCTAGGAAATATATTTGACTTGAGTGTTTCGTGAATGTGAACCATCTATTTGTAGACAGAGAAACAGCAGGTCTTTAACACTCATCCCATAATTCCATCTTTCTCTTTCATTATAGTGAATTACACACAATAACAAAACACGTTTGTACACTTCGTTATAATACAAAACAAAATGCAATGACGTAATGTCATAGAACTCTTGTTTTAACACGTAACGTCAAGTTACAACTTCCTAATGCAGTTCAGTTATATACAATCTTTACATATATATTCTCTTCTTCAACTGTTTAAATATATAAATTTATCCTCTTAACATACCTATATTTTACACGTAAAGATCAGCAAAACGATATTAAATAAGAGCACATACGTAGGATGTTCACTAATTAATATTACTAACGCCTGTTTATCCGTTCGTCATTACTGTTGTGATTGTAGACCAAATATTCTTTACTTTAAGTTTCTATATTATTATCCTTTCTAAGCTCCAATATTTTGTTTTCCTGATATCTTTGAAACATTTCACTGTCACTCCATCCCCCTGTATTCCCTCTTGTATCTGTAACGTGACGTGTTGTCAAACTTTTCTAAACATACATCTTAAACTCGGAAATCAATAAGTATTCTTAGAAACTGCGTTGAGAAACATATGGTAAGAAACGTTGTTTTAGTTACACTGATCGTCCGCTAGGGGAGACGTTCTCATGGACAAGCAATGCGAACACAAACTAACCTCATCCTGCTGTCTAGAGATGGCACTGACTGTCATACTTTATCACAAGCAAAAATATTTATAATTACTCTCAAAGTATTTAATTAAATTGTAACCACGTTTATTCATATATCGTGGACTTAATTGTGCTTTTCAGGTTTAGAACAATAATAAACTGCAGTGTACTTTTAGCTAACAACTAAGTAAGGAATTGCTTCGTGTGAGTAAAGAATTCTTCTAAAGTTAGTAGATCTACGAGCACTTTACAGAAATATGGCATATTAGGTTTCCAATCCTACTGAATAACACTTTTGATGACATCTGTAAACGATTATTATGAATACAAACTCAAAATGCTTGATTTTATATTTGACATGTGGCATTTTGGGGCAAAGTGGACTAGTACTTTCTAAACTTATCTCACGTTAAAGAGGAGCTTCAATCTTAGTCTCCCCTACATTACACGAATGTCGTTCAGAGGACTTTTTCATTTGCCAAGTCTAGAATTACAACCTTATTTGTTTAAGTCTAATATCGAGAAAAACATTTGCAGCAATAAACTGAATTCCTTGTTGTCTTTGTTGTCTTACTTATTCTGCTTATATGCATTTCGGAATCTCTGTACTGTCTATCTGTAAGGTAGAAGTTTCGGTTAACTAATATATATATATTTCCTTGTAGATACAATGGGAATAGGAAAATCAGTAGAGATGTAACAACAGCTCACGTCAAATCTTATAAAAACTGATCGATACTTGATATCTTAGGATGGCGTGTCATCACACACTTGTGTCAGAGCGAGAGCGAGGATTTGCGATTATGAGAGTAAGTTAGAGTCGATAACTAGCTCATTCATATTCAATCGAATAATGGTTCGGTATATTTCTACTTATATATGGAAATGTTCTACCCACACTTTTATGTTCATCTTTAAACGAAGAAATAGTTTCGGGTTTCCACTTAATCTCTAAAACCGTCTTTATACAAAGTTCCATGTGATTCCTGTCTCCGTGTATACGTTCAGCACGAGTAATAAACCGATATTTACAAACAAATAAAAATGCATTTTTTTTCTTCATTCTTCATCCTTTTACAGTGATGGTTTATTTCGCCCTATGGCTGCTTCGGTCGTTGTACCCTCTTCAACCATGACCTTATTTGGAGTAGAGGGAGATGGCTCTTTTTTTTTCTTTATTGGGTTACGTATCCATGTGTTAACTCTTTGTCGTTACTTGCTAATTGTAATAATGTTAGTATATTTCATATTTATACTTCATTTATTTAATATAAAATATATTAATATTTTTTTAATATCATTGTATTTTTTATTTTATTATTTTTTAGTATTATTTTTTGTATAGTTTCGTTTTGCTTTTAGTAGTAGGGTATTTTTTTAATTTTTTATGTTTTTTATTATATATATATATATATATTTCTTTTATTATTTTAATAGTCCTTGGGTATGTGTACAGTTACGGTGTGTACACAATCGTCATTTCTCAGGCTAGAAGTATTTGGAGGTGCTCTGGTATCTCGTCTTCCTCGGCTTCCTTGATCCTGGCGTGCTGCTGTATCAGGGTGATGATTGGTGGGGCGGTGGTTTCCGTCTTCTTGTAGTTCTCTGCTGCTGCAATCAGCTGCCTCCTGCACGGTCTCTCGGACGCGTTCGCAATGTACATGTACATTCTGTCTTGTATGTGCTGTTCAAGTGGGGTTGCCTTACAGATGTCGCACACTTCTTCGTTTCCGTGCCAGGGTACGAGTTTGTTGGCTATTCTTAAGCACTTTTTCTCCATCTTTAGAAGCCTGGTTTTGGTATATGTTGTTATTGGGAAGGTGACGATAGCAGCGTAGGTGAAGTATGGTCTTACTATTGTCTTATACAGTTGGTTGAGGATCGGTGTTGAGAGTCCTATTTTGCCTATCTCCAATAAGTAATGTAAGGTGAAGATTGATGTTTTTTCTTCTTTCATATTTTGCTGGAAATGTGGTTTTGTGCTTAGTTTTTTAGGAAGCTTTATTCCCAGGTATTTTTCGGTGGTCTGTATAGGTATGTTGTGTCCTTGGTAGGCTATCGTCGATTCTTGGTAGTTACGCTTTGTTTTCTTGCGGAAAATGATGGCTCGAGTTTTGCTCGTGTTTACTGTAAGGCGCCATTTGGATGCCCATCTGTGAAAGGCTTTTAGCTGTTTCTCTAATCTTGGTTTTGCGTTCATCAGCTTCGGAGCGCTGCTCAGATATGCAGTGTCGTCGGCGTAATAGGTTAGTTCTATTGCTGGGTGGATTGGCTGTGGCGTGTCTGATGTGTAGATGATATAGAGTAGTCCAGAGATAGCGCTTCCTTGAGGTGTGCCTGCTTCCAGTGTAATGGGTGCTGAGAGAGTGTTGTTGATCTTTAAGCGAGCTGTCCTGTGATGTAAGAAGCTTGCCGTCCATCTTATAATGCGATTTAGGATGCCCTTCGTTGTCATTTTATACAACAGCCCATTTGTCCAACATCTGTCGAATGCTGCTTGTATGTCGAGAAAGACACCGATGGTCGTGAAGCCTTTATTGATGTTCTGGATCGTTGACATTATTCTCAGTTGCTGGTCTTGGACTGTTATGGTTCTCCTGAAGCCGGCTTGGGTGTTCGGAATTAGTTGGTGGTGTTCAAGGTAGTTTTGTAGTCGCTTCGCTAGTATTTTTTCGAATACTTTAGACATCGTTGCAGTTAATGAGATGGGCCGGTAATTTTCAGGGCTGGTGTTGGGCTTTCCAGGTTTCTCCAGTAGGATCATCTGGGCCTCTTTCCATGTCTGCGGTTGGTATCCATGTTTTAGAATTTGGTTGTATAAGGCTGTAATTTTGTCCATCATCTGGATGGGGATGTGCTTTAGCATTTGGTACGTGATGCTGCCTTCACCGGGGACGGAGTTTCCTAAGTGTCGCACCGTTTCTGTGTATTCTGCCCTTGTAATGGGCCTTTCGGTTCCATCATCTGCATTCAGTTCCTGTGTTTGAATCTGCGGTTGGTGTAGGGTTTCGTTGTATCTGATGTGCTTATTGTCGGTGTTGTAGTGAAACTTGATGAAGTTGGGAGCGTCTGGAGTTTTGAAGACTTTGGAGTAGTGTGCGTGGAAAACTCTTAGTTTCTCCTCTGTGGAAGTGATGTTTTGGTTATCCACCCGGATGGGGTATGTGAACTGTTTCTTCTTTCTTGCTGTTTTTATGAATTGCCAGAATTTTCTTTGTTCTGAAGTTCTGGCTTTGCTGATGTCCTGGGTGGTGTTTCTCCACATGGTGCTGTTGTGTGCGTTTATTTCTTTTCGTAGTTGGTTGCGTAAATGGTTTAATATGCGTTTGTCGTATTCATGGTGACCCTTCATGTATTGTCTGTGGGCGTGGCATTTTCTCTTAATCAGTTGGATGATGTTCTTTGGGAGTGGTTTGCTTTGGCTGCTGAAGATTTTGGTTTTGGGGGGATGGTGGCGTTACGGGCTTGCGTGATTTCAGTCGTTAGGTCGTCTAGTTGATTCATGTTCGTCAGCTGTTGTGGTTCGTATGGCCTCATGTGGTGTCTGATGTGTGTGGTGAATTCTGTCCAGTTTGCATTTGTGTATTCGAAGACCTTGACTGCGTTCGTTGTCTCTGTATGCCACGCGGCTGTTGAAATAGTCTTGATGATTGGTAGGTGGTCGCACGTGGTTGCCGATTCGATTTCTATGTTGACGATTTTGCTGTATAGTTCTGGGTAGACCAGAATTTTGTCTGGCGACGTTGGTTGTTCGTTGTCCCTCCATCCTATACGGGTGGGTCCTGGGAGATACAGCATTTTTAGTGTTGTTTCCAGCAAGGGTCTTCAGTAATCTTCCATTGCTATTTGATATTTCGTCGAGTAAGTCAATATGGTTTGTGTTTAGATCTCCAGCGAACATTAAGTTAGAGGACGTTCTTTGCAGGTATTTTATGAGGTCGCATTGTAGTTCGTCGTTTATGTATATAGTTGCCACGTGGTACTTTTTCTTCTTGATCCGGATCCTGATGATGATTACTTCCCCTTCTGCGTAGGTGTGTGGGAGCTGTATGAGCTCGGGATTTGGCTATGGTCTTAAGAGGATGGCCACGCCTCCTCCTGGAGAGTCTGGTCTGTCTCTTCGGAAATAAGTGTAGGGCTGTAGTTCAAATGTTTTAAAAGGTTTAAGTTTCGCTTCGTTTAGCGCTACTATTTCTGTTTTTTTGTGCTGGGCTAGTTCTTTTATTTCGCCTTTCTTGGTTCCGATCCCGTTGATATTTAGAAGCAGGATTTTAAGGTTCTGATGTACTACGATTTTAACACTGCCCATGATTGGTGTAATTAGTATTCTGTGATTTGGCCTTGTGGTTTTTTCGCCCTTCGATGTTTTAGTTTTGCTGACAACGACAGCTAGCTGGCCACCCAGTCTGTAAGTGCTGAGGCTTTTGTTTATTGTTCTTTGTGTGGAGTCGGAAGGGTGGTTTAGCATCTTCTGTCGTAGTCCTGGGGGAGTTACTTCATATATTGCCATTGCGACTATTTTCAGTAGTCTTTCGGTGAGGTTATCAATGACGCTTTCTACGTAGTCTAAGATGTTGATCTGTATCTGCTCGACTTGCTGTTGCATTTTTTTCTGGTTTTCTTATCCGTTGGTGGTGATCTCTTTTAGTTTTTGTGTAGTTTCCTCCGCTGTTAGCTTCTTCTGTTCTTCCGGTATGTGGCTGGTGCGTAGTTGAGGCCAGTCGCCTCGTAGTTTCTTGTTGGACGTTGGAGGGTTGTCATGCGGGAAGATTTTGGTCTCTACGACTTCACTGATGTGTGTTGGTGATCGTCGCGGGTAATTTTTGCGCTGGACTTGGCCGGTGTAATGTCGTCTCTCGTCGCAGGTAGCGCAGTAGGGTTCGTTCTTTGGTGTTTTCTTGTGGTCGTATTGCAACGTGTGTTTGGATTCTCCGCAGTAGAAGCAACGAGGGGCGCTGGCGCATTCAACGCTAATGACCGCGCTGTTGTGCGCCCTTAATCACATATCATCATCATCATCATCACCATCATCATCATTATCATCATCATCACCATCATCATCATGTAAGCCGGGTCCATTGTACCGGCACCAGGTATATCAAACAAAATTAAAAAGGCCTAAGCCTAAGCCTAAAGTTGCGTCTCTATTTGGCTCTGGTCCTCCTTGTCATGCTCTACGCGTGTGAGGTCTGGGGCATGTCCGCAGGCTCGAACCTGATACTGCTCCAGTGTGCACAGAATAAATGTCTTTGGATTATTTATTCTGTTAGCAGAAGGTTCCCCGTGAGAGTACATCACGAGGCTTCATCCATCCGCTATGAGGAGGTTGAAATTAGGCGCCGGGCCTTCAAATTTTACGAGAGCTTACCTCAACATCAGAGCACCCTTGTCAGATCCCTTGGGGACTATGTTCCACTCAAACTTCGCTTGAAGCGATACCGGCTACCCCGCATGGCTTGCGGACACTTCCGTTAACCATAAGGCCCTATTCCTGCCTAAACACAATTTCAATCGCCCAAATTTTTTTTTGTCTGGACACTTAATTTATGTTTATCCTCTTTGTAGTTGATTAACATATCCACCAGCGCTGCACGATGACCGTAGCACTCGAATCAACAGTCACCGAGGAGCAACATGCCACCTCCCTTCCTTCCAACTACATAATTTTCACCCGACATCCTTCAACGTCCTCATCCCGCCACTACGTGGTTAAGCTCTTTCCAGAGCAGGTACACGATTTGACCACCACTCGGGCTGTTCCACGGCCTGCCAACATGTTCGTCGTCGTTGTTTAATCGGTTCACTGATTGAAAGGGTGGAACCAGACTGAAAAATTTAATGACATAGCCGGGATTGGAACCACGGGTCTTCTGGTTTACGTCCAGCTACTCCAACCATTGAGCTACTATGGCCAACGCGCCAACATGACATTACTTTTTTCAACTGACTCGTGTTTTTCCCGGTAAACCACTAGGAGTTCTCGTAAATACATGAGACAGCTACCTTAATGGCGACTTACTAGGTTCACTAATTTTTCTCCCTATAGCTTATCATTTAGTTACAACTTTTTATATGAAAACGTCTTCTCCTTTATACTTTCCCTTTAGAATGCTTGTTTCAATCAAGATGTTCAGTAATATTTTTCACAAAGTCCTGTTTGGCTGTTACTTCCCAACATTATGACCACCGAACCCTTTAATTGAGCATTGTTAGGCTGCAATCCGGGCAAATACAGTGACTTCAAAAGTTCCGGTGGATAGTTGACCGCAACATCTTAGTTTGTAGCGGCATTAAGCGATTTGTATGTCCTCTATTCACCGGGAACTTCATTGTGAAATTTAATTCATTTGGTCCATCAACTGTTGCTGACCTTGGCAATGTTTGACGAAAATCTCCTGCTAACAAAATAATCGCACACCAAATCGCTGATCTTGTATTGGCCAAAATAATTATATTATCCAGATAAAGATGAGCAAACCGATATTAAATTTGAGCACATACATAGGACGTTCACTAATTTATATTACTAACGCTTGTTTATCCGTTGATCATTACTGTTGTGACTGTAGACCAAATATTCTTTACTTTCGCTTTCAATACTATCCTTTATACGTCTCCAAAGTTCAAAGCTGCAGTCCTTTGTTTCTCGTGGTACGACAACATTTTACTGTCACTTCTTTCCCCTGTATTCCCTCTTGTATCTGAAACGTGACGTGTAATGAGTAGAACAATAAATAATCTTAAAAGAGTAGCTTGACGAAACATAACATAGGGTGTGTTTAAGTTATATTGATCGTCCGCTAGGAGAGACGTTTCGGTTGGCACGCAATGCGAACACAATCTGAACTCATCCTGCTGCCTAGAGATGGCACCACCTGTAATATCTTATAGGGAGGAAGAATATATATAATTATCTACAGATTTTCATAAGAAAGTGTAACTATGTTTGTTAAACATAGCTTGGATTTAATCATGCTTTATAAGGTAAAAACAATAAGTAATTGCAATTTAGTGTTAGCTAATAGCGAACAAACAAATTATTACATGTGAGAATGACAGTCTTCTAAAGAAAATAGATATAGCAGCATTTTATACATATTTGGTATTACTGGTATTTCAATATGTTTCAGGAGATATATTCATGTCAGTTCTTGAGAATAATTCTAGCAAATGAACAGTTGGAAATTCTTGTTTTCCTACTCTAATATTTCCTAAACTTTTTTAACGATCAGACTTGCTCTACCCCACATAATTTTCATAAAATTACATTTTCACGAGCTTCTTGAAGTCTAGACTTATAAGCTTATTTGTTTAAATTTAGTATCACAAAAAACATTCGCAGAAATAGACAGTTTTGCTTACTCCGTTTGTAGCCATTTCATATTTTCAGAACCTCTTTAGTGTCTGTTTGACATGCAGAACGTTCGTTAAGCAAATATGTGTACTTCCTTGTAGGCACTTTGGCAATAGGTAAATACAGTAGAAGTGTGACAGCTCAATTAAATCTTACAAGACTCGCTGGGCTGGTAATATCTTTTGACAATAGACATTTTCAAACTTGTGTAAATTAGTAAAAACAAACACTTTCGTATCAACTTCAAATTAATAAAATAAATTTCTAATTATTTCCTTAAAGGGTCAGGCGGATTTGTCTAGAAAATCAGGCTTAATCGTTACTCAAATGTGTAAAAGCCGGTCGCTATGTTATAGCTTGACATTACATAGTATACTCACACGTTTGAACGCCCTATATACAGCTATTTGAACAAACCTTTCAATTCTACAAATTACAGACAACTTACGACCTTCAAAAATTCTCCTCAATGCTGATAAATGAGTACCCTTTACTCATTGATCGCTGGTTGTATAGGAAGGTCTTACAAAAAATTACAGACTATTGTTATGCAGTAAACCAAACATATTCAATTCCAAAGTACTTAAAGTAACTTAATTATACACAATGGAAAACGAAAAGGTGTTGAGATACAATGTTTCAACGACTTAGTTGTAATGTTTGTTTTATGTCGTCAACGTGACCCCTCCGGTCGAGGAACACAGCAAAGACAAGGGATTTTACAAAACATTATATCACTTGTTTCCTTAAGCCTATACAATTTATCCAAACAACTGTTCTTTGTCCCCCGAGAATGCTGTTTCCAGTTAACATCGCATACGTTTACCTTTACACGAAACAAACAAAACAAAATGAATCGCTTGACCCAATATCTGACTTCTTTTGTTTTCATAACATCTCACAAAATATTTAGAGCAGTTTAAAATGTGAAGTGACTCTTGAACTACGCTGTCAAACCGCTGTTATTGTGTTTATTACTCAATTGATTACTAGAGATGTAAAGTATAACGAGTAATTATTGTGGCCATCGAGAAAGTAACAGGACAATGAGGAAATTGCTAAACAAACTAATCACGGAGATGAAAGAGCGAGGTGACTTAGTTATATAGTTTCTCTCCTCAGTCTTGTACAAATTCTCATCACAATAACACATTCTGTGAGGACTTTATGTTAAAGGTTAGAACTCGTTTAAACAGATCCACTCGTAGTAAACAGATCAACTACCAGAACAGATAACAGTTCAAGCTCCTCTCTCTTTCTTCAGGCTCCACATGTCTTCTTCTGGTGGGTAGACAGTACATTATACCTATCACTGCACTTATTGAAACAAGCATTAGTGAGTGAGTGAGTGAGTGAGTGAGTGAGTGAGTGGGTGAGTGAGTGAGTGAGTGATTGAGTGAGTGGGTGGGTGAGTGAGTGGGTGGGTGAGTGAGTGAGTGAGTGAGTGGGTAGGTGAGTGAGTGAGTGAGTGAGTGAGTGAGTGAGTGAGTGAGTGAGTGAGTGAGTGAGTGAGTGAAGTTTAACGGACCATCAGTAACTAGGTCTTTTGGATCCGAACCAATGTTAAGCTCTATTTTTACAAATGCACAGGCTATATAATATTTTTGAAAACTGATTCACATTCGTCAACAAATGTCAAACACGTTTCGTTCAGTTTAGATACCAGAGGAATGTTTCGGTCATTTATTACAAGCCTGACTGATTTGTACGACTTCCCTCCCCAGGAAATAAGTATATAAAAATTAAATTTTAAAAACATTTGAATCATTTAAGCTCACTCACAGTATATGTTACAAAATTAATTTGGGTTTTATGTTATTCATATTATAATACTTTGCTCATATTTCACTGAACTATTATCACGAATTAAGGAATGTTATGGTTCTGTGAACAGTTGCTTTTAGAAAAACTAGTAAAACTGATAATACAGCCTTACATTAACTACTGACACACAAATTAACATTATAAAATTATAAGCTGTCTTACATCTCTAAACAAAAACACAACGGCACGTACCTTTGGTAGAAATGCACAACGTTTAAGCCGTGTGATTGTCCAATTGTTGAACAATATGTAATAGGAGTTGATATATTTCACAGGTTAACCTATAAGTTAAAAAAACACCAAATATTTATGTCAAGCTATACAGTACACGAACGTTTTAAAAACTTACTTTGAACTTCTTATACAACTAGAGAGGAAATGCGTGCACTTGAAGTATAGTACTGTCGATATATGTACGATAATACACCACAGTTGTCAAAGTCTTACGTTCATATTGTAACTTTTCATCAATGTTTGATCAAAGCTTGTAAATTTACATTTTACGTTATACAAAAAGCACAGTCCTTCATAACAAACACTATCTCTATATTAAACCCTACACTTAACCAATGAAGTACCTCGTACAACAGCTTCTGGTACATGAAACTTCTACAAGAAATTCAAAACTCATTGTTACGTAATTTATTCAAAAAAAGTTAAATATATGATTTCTTAAAGCATTTTAATTATACAGGAACAATCTCAGAAAATATGTCCGTGAAAATGCTGTTTTGGTGTGAAGAAAATAGAGAAATATTCTACCACAATGTTTCTGTTAATATTTCACTGAAAATATAGTTTTAGGTGTTCACTTTAGCGCTAAAACCGTCTCTAGACAAAGTTTCCTGTACGTGCCACCGTGTGTAAGTTCAGTACGAGTAATAAACCGATATTTCAAAAGAAATATAAAATCCTCATCCAAGGATCCACGAAAACAATTTGCCTAACTTTTTAATATTTTGTAAACTAAATGTAATAATTTGATCCTAATATGATAGGCTATATACAATTACTAGCATCAGACACAAAGTGTCAGTCTGTGAAACAATGTTGTACATTTACCTATCTTATGAAATAGACAGGTTTACTGCACAACAAATGCATAACTCATTAAAACACAAAAACTGTCTCTACTAATTATATGTAATTAACCATTTTAGAGCTATTTGTTGTCTTTAGTTTAAACGTTCTCTCTTTAAATTTCTAAGCTACACTCCGCTCTTCACTGGAACAAGATTAAAATTAAAAGGCAACACATAGCAACCGGCTTTAAAGTGTAATTAATCTATTTTTACAAACATAGAGCCTAAACTTGGAGCAGAAAGTATATTAAGCTTTCCTTGAACATAAATTCGAGAAGATAGTGTTAATTTCATCCAATACCTTAGGGTTATAAACACTATAGTGTATTGTTTAGGAGACAATGATTTAGTAAAGTCTATTGTCCATTGGACAGGAATTTTGTCTGACAAGCAATATTATCAAATATACAATCTTCCCACTGACTGCGTCTTGCTGTCTAGAGATGGCACCACTCCTAACATCTTATTGCGTGGATTATCATTTATAATTATCTATAACTCTTTCAGCTATACTTTTATTATAGCGCTGCTGGAACGCTTTCCATGGATTTATTCTTTTTAATAGAAACTTCTCAGATAACGTACTGATCATTGTTGCAAGAGTGAGAGGGGAACTAATTGGCTTCCAGGTCATGTGCTAAGCACCAATGAACGCATCACTTCAACCAATGGAATTGGCAGAAATCTCTCAGGGTAGACAATACATTAACTCAGAACTAAAAGCTAATGCAAATAAAGTAGTATAACTAACACATGACCATTTCCTCTATCATTGAGGATGCAACCAGTATGTTAGGACGGTGTTTCCTATTGGAAACGACACTACACCCAACTACATTCCTCACCACGAATCCGCGAGGGCATATTCAGGGCTTCGGCCATGCTTATGTCCTAGCATCCAATCTCACCTTGGTTAGGCCATAGGACCAACCTCTACACGCTCTCCGTGAATCCGCAGGTGCATAAGCGGTACTGCTGGAATTCCTCTCCTGACTTCTCTCCGGTGGAGGTTTTTTAGTGAGTAGTACCTTCGGGTGAAGCTCACACTCCCGGCTGCACCATCCCAGTTCAGTCGGGGTCAGTCCATAAATGGATTTTTCCTCCACTTGAAAAAAAAAAAAAGCAGAAATCACAAATGACATATATATGTTCACTCCACGTGGAGTAATGAGTGCGTTATCTGAGAGGCATCTATTACCAAATATAAATCCATGGTAACCGTTCGAACAGCGCCACAATACCTTATTCTTTGTTTATGGCTTAGATTTCTTTTGTTTTCTCCGTGTAGATACAAAGTAGATACAGTATGAATACTGAGACAGTAACAAAGGAACAAGTAACTGTATCCTAGAAAGCAAGATCATTAAAGTAAATATTTAATGGTACTATACCAGATCTCGTTTCATAGGTTTGCTTATTAATAAAGACAAAGTTCCATGTACTTATGTACGTGTGTCCCTCTGTACGTTCAGCACGAGTAATAAACCGATATTTCAGAAGAAATATAAAATAGTTAATAAGTGGAGTATTATCCAGGAATGCAGCTATCTACGAACAGAAATTGTGTAAGTTTTAATATTTTGTAAATTATAGTTAACTTTCATCATAGGTTTGTTATACTTACTATCATGTGACACAGAATGTATAATTTGAATTATCTGTCAACAGTGTGTGAAACAATGTTGTATAATTGACCTATCATTTGATATAGACAAGTCTTACTGCACAACAAATGCCTATCTCATTAAATTGTATAACCTGTCGATAGATATTTTATGACATTAGTCAGTTCAGTGTTATTCATTGTCTTTAGTTTAAAGTTTCCTTCTTTAAATGCCTAAGCTGAACTCCGCTTTTCGTTGGAATAACATGAAAATTAAAATGCAACATGTAGCAACCCCCTTTAAAGTGTAGTTGATCTACCTCTACAAACATTTATCTTAAACTGGAGCATAAAAACAATTACTTTTCCTTGAACAGAAACTCGAGAAGATAGTGCTAATTTCATCGAGTATTTAATTGCTATAAACACAATATTGTATTACTTAGCAGAGAATTTTTAACTATGTCGATTGCCCATTCGAGAGGAATTTCAGTTGACAGGCAATATCATGGAATACACAACCTTTCCACTGTGTGCGTTTGGTGTCTAGAGATGGCACTACTCGTAACTTCTTACTACGCGGATTAATCATTTATTATTATCTATAAACATTTTAGGTATACTCCTACCTTGTTCATTGTTTATGGCTTAGATTTTATTTGTTTTGTCCCTGTAGATATAAAGTAGACAGAGTATAAATACAGAGACAATACCAAAGGAACAAGTCACTGTATTCCAGAAAGGAAGCCTATCAAACAAAATATTTAATCCCACTTTTCGAGAGCTTATTTGATAGGCTCATTCATTATTATAACAGGTAAACTCGTTTAGTGGGAACTTTTTATATGAATATCTAGTTGGAAATTCTCGTTTTCTGATCTGGCAGTTTGTCAAAAGAGCCATACCATTTTAACGTCGTTTGACATGTGTGAGGAGAGTACAGAAGCTTATCAAATGATCTGCTTTCAGATTTAATCTGTACTCATATGTGTTTCACCCTAATGATTTTATTTTAAAATATTCCGAGCCTTATTCACATTATATTTACCACACATTCTTCAACAATGTATTATTACAAGTTTACTCCTCCAATTTCTATAAATCGAGTTATACATTTACTCAAAGTAAGTTCGTTTAATTCTTCTGTTTTTATTCCTTTTATAAAATCTGTATCTCTATAGTTACCTCTAACGTCGAAGATCACAACAACAAATATATTTGCTTCCTTTTACGAGCATACATTAAAATTTGAGAAATTATGAAATATCTTAGGTACTATGTGGTAGATTTGAAATCCAAACTTTTACAGGGAATTCAAAGCTCACTGTTATATCAGCAACTCAGACATAATATTTTAGTTATTAATATTTTTTAAATGTTTAATATTTCGTAAACTATATATAATAATTTCATCAAAATGTGATAGGTTTAATATATTCGCTAACTGAACAACTGAAACAAACTGTATATCTTAGATTATCTGTCCTCGGTCTATTTTACGATATAGACAAGGCTTACTGCACAAAAATGCATATCTCATTCAAACATATAAGCTATCTCTACTTATTTTGTCATTGGCCATTTCAGTGTTATTCGTTGTCTTTAGTTTAAATGTTAAATCTTTAAATTTCTAAGCTGCAGCTGTTCATTGGAATAACATAACTGAAAGGCAACACATGGCAACCCGCTCTTTAAACATTTCACTATGACTCCATTCGCCTGTATCTCTCTTGTATCAACAACTACAAGTGTAGTCGATCTATTTCTGCAACTTGGAGCCGGAAAGAGAATTAGCTCTTCTTGAACAGAAACTTGAAAAGATAGTGTTAATTTCATCAAGTACTTTAGTGTTATATTCTTTATGAAACAATGTTTTAATTATGTCTATTGTCCATTGGAAAGGAATTTCGGTTGAGAGGCAATATCGTTAAATATTCACTGATTACGTTTGCTGTCTAGAAGTGGCACCACTCGTAACAACTTATAGAGCGGATTATCGTTTACAATTGTTTATAATTCTTTTAGGAATAGCCCTACTCTGTTCATTGGTTATGGTTTAGATTTTATTTGTTTACTCCGTGTACAGATAAAGTAGATACAATGCTCGGACTGCTCTCACGCCGAAGACTCTTTGAATGACCACAGCTGCGCGTGTGTATATGTAACTTTCAATCTCAGGAAACACCTTTTCAACCAAAATCCCTTTGTGGCTGTTTTGTCGCCATTGTAAATGATCCAAAGAATTTCCTATTCATACAAGTCAAGTGAGCCTCTTTAGAAATCCTTAAGGACGCTGTTTCTTACATTGCTTTGTTATAACAACTTTCCCTACAACTCAAATCGCCTTGTCCTTGTCGTAACAAAGAACCAACATTCCTTCGATATCCATCATGATTCCTTACTTCTGGCAAACCTTAATTTCGGTATCAACCTGCAAATCTACCTAAGCTTAAACCACCACCCAGCAAAACCCCACATATCCTGTCATTAAGTGGTTAAGTCTTGTAGGACAGGTACACGAATGACACACATCGTGCTGACCCTCAGTCAGCCGCAAGCTGTTTGAATATGGTGCTATTGGTTTCCACCAGGGAAAGGCATTTGTCTTGCGTCTATGACATATATTTGACTTGAGTATTTATTGAATATCAACCATCTATTTGTAGACAGAGAAACAGCACGTCTTTAATACTCGTCCCATAATTCTATCTTTCTCTTTCAATATAGTGAATTACACACAATGACAAAACACGTTTGTACACTTCGTTATAATACAAAACAAGTTGCAATGACGTAATGTCATAGAACTCTTGTTTTAACACGTAACGTCAAGTTACAACTTCCTAATGCAGTTCAGTTACATACAATCTTTATATATATACTCTTCTTCAACTGTTTAAATATATAAATTTATCCTCTTAACATACCTATATTTTACAGGTAAAGATCAGCAAAACGATATTAAATAAGAGCACATACGTAGGATGTTCACTAATTAATATTAATAACGCCTGTTTATCCGTTCTTCATTACTGTTGTGATTGTAGACCAAATATTCTTTACTTAGGTTTCTATATTATTATCCTTTCTAAGCTCCAATATTTTGTTTTCCTGATACCATGGAAACATTTCACTGTCACTTCATCCCCCTGTATTCCCTCTTGTATCTGTAACCTGACGAGTTATGAAACTTACTCTAAATATATATCTTAAACTCGGAAATGAATAAGTATTCTTAGAAACTACGTTGAGAAACATATGGTAAGAAACGTTGTTTTAGTTACACTGATCGTCCGCTATGGGAGACGGTTTGATGGACAAGCAATGCGAACACAAACTAACCTATATAGTATTATATAAAATTGTAGCTACGTTTATTCATACATCGTGCACTTAATTATGCTTACATGTTTAAAACAATAATTAACTGCAGTATACTTTTAGCTAACAACAAAGTTAGGAAATGTTTTGCTTGAGAATGCAATTCTTCTAAAGTTAGTAGATGTACGAGCACTTTACAGAAATATGCCATAATAGACTTCAATCACTTCTGTAACTGCTTTTGTTGACATCTGTGAACAATTACAAATAAATATAACCTTCAAAATGCTTGTTTTTATATTTCAAATGTGGCATTTTGGAGTAAAGTGGACAAGTACTTTCTAAACGTATCTCACTTTAAAGAGGAGCTTCAAACTTAGTCTCCCCTACATTACACAAATCTCGTTCAGAGGACTTTTTCCATTTGTCTAGTATACAATTACAGCCTTATTTGTTTAACTCTAATATCGAGAAAAACGTTTGCAACAATAAACTGAATTCCTTTGTTGTCTTACTTATTCTGTTTGTATTCATTTCGGAATCTCTGTACTGTCTATCTGTAAGGTAGAAGTTTCGTTAAACTAATATGTATATTTGCTTGTACATACAATGGGAGTAGGAAAATCAGTAGAAGTGCAACAACACCTCAAGTCAAATCTTATAAAAAATGATCGATACTTGATATCTTTGGATGACGTGTCACCACACACTTGTGCCAGAGCGAGAGCGAGGATTTGCGATTGTGAGAGTAAGTTAGAGTCGATAACTAGCTCATGCATGTTCAATCGAATAATGGTTCGGTATATTTCTACTCATATTATATAAGGAAATGTTCTACCAACATTTTTATGTTAATATTTAAACGAAGATATAGTTTCGGGTGTCCACTTAATCTCTAAAAGCGTCTTTATACAAAGTTCCATGTGATTCGTGTCTCCGTGTATACGTTCAGCACGAGTAATAAACCGATATTTCCAAACAACTAAAAAGTAATTGTTATTATTTGTAAAAGAATGGAAATATACACGAATACAAATGGCGAAATTTTTGGTTTTGTAAAGTATTACTAATAATTTCATCTCAATATAAGTTTAATATATTTCCTGGCATTAATCACAAAGTGTACATCTTACATTTCCTGGCAACTGTCTGTGAAACAATGTTTTATAATTGACATATCATATTAGTGCACAACAAATGCATATCTTATTAAACCACATTAGCTATATCTGTTTGTTTTATATCATTATCCATTTCAAAGATATTCGTTTTCTTTACTTCAAATTTTACATCTTTAAATTCTTAAGCCACACTCTGCGGTACTTTGGAATAAAATGAAAGCTAAAGGACAAAAATGGCAACCCGCTTTTTAAGCATTTCACTATCACTCCATTCGCCTGTATAGAGTATCAAAAACTACAAGTGTAATCGATCTACTTCTGTAACTTGGAGCAGAAAAGAGAAAAAGTATTCCTTGAACAGAAACTCGAGAAGATAGTGTTAATTTCATCGAGTATTTTAGCGTTACAAACAATATACTATATTGTTTAGGCGACAATCTTTTAGTTATATCTATTGTCCTTTGAAAGGAATTTTGGTTGTCAGGCAATATTATCAAATATACAATCTTTGCACTAACTGCGTATTGCTCTCCAGAGATGGCACCACACGTAACATCTTATTGTGCGGATTATATATTTATAATTATTCATAAAGCTTTTAAGTATAGTTACTTTGTTTATTGTCTATGGCTTAGATTTCATCTGTTTTCTCCGTGTAAATATAAAGTAGATACAGTGTGAATACAGAGACAGTATCAAAGGAACAAGCAACTGCATTCGAGAAAGGAAGTCTGCTAAAGCAAATATTTAATCACACTTTGCGAGATCACCCTGATCACATGGCATGCCGGACTCCTACACAAAATGATCCATCTGGGGCTCCCAACACAAGTGATCAACATTCTACACAGCTTCTTGCGACATCGCACATTTAAAGTCTCATTCGCGGGGAAAACATCAACACTAAGGCCAGTGAGAGGCGGAGTCCCCGAAGGCTCTGTGCTATCCCCCACCCTCTTCAACGTCTTTATGGCAGATTTCCCCACAGAACCACGAGTCGAAATGGCACAATACGCTGACGACGTGTTTCTGTTCTGCAAGGACAAACACATTCTCAGAGCCTTCAACCCCATTCAAAGACATCTCCGCCTAACACAACAGTGGTGTCGGCGTTGGCGGATGTCCGTAAATCCGGACAAAAGCCACGCCATACTTTTTACAAAGCGCCACACCCCCGCAGACTGCCCCAACTTCAGCTACCGAGGTCGAAGGATAGAGTGGTCTAACTCTGTCCAGTACCTTGGTGTCAACTTGGATAGAGGTTTAACTTTTCGCCGACACATCAGGGACCTTTCGGCAAAGGTACAGGGAGCAATTGCTTCCCTGTACCCAATGCTGGGGTCTACCTCGATGCCAGTCCGCATTAAGTTGTACCTCTTCCGAGCGCTGGTAATCCCGGTGATGCTATATGCCTGCGAGATCTGGGGCATGGCAGCAGACAGCTGTTTAGCATGGCTTCAACGTGCACAGAATAAAGGACTGCGGTCTATTTATTCTGTGGGACGTTATTTCCCTACCAGGTTGCTCCACGAAGCATCGGGTCTTCCATACGTGGAGGATGAAATTAGGCGCCGGGCTTCAAAATTATACGCAAGTTTACCATCTCACAGAAGCGCCCTTGTCAGATCACTGGGAAATTATGACCCCACTAGACGTCGATCTAGACTGCATCGGGTCCCCCGTATGGCATGCGGGCACCCTAGATAACACAGGAGCTGAACCTATCAGCAGCTAAAGCTGAGCTCCTCATAATTCTTCCAAGCTGTTTGGCATCTAAATTTCTCCCCAACTAAATTACAAAATATTTAAAAAACAAAACAAAATGGGTGCTAAGTACTGCATCCTCTCTTTCGACCTGAAGGTACCTTGGTAACCTCAAAATTAACTTCCAATCAAAAACCTACATCACCTTCATCCTACATCTTTCATTAATAATCCTACCTGCGGTAAAACCCTTAATGGGTGGGCACGCAGCAAAAACCTTCTGGCTGTATACAGCCAGCCAGCACGAGCGAGCGAGCGAGCGAGAGCACCCTGATCAGTAGTTTCCTCCGGTATCGAACCTTCAGGGTGCGGGTCGAAGGCAAACTCTCCTCCGTCAGACCCATAGCGGCGGGAGTCCCGGAAGGCAGTGTACTGTCGCCGTTACTCTTTGCTGCCTACATGTCTGACTTCCCTACAGAGCCTCGCACTGTTCTGTGCCAATATGCTGACGACGTCCTCATCTTGGCCCAGAACAAAAACATCCGCTACCGCCTCCCTCCGCTGCAATGATCACTCCGAGCCATCAGTACGTACGATGAAAAGTTGAGGATGGCCATCAGCCCACAGAAGAGCTCTGCCCTTCTGCTGGGGAAGGTCCTCCACTGGCGTCCGGAAGGAGACCTGCGGTTGAAGCAGAGGAGCATTCCTTGGATCCGATCTGCCAAATACCTGGGTGTCCGAATAGACCGCGGCCTCACATTCACTCCACATCCCCGTGAAAAGATCAGCCACGGCCATGCAGCGCTTAGGCAGTTGTACCCTATATTCCGTTCGACCATGCCCACTCGCCTGAAACTACGGGTGTATCTTGCGATCATCCCGCCCCTGATCCTGTATGGATGCGAGATCCGGATCGGTGGCTCGTACCACCATCTGCAGATTGCAAGCCGTGCAGAACAGGGCGCTCAGGATGATCTACGATACCGAACGTATGTTTCCTTCACACATCCTACAGACCCATTCTGGCATACCTTACGTTGAGGACGTTGTGCGTGAGCGGTCGCGCACATAGTATGCCAGGATTGCATCCCATCCCAACCACCTAGTGAACACACTAGGGCAATATGACCACCGTGTGCCCAGGAGGAGAAAGAGCTACCGCCTCCCCAAGAACGTCCTTGGGTGGTGAGACCAGCCTCTCATCCCCTCAACATTACACCCTGTTTTCGGCCACACCAGGGCTGGATCTAGCCCGGCGGCTGACCCCCAGCAGCCAGGTCCTTCTGTGTGACCTCGAGCAGAACCATAACCTAAACGACCCCCAACCACCCGACCTCTCGCTCCTGGCCCCGCCACGCTGGACGGACACTGCAACGCAGGCCGCCTCTAGCGTGGCGGTTTGGAGCACTGGCCTCCTACTTGGAAGCTCATCCCGCCGCCAGGAGCAGTAGCAGAGGTCGAATCAGGTCCATCAGTTAACAAGGACATCCAAGCTTTGGTGGAAAGACAAACTCTATAAGAGCGCACGGGTAAATCCGCACAGCGGATAGGTACCGTGGCGCTCTACCCACCGTCCGGGAGCACCGTCATATGAGGAGAGTAGAGCAGCGTATCAAATGTCCAGCTTTCAGATTTAACGTCATACGTGATTTCACTGCCGCATATCTAGTGATTTTATCTAAAATATTCGGAATCTTATTCATATTGCTTCCGTCACACATTCTTCAACAGCGTATTATTACAAGCTTTCTCTCCGAGATAAACACTTATTCTCAGTAAGCTCATTGTCCTTTTAATTATTTTGTTTTGATCCTTTTATAAAAGTTGTATCTCTGTAGTTAATGTAACGTCAGAGATCACAACAGATATACTTAGTTCCATATATATACTTCCTTATAGGTGCATACAGTAACTTTGAGCAATTATCAGATATCTGAGATACTATGTGGTAGATTTGAAATTAAAGCTTTCACAGGAAATTCAACACTCACTGTTATGCCAGTAGCTCAGACATAAACTGACGAGTATTTAAAGGAATGTAATGATAAAGAATAGAAATTGAAAATGCAGTGATATATGACGACGTCACTACCACAGGCTAAAAAACAATTTGTATTTATTTGCTTGTGTAAACTTCCATACGATCACATTATAACTCGATTCTAGCAATCCGTGAGTTTAGTTTTAATATCTCCGGTACGGTAGCTATTTCCGCTCGACGTATAACAACAATCCCGTCTTAGTTAAATGTCTTATAGTTCCCCATATCTGTAACTGTTGTTTTTCAACGTTACTATCCTTTACACATCTTAACTTTCAAAGCTTCAATCTTTTGTTTATCGTGATATAATAGCATTTCTTTATCAGTTCTTTCCCCTGTATACCCTCTTGTACCTGTAACGTTACGTGTAATGAAACTATTTCTCTAAATATACATCTTAAACTTGGTGCGGAATAAGCATTCTTAAAAGAGTGACTTGACAAAACATAAGAAGTGCTTTAGATATATTGATCGTCCGATAGGAGAGTAAGCGGAGTATTATCCAGGAATGCAGTGATCTATGAACACCAAATATTTCAGTTTCAATATTTTGTATATTATGGTTAACAATTTGATCAAATTATAATATATTTATTACATTTGCTATCATATGACACAGACTGTACAATTTGAATTATCTGTCATAAATCTGTGGAACAATGTTATATAATTGACCTATCATATGATATAGACATGTCTTACTGCACAACAAATGCCTATCTCATTAAAGTACATAACCTGACGCTACTTATTTTATGTCATTAAACATTTCAGAGTTATTCCTTGTCTTAAGTTTAAACTTTCCTTCTTTAAATGTCTAAGCTGAACTACGCTGTTCTTTGGAATAACATGAACATTAAAAGGCAACATATAGCAACCCTCTTTAAAGTGTCGTTGATCTATTTCTACAACCATTTATCTTAAACTGGAGCAGAAAAAACAATAACTTTTCCTTGAACAGAAGCTCGAGAAAGTAGTGCTAATTTCATTGAGTATTTTAATGCTATAAACAATATATTATATTGTTAAGGAGACAATCTTTTAGTTATGTCTATTGTCCATTGGAGAGGAATTGTGGTTGACAGACATAATGAAATATATAGTCTTTCCACTGAGTGCGTTTCCTGTCCAGAGATGGCAGCACTCGTAACATCTTACTGCGCGGATTATCAAATATAATTATCTATAAATATTTTAAGTATACTCGTACTTGGTTCATTGTTTATGGCTTAGATTTTATTCGTTTTCTTCCTGTAGGTATAAAGTAGACAGAGTATGATTACAGAGACAAAACAAAAGGAACAAGTAACTGTATTACAGAAAGGAAGTCTATCAAATAAAATATTTAATCACACTTTTCGAGATCTTGTTTTAAAAAAAAAAAAAAAAAAAAATCTTGTTTTATAGCTTCATTGATTGTTTAGACTACTGCTCATATTTAGTTGGAATTTTTATATGAATATAAATTAATTAATATAAATTAATATAAAGCAGTTGGACATTCTCGTTTTCTGTTCTGGTAATTGGTCAAAGGAGCTTATCTGCTTTCAGATTTAGCCTGCACTTAGAAGTGTTTCACTCAAATGATTTTATTTTAAAATATTCCTAACCTTTTTCACATTATTTTTGCCACACATTCTTCAACAGTGTGTTATTACAAGCTTACTCCTACACTTCCTATAAATCGAGTTATACATTTATTCAAGGTAACATCTTTCTCATTTTAATTCTTCTGTTGTTATTCCTTTCATAAAATCTATGTCTCTATAGTTACCTAAAACGTCAGAGATCACGACAGCAAATATATTTACTTCCTTATAGGAGCATACAGTAAAATTGCTGTGAAGCAATGTCATAGAACTACGCTTTAAGCCGTGACCTCAAGTTACAGCTTCATAATGCAGTTCTTGTTACACACATAATTTACAAATATATTCTCTGCTTCAGATATTTTAATGTACATAATGTACCACGTGTAATATTTTATCACAAGTAACAATATTTATAATTATTCGCAAATTATTATGTTAAATTTTAGTTTAACGAAACTTCTACCTTACAGATAGACAGTACAGAGATTCTCAAATGAATACACACATAATAAGTAAGACAACAAGGGACACTCAGTACCATTTTCGAACACAGGGAGAATTTAATTAATTGCATGGAGGTCATTCAGAAGAGAGCTCTGTTAAACAAAAACACCACGCTTCTGGGTTTATGGCCACTTTGAAAGAAGATAATTCTGTATTCTGGCTGCCTTTCTGCCACAAGATCATGTCCCATGTGGACATTTTGTACAATTGTGCAATGCAATATTTGCCCTCGCCCAGCTAAGCGCATTTGAAAGGAGAGTGCAAAAAGTAAGAAATAGTGTGGATATTGAGGCACACGAAGATAGTGCAATTAAGAGGAGAAGAATAGAAGATCATGATGTGAAAAGAATAGAAGTTCTTGAAGTCTGTGACACTATTCTTAGAGAAGCAAAGGGCACATTTAGTTTCACGGGGCATCTGGTAGCCTCGACTTTACTTCATCAAGAAAATTTCTCCGACTATGCTAAGACGTTTCCAGAGGATTCCCTTAGAGGAACAATAAGGTTCTATCCTTTTATCATTGGAACAAAAATTTGTACAGAACTGACTGTGTTATACATTCGAGAAGAATTTCGTGGAATATCCGGCGCTTTGTGCTTGATGGACTTCATTAATGAAAAGAATTTATGTGTTACATTAAGCGAATGTGTCAAACTCCTCCGAGCACTGTTAAATATGCCGATGTCTAACGCTGAAGCAGAACGCTTTTTCTCAACTTAAAAAAGAGTAAAAACTTTCCTCAGGAACCCAATGACACAGAACAGATTGTCAGCATTAGCAATCCTTTCAATTGAGAGGGAGTTTGTTATGAAGATCAGCGACTTCAAGCAATCCTTTCAATTGAGAGGGAGTTTGTTATGAAGATCAGCGACTTCAACGCAAAAGTTATCGATAGATTCGCCAGGTCTAAGGAGAGGAGAGCAGAGTTCCTGTATAAATAGGTGAGTCACTACTACTCTGTATTTTATTTTTCATTTGTGCACCACCAATAATTTAATCCACCAGCCACCACTGCATTTCAAATATATTTGGTGCTCTTTGCATTATGGTACGTAAAAGCATTTTAAAGTCGTATCATATGCCTTTTCTAGTCTTTCATGTACAAATTATTATTTCTAAAAGCTCACATTCTTGTATTTACTTATTGTTAATATATTTTTTTTCTTATAGTACAGTTGGCTTGAGGCGACTCAAAATTTAGATGCATGATCATCGCGGCATGATGTATTCGATATTAGTTTCGCTTTGCATATCCAGAACATAAAAAGCAATGACAACTTCCTATATCATAACATATATCAGTGATCTACAACTTTGTGTTGTACGATTCTGCTCATGTCTTACCTTTGCCGTTACACAAAAGTCATACAGAAGGAGAAAGATCTCATACGCCACTAAAAAAAGGCAAGATAATTACTTTAGCGAAAATAATTATAAAAATCTCTAGCAAGTCCATGAAAAGTCGCCCACCAGGGAAAGGTATTTGTCTTGCGTCTATGAAATATATTTGACTTGAGTATTTATTGAATGGGAACCATCTATTTGTAGCGAGAGAAACAGCACGTCTTTAATACTCGTCGCATAAATCCATCTTTCTCTTTCAATATAGTGAATTACACACAATAACAAAACACGTTTGTACACTTCGTTATAATACAAAACAAATTGCAATGGCGTAATGTCATAGAACACTTGTTTTAACACGTAACGTCAATTTACAACTTCCTAATGCAGTTCACTTACATACAATCTTTACATATATATTCTCTTCTTCAACTGTTTAAATATATAAATTTATCCTCTAAACATACCTATATTTTACAGGTAAAGATCAGCAAAACGATATTAAATGCGAGCACATATGTAGAATGTTCACTAATTAGTATTACTAAAAACTGTTTATCCGTTCGTCATTACTGTTGTGATTGTAGACCAAATATTCCTTACTTTAAGTTTCTATATTATTATCCTTTCTAAGCTCCAATATTTTGTTTTCCTGATATCTTTGAAACATTTCACTGTCACCTCATCCCTCTTGTATATGTAACCTGACGTGTTATGAAACTTTCTCTAAATATACATCTTAAACTAGGAAATCAATAAGTATTCTTAGAAACTGCGTTGAGAAAACCTATGGTAAGAAACGTTGTTTTAGTTACACTGATCGTCCGCTAGGGGAGACGTTTTCATGGACAAGCAATGCGAACATAAACTAACCTCATCCAGCTGTCTAGAGATGGCACTACTTGTCATATTTTATCACAAGCAACAATATTAATAATTATTCTCAAAGTATTATATTAATTTGTAACTACGTTTATTTATATATCGTAGACTTAATTATGCTTTACATGTTTAAAACAATAATTAACTGCAGTTTACTTTTAGCTAACAACAAACTAGGGAATTGTTTTGTGTGAGAATGGAACTCTTCTAAAGTTAGTAGATGTACGAGCACTTTACAGAAATAACGCATTATAGGCGTCTATCAAGCCAGTAGAACACTTTTGTTGACATCTGTAAACGATTGTAATCAATACAACCTTCAAAATGCTTGTTTTTATAATTCACGTGTGGTATTTTGAGGCAAAGTGGTCAAGTACTTTCCAAACGTATCTCATTTTAAAGAGGAGCTTCAATCTTAGGCTCCCCTACATTACACAAATCTCGTTTAGAGGACTTTTTCCCTTCGCCAAGTCTAGAATTACAACCTTATTTAACTCTAATATCGAGAAAAACATTTGCAGCAATAAACTGAATTCATTTGTTGTCTTACTTATTCTGTTTGTATTCATTTCGGAATCTCTGCACTGTCTATCTGTAAGGTAGAAGTTTCGTTAAACTAATATGTATATTTGCTTGTACATACAATGGGAATAGGAAAATAAGTAGAGATGTAACACCACCTCAAGTCAAATCTTATAAAAAAGGAATCGATATTTGATGTCTTCGGATGACATGTCACCATACACTTGTGCCAGAGCGAGAGCGAGGATTTGCGATTATGAGAGTAAGTTAGAGTCGATAACTAGCTCATGCATGATCAATCGAATAATGGTTCGGTATATTTCTACTTATATTATACATGGAAATGTTCTACCAACATTTTTATGTTAAAATTTAAACGAAGATATAGTTTCGGTTGTCCACTTAATCTCTAAAAGCGTCTTTATACAAAGTTCCATGTGATTCGTGTCTCCATGTATACGTTCAGAACGAGTAATAAACCGATATTTCCAAACAAATAAAAAATCATAGTTAATAATTGTAAAAGAATGGAAATATACACGAATACAAATGGCGAAATGTTTTGTTTTGTAAAGAATTACTAATAATTTCATAGAAATATAAGTTTAATATATTTCCTAGCATTAATCACAAAGTGTACATCTTACATTTCCTGGCAACAGTCTGTGAAACAATGCTGTGTAATTGACATATTATATTAGTGCACAACAAATGCATAGCTTATTAAACCACATTAGCTATATCTGTTTGTTTAATGCCATTAACCATTTCAAAGTTATTCGTTGTCTTTACTTCAAATTTTACATCTTTAAATTCTTAAGCCACACTCTTCTGTTCATTGGAATAAAATGAAAGCTAAAAGACAAACATTGCAACCCGCTTTTTAAACATTTCACTATCACTTCATTCGCCTGTATAGAGTATCAACAACTACAAGTGTAATCGATCGACCTCTGTAACTTGGAGCAGAAAAGAGAATAAGTATTCCTTGAACAGAAACTCGAGAGGATAATGTTAATTTCATCGAGTATTCTAGCTTTACAAACAATATACTATATTGTTTAGGCGAGAATCTTTTAGCTATATCTATTGTCCTTTGAAAGGAATTTTGGTTGACACGCAATATTATCAAATATACAATCTTTGCTCTAACTGCGTACTGCTCTCCAGAGATGGCACCACACGTAACATCTTATTGTGCGGATTATCGTTTATAGTTATCCATAAAGCTTTAGGTATAGTTACTTTGTTTATTGCCTATTGCTTAGATTTCATCTGTTTTCTCCGTGTAAATATAAAGTAGATACAGTGTGAATACAAAGATAGTATCAAAGGAACAAGCAACTGCATTCGAGAAAGGAAGTCAGCTAAAAAAATATTTAATCACACTTTTCGAGATCACCCTGATCAGTAGTTTCCTCCAGGAGCGAGCCTTCAGGGTGCGGGTCGAAGGCAAGCTCTCCTCCGTCAGACCCAGAGCGGCGGGAGTCCCGGAAGGCAGTGTACTGTTGCCGTTACTCTTTGCTGTCTACATGTCTGACTTCCGTACAGAGCCTCGCACTGTTCTGTGCCAATATGCTGACGACGACCTCATCTTGGCCCAGAACAAAAACATCCGCTACTGCCTCCCTCCGCTGCAGCGATCACTCCGAGCCATTGGCACGTGGAGTGAAAGGTGGAGGATGGCCATCAGCTCACAAAACAGTTCAGCCCTGCTGCTAGGGAAGGTCCTCCGCTGGCGCCCGGAAGGAGACTTGCGGTTGAGGCAGAGGAGGATTCCTTGGGTCCGATCTGCCAAATACCTGGGTGTCCGACTGGACCGCGGCCTCACCTGCCCGCGAAAAAATCAGTCTCGACCATCAAGCGCTTAGGCAGTCGTACCCTATATTCCGTTCGACCATGCCCACTCGCCTGAAACTACGGGTGTATCGTGCGATCATCCCGCCCCTGATCCTGTATGGATGCGAGGTCTGGGGATCGTGGCTCCTACCACCATCCACAGACCGCATGCCGTGCAGAACAGGGCGCTTAGGATGATCTACGTTACCGAACGTATGTTTCCTTCAAACTTCCTACACACCCATTCTGGCATACCTTACGTTGAGGACGTTGTGCGTGAGCCCTCGCGCACATTGTATGCCAGGATTGCATCCCATCCCAACCACCTAGTGAACACACTAGGACAATATAACCACCGTGTTCCCAGGAGGAGAAAGAGCTACCGCCTCCCCAAGGACGCCCTTGGGTGGTGAGACCAGCCTCTCATCCCCTCAACACTACACCCTGTTTCCGGCCACACCAGGGCTGGATCTGGCCCGTCGGCTGACCCAGTGAAGCCAGGTCCCCTTGTGTCACCTCGAGGAGAACCATAACCTAAACTTCCCCAACAACCCGACCTCTCGGTCCTGGCCCCGCCAAGATGGACGGACACTGCAACGCAGGCCGCCCCTAGCGTGGCGGTTTAGGGCACTGACCTCCTACTTGGAAGCTCATCCCGCCGCCAGGAGCACTAGCAGAGGTCGAATCAGGTCCATCAGTTAACAAGGACATCCAAGCTTTGGAGGAAAGACAAACTCTGTAAGATCGCACGGGTAAATCCGCACAGCGGATAGGTACTGTGGCGCTCTACCCAACGTCCGGGAGCACCTGGACGACTTGCTCTCGCTCTTGGCTCTCTCTCTCTGGTTTCATAAGTTCTTTGAATACCACTTATTACCTCAATGGCATTTATTTGGAACTTAATGTACTTAAAATGCTCGTGTTGTAATCTATTTGTTAGTTGGTCAAGTGAGCCATACCTTGTTAACGTCATATGAGGAGAGTAGAGAAGCGTATCAAATGACCAGCTTTCAGATTTAACGTCATACGTCATTTCACTGCCGCATATCTAGTGATTTTATCTAAAATATTCGGAGCCTTATTCTTCAACATCGTGTTATTACAAGCTTTCTCTTCGAGATAAACACTCACTCACAGTAAGCTCTTTGTCCTTTAATTATTGTGTTTTTGATCTTTTTATAAAAATTTGTATCTTAGTAATTACCTGGAACGTCAGAGATCATAACAAATATATTTACTTCCTTATATGAGCACAAAATAAGCTTTGAGCAATTATCAATTATCTTAGACACTATGTGGTAGATTATAATTTAAAACTTTTACAGGAAATTTAAGACTCACTGTTACGCCACTAACTCTGGTGTAAACTTCGACACGATCACATTATAACTCGATTCTAGCAATCCGTGAGTTTAGTTTTAATATCTCCGGTACAGGTAGCTATTTCCGCTCGACGTATAACAACAATCCCGTCTTAGCTAAATGTCTTATAGTTCCGTATTTCTGTAACTGCCCTATTCCTGTTGTTATTCAACGTTACTATCCTTTACACATCTTAAATTGCATAGCTTCTATCTTTTGTTACTCGTGATATAATAACATTCCATTATCAGTTCTTTCCCCTGCATTCCCTCTTGTATCTGTAACGTTATGTGGAATGAGACTATTTCTCTAAATATACATCTTAAACTTGGAGCGGAATAAGCATTCTTAAACGAGTGACTTGACAAAACATAAGAAATGCTTTAGTTATATTGATCGTCCGCTAGGAGAGTAAGTGGAGTATTATCCAGGAATGGAGCTATCTACGAACACAAATTGTGTCCGTTTTAATATTTTGTAAATTATAGTTAATTATTTGATCACACAATAATAGGTTTATTATATTTACTAGCGTAAGACAAGACTGTAATTTGAGTTATCTGTCAGCAGTCTGTGAAACAGTGTTGTATAATTGAACAATCATGTGATATAGAGAGATCTTACTGCAAAACAAATGCCCATCTCATTAAAGTGCATAACCTGTCGCTACATTAGCCATTTCATAGTTATTCGTTGCCTTTAGTTTAAACTTTCCTCCTTTAAATGTCTAAGCTGAACTCCGCTGTTCATTAGAATAACATGAAAATTAAAATACAACATATAGCAACTCGCTTTAAAGTGTAATTGATCTACTTCTACAAACATTTATCTTAGACTGGAGCAGAAAAACAATTACTTTTCCTTGAGCAGAAACTCGAGAAGATAGTGTCAATTTCATCAAGTATTTTAAAGCTATAAACACTATATTATATTACAGTCTTTCATGTATCTCTATTGGCCATTGGAAAGTAATTTTGGTTGCATTTGCTGTCCAGAGATGGCACCACTCGTAACATCTTACAGCGCGGATTATCATTTATAATTATCTATACATGTTTTAGGTATACTCCTACTTGTTTCAAAGCTTATGGCTTATATTCCATTTGTTTTCTTCCTGTAGCTATAAAGTAGACAGAATATAAATACAGAGTCGAAATCAAAGGAACAAGTAACTGTATTGCGGAAAGAAAGTCTATCAAATAAAATATTTAATCACACTTTTCGGGATCTTGCTTCATAGCATCATCGTTTATTTAGTCACAAAATCTTTCAGTTGGAACTTTTTACATGAATATCCAGTTGGAAATTCTCGTTTTCTTATCTGGTAGTTGGTCAAACGAGCCATACCATGTTAACGTCGTATGACGTGTGAGGAAAGTACAGAAGCTTATCAAATGATCTGCTTTCAGATTTAGCCTGTACTCATAAGTGTTTCAGTCTAATGATTTTATTTTAAAATATTCCGAATGTTATTCACATTATTTTTTCCACACATTCTGCAACAATTTATTATTAAATGTTTACTCCTCCACTTCGTATAAATCGAGTTATACATTTACTCAAAGTATGCTCTTTGCTCTTTTAATTCTTCTTTTTTAATTCCTTTCATAAAATCTGTATATCTATAATTACCTGTAACGTCAGAGATTACGACAACAAATATATTTACTTCCTTATAGGAGCATAGAGTAAAATTGCAGTGACGCAATGTCATAGAACTACGCTTTAACCCGTTACCTCAAGTTACAGCTTCATAATGTAGTTCTTATTACACACATAATTTACAAATATATTCTATTCTTCATCTATTTTAATGTACATTTTTATACCCTTATATATATTGTCCAGTTACGATGAAAAACCAATATTAAGTTTTAGCACACACATTTGTTGTCTGTATAGGATGTTCACTAACTAATATTACTAACCCTTGTTAAACCATTGGTATTTATTGTTGTGATCGTAGCCCAAATTTTCTTTACCTTTCTTTTCAATATTATTATCCTTTCTAAGCTCCAATCTTTTGTTTCCCTGATACCATGGAAACATTTCATTGTCACTTCATTCCCATGTATTCTCTCTTGTATCTGTAAAGTTAGGTGTAATGAAACTGTTTCTCTAAATATACATCTCAAACCTGTAATAGTATTTTTGGGTTATGTTCGGAGGAATTATGAATTTGAATACGTAAAAATGTATGTAATTGTGTGATTGGCCGAAATAATAATGATATGACGTAATGTGGTGACGTGCGATTGGATCGGCCAATCACAAAGTTAAGTAGAAGTAACGATAGTTACGAGAAGTCAATAATCTTTAGGAGAGTGATATGTTCTTTAGTTTTGTTACATTACGATAAGTTAATAATCTTGTTATAAAGAGAAAGAGATTTTATGTTGTAACGACGAATTTGATGTATACCGCTGCAAGAACAAAAACGTTTTAAGTTGGAGTTCGAGTTCGTATAAATATTACCAATTATAGAATTTGACCTCCTTATTCCGAACCACGCCTTGAAACACACCTGTCTCATGACTTATTTAGAATCCGATTGATACTTCTACCTTACAGATAGACAGTACAGAGATTCTAAAATGAATACAAACACAATAAATAAGCAGGACAACAAAGGAATTCAGTTTATTGCTGCAAATGTTCTTGTCGATACTAAACGAATAAGGTTGTAATTCCAGACCTCTAAAAGGGAAAAGGTCCTCTGAACGTGTTTGTGTGATGTGGGGGTGACCAAGTTTGAAGCTTCTCTTTAACGTGAGATAAGTTTAGGAAGTACTTGTCTACTTTTTCCTAAAATGCCACATGTCAAATATGAAAACAAATATATTCAAGGCTGTATTCATTATAATTGTTTCGAGAAGCCACCAAAAGTGTTTTGAATTATAGCTTTGTAATATAAACAGGTGATGTCATATTTCTGTAAAATGCTCGCAGATCAGCTTATTTAGAAGAATGCCATTCTCACAGAAAATAATTTTTTACCTTGGTGTTAGCTAAAAGTACACTCCAGTTTATTGATGTTTTATCGTATAAGTTATAATTAAGTCTACGCTATATTAATAACCCACATACAATTTAATAAAATGATTTGTGAATAATTATAAATGCTGTTGCTTGTGATGAAATATAGCATGTAGTGCCATCTCTAGACGGCAGAATGAGGTTAGTTTGTGTCCGTATTGCTTGTCCACCATGCCGTCTCTCCTAGTGGATGATCAATATAAGTAACACAATGTTTCTTATCATATGTCCTCTCAAGCCAGTCTCTTAAGAATGCTTATGCCTCTCCAGGTTTGAGATGTATATTTAGACAAACAGTTTCATAACAGGTGACGTTACAGACACAAGAGCAAATACAGGGGGAATGAAGTGACAATGAAATGTTTCCATGGTATTAGGAAAACAAAAGATTGGAGTTTAGAAAGGAAAATAATATTGAAACCTAAGGTAAAGAATATTTGGGGCACAGTCACAACAATAATGACCAACGGATAAACAAGCATTAGTTAATATTAATTAGTGAACATCCTATACAAACGACAAATGTGTGTGTCAAATTTAATATTGGTTTGCTCATCTTAACTGCACAATATATATGAGAGTATGAATATGTATATTAAAATAGCTGAATAAGAGAAATATGTGTGTAATAAGAACTGCATTATGAAGCTATAACTTGAGGTCACTAGTTTAAAGCGTAGTTCTATGATATTGCGTCACTGCAGGTTAACTGTATGCTGCTATAAGGAAGTAGCTATATTTGTTGTCGTGATCTCTGACGTTACAGTTAACTATAGAGATACAGATTTTATGAAAGAAATTGTAACAGAAGAACTAAAAGAACAATCAACTTACTCTGAGTAAATGCATACCTCGATTTATACGAAGTGGAGAAGTAAGCTTGTAATAATACATTGCTGAAGAATGTGTTGCAAAAATAATGTGAATAAGATTAGGAATATTTTAAAATAAAATCATTAGAGTGCAACACTTATGAGGTCAGGTTAAATCTGAAAGCAGATCATTTGATAAGTTTCTGTACTCTCCTCACAGATGTCATACGACGTTAACATGGTATGGCTCATTTGACCAACTACCAGAACAGGGAACGAGAATTTCCAACTGGATATTCATATAAAAAGTTCCAAGTAAATGGCAGGAGTAGTCTAAATAATCAATGAAGCTATAAAACAAGTTCTCGAATGGTGTGATTAAATATTTTATTTGACAGACTTCCTTTCTGGAATATAGTTAGTTGTTACTTTGATTTTGTCCCTGTATTCATACTCTGTCTGCTTGGTCAGCAAGAAAGAAAAAAGCTTTCCAAAATTCTATGCCTTTGATTTTGAAAATGTATGTATGAAATAAAGATAACTTCTTTGGGAAAATGGCACTTTTTGTTTCAAATTTGTTCTTTTTATTTTTTGTAGTAATAACAGCCATGTCAATTTGAAAAACCATGTATTAAATAAGAAAAAAGACAAAGAGTCTCTGTCTTTAAAATATCTTAAAATTTAGTTACATAACATGATAGGTTAAAAATGATAATACATAACCTTGAGTTTGTAATGTGGCAGTTATAATTACTGGCCCGGAGTATTAAGTACCTGCAATTGAAGACTGGCTTTACTGCCACTCTGGAAGAAACTGTTGGCAACATTACTGTAAAGGATGTAGCCATTTCATTTTTAGAATGTTTAGAAGAAATGACATATTTGACAAAATGTGAACTAAAATGTGCAACGACATTACATTTAACAATGTAAAATATTAACGATTGTATTTGTTTGCATTGAACCAGTAAATATGTGTAACTTAATGTTGACACTTCTACTTGATCATAAAGGTAAGTCAGATATCTGCCACAGATAAATGTTATCCTTTTATCCCCTGACACTCACATAAAACCTGAAGGGTCGCTCTAACATGACTGCTTTGGTTTTTAACACTAGAAGGACCGCACACGTCATTTTGACAGATGTGCTGCCTTAGAAGACTTATTTCTTACTGATGTTTATTTTTACACTTCCCATTTTCTAAAACTTTTAATAAATACTTATGACAAACACGTCCACAAAGAATTAAGCATTTTGGACCTTTCTAAAAATTGGTACAAACAACTCCTACTAGAAGGACCGCCATCCGTCATTTTGACAGGTACAGAAGTGCCTTCGGATCTGTCCACATCTGCTGTTTTCCTTCCCGATTGGTTTATGGCACTCTGCAGACCCTTTGTCGATGAGTAAGAAAGATTTATTGCCCAAGTGGCGCAATTCATGCTACCACTTATGTATTTATGAGCTGTTGGAGCAAAAATCTTTCCATTAAAGTTGTTATGGTCGCATACCTGGGAAAGTCCATTTTTCAGGAACACAATGAGCAGAAACAAATTTGCTGAAATTTTGGGGTTTATGTAATTTGATGACAAGGACACACGTTCTCAAAGACTAAGTACAGATCGCTTTGCAGCTGGTACTCCTGTCTATGCTCTTTCATTTAATATATGAACAATAAACCGGACAAATTTGGAATAAAGTTTTGGCTTGCATTCAAATTCAAAGTACCTGGTGAATGGTTTTCCTTACCTGGGCAAAGACGATCAGCGACCCACAGGTGCTCCTCATGCAGAGCATATTGTAATGCATCTTATACAGCCCTTTGTTTTTGCAGGAAGAAATATTACATGTGACAGTTTTTCCACAACCAAATGCCTTGCAGAAAGTTTGAAGCGTAAAAGTACAAGCATTGTGGGCACAGTAAAGAAATGTAGAAGGGAAATCCCCCAATCAGCAAAATGTGCTACAGCACATAACTGTACTTTATAAGTCAGGTGACATAACTCTGACATGCTATCAGGGTTAAAATAACAAACATCTGCTTCTTTTGAGTTCAATGCATGACACAGTTACTATAAATAAACATCCTAGTGTTGGATGTTAGATGTCGTTGATCAAATGGCTCAACTGTACAGTGAAATATGGATGCAGAAGGTGGCCTATGCATGTTTTTGTTTTCAATGTGTTGGCCTTGGTAGCCATTAATTCATGGGTACTCTATAAGGAAGTAACAGGTAAAGAGTAAGCAGACTTCAGTTCATATATAACTTAGCAGAAGAGTTGCCTTCGGCATACAAATCCACAAGGGTACAAACTACACTACCTAACACATTACCTCAGCAGAGCAACATTTGGAAGACTTGCCAAATTGTCGGATGCAGAGGGAAGAATAGGAGCAGGCATTTATGTAACAAATGCGGCACATATGTTTGTGGACCATGTTAGGTAACACTGAATACATGTGTGTTAGGTGCTACGATGCTGCAGGTGGCTTTGAATGAGCAAAATCAGTTAATAAGTGTTTTTTCTAATATATACATGGTATTCAAAATTTTATGTGTTTACTATTTTAAAAAGGGCAAATAAAACTGCACCTGTCAAAATGACGGGTTGGTTCTTCTCAGTAGACCAAACTTGCCGGTCCTTCTAGTGTTCAAGGATATAAATTTACATTGTTGAATTTTAAAAATTTGTGAACTGCTTAAAGTTCAACAAACTAAGAGTAAATTCTATAAAAGACAAAGCAATCATGTTGCAACACCAAAATGTTAATCTAAAAATGAAGTACTAAACGTAAAAATTGACAATGAATAGGTACATTGAGAAGTTAGAATATATTGTGGCATTTATACCTTAAGGAGGGTTCATTTGTTTATTCCACTCAGGGATGTAGAACAGAGGTAGGGCACTCACATGAATTAGAAGTCAATTTACAACAGATAATTTATTTAATATAACAATAATGAAAAGAGTTACATACTTTGTCTAAGCAGCTTGTACTGAAGGAATTATAATATTAACATGGTTATTACCTTGGTGCTACCTAGCACGTCAAGGCAACGTATTATCTAGTAGGGTTGATCCAAAATTTTGGGCAGACTGTGCCCCAGCACATACATATCATCCCCTTTCACTACTGCTGCTCTCCCTCATGTCTCAGAATACATGAGGTTTAGATTAGATTAGAATTATTGTCAACCTTGGGAATTACAAGAATTCATGGTATTGTCAAAATTAATAAACATGAATACAGATAAAATAATTAATTATATACAAGTATAATAAATTACACAGCCAGAAGGGGTTCACGGAAAAGTATTTACAAACTCATCAACTGAGTAAAAACAATGTTGCAATAGCAGATGCTTCACCTTGCACTTACATGCAGTTTCTGAGCTGGTGAGTGTAATATTATCAGGTAACTTGTTATATAAGGTAATTCCAGAGTGACTTACGCTTTTGCTGAATAGTGAAGTATTATGTGTAACCATGCTCAGTTTATGCCTATTTCTAGTAAGATAATTATGTTTTCCAGAGTTAGTATGAAAATAAACCAAGTGTTTTCTGACAAACATTACGACTTCTAGTATATATACACAAGGAAGTGGCAATATATGGAGTGATTTGAATAAATTTATACAAGAATCCCTTTGTTTCTTTCCGATTATTGTTCTGATTACTCGTTTTGGAATTTTAAAGATTACATTTTCTTTATCACAGTTAGCCCATAAAATCTCTCCAAATTTTAGTAAGCTGTTGAAAGGAGAAAAGTATAGATTCCTCAAAGTGTTCAAATTTGCAATATTTTTTATAGTTCTGAACATAAAACAAAGCTGGCTTAGCTTAGATGACAGTTTTTCAACATGCATGTTCCATTTCAGATGCTCGTCAATCCATATACCCAAGAATTTAGTACCAATTCACTATCTAATTTTATTTGTGGCTTATATACAATAGTATTCTGAATATGGCTGAAGGAAATGGCTACAGATTTATTCTAATTTATTATTAATCTGTTATGTACAAACCATTCCCGCATTCTTTGGTCCAAGCTCAGTATATCAGACTTAACATCATTGTCATTTCCCATTACATCCATGGATGTGTCATCCGCAAACAGTACAACCTTATTTGGATGTGGATGATTTGCTAAGTCATTTATGTATAGCAAAAATAAGAAAGGGCCCAGGACTGAACCTTGAGGGACCCCACAAGTTACATGTTTTTTTTTTATCATTCTATGTACTTCAGATGTAAGATTATTATAGTGCTTATTTCAACTAGTTGCTGATGTTGATTTACTTATGAACTAAACCAACTATTTGCTACGCCTCTTATACTAAAGCATTCTAGTTTCTCCAACATTACTTCGTGATTAACTAAATCAAACGCTTTAGTAAGTCTAAAAATATTCCTATATTATGTTCTTTCTTATCTAATGAGCTATACACACTCTCTAAAAAAATTAAATATAGCTGTGTCAGTAGATTTGTCTTTTGTAAAACCATATTGCGCTAAAGATAGCATGTTATGTTTTTTAATAAATTTTTGGCATCTATCTATTATACAGTGTTTGAAAATACAATCAGGAATCTCATCCATTCCATGAGAAGTTTTGTTTTTCATGTTTTTCAGTATTATACTAACTTCATTAGGTTTAACCGGATAGATGTACATTGTATGTGTATTCCTAGAGACATGGTTACTTGCCCAGGGTGTTTTTGTTTATCTGAAAGCTTGTTAATTATATTAACAAAGTAATCATTAAACGACTTTGCTACTTCTTTTGGATCTGAAAGAGCGCACCATCCTCATTTCTAATGCTAGGGTTTTGCATTTTGGGGCTAATACCTAATTCTTTATTTACTATCTGCCACATAGTTATTTGTTTATTGTCGTAGTTTTGTATAATCTTTTCTGTATGGTATTGCTTTGTATCTATCAGAACCTGACTGTAAATGTTTTTGTATAGTTTAAAACTCTCTCTGTTGGCTAAGAAACTTTAGCCTTCTAGCAGATTTCCTAATTCCTTTTGTTACACATGTCTTACATTTGAGCTGTTCCCCTAATTTTATTCTCTTTTCTGGTATTGCAATGTCAAGGTAGTGTTTTATTATGTCAGCAAAGGTTTTAAATGCATCATTTACATGTTTTTCCTTGTACACTTTTTCCCACGTTTCATTTTTTAATAGATCCCTAAATGCATATATATTACTATCTCTATAAGTACGCCCTATCCTGTATTTGCTCCTTGTATCATACTTATAAGTGTTCAAGGCAATTTCGAAAGTCTGTGCTCTGTGATCTGAGAAGCCTGTTTCAACTACTGTAACACCTCTAGCTTTAAGACGACCTTGTTTTATTAATGCTTGGTCGATAATAGTTGCTGAATGGGATGTTACTCTAGTGGGGACACTTATTACAGGTGTAAGGTTATGAAATAGCAAAAATTCTTGCATAATTTTCCCTAATTTACCAGGGGTAAAATCAATGTTCCAGTCACCGAATATCACAATGTCCTCAGTCAATGGCAAGCTATCAAGAATGGTTTTTAAAGATGCTATTAAAGTGTTGATATAGTTTAGTATCCACCTACTCAGAGGATGTGCCCATATAAAGTGAATTTGGACTTTACTCCAATTGTGATCATGACACACAACCTCCTACATGAGCTGTCAACAGAAAATGACTCAATAATCACATCAAAAGAACTAATATTACAATTTCTAATTAATTTAACTAGGCTGTACGCTTGATATACATCTGCCCCGGCAAAGAAAAATGCATGCTATAAATGCATGCGAATAATATCTCAAATAAGGAAAAATGACATGAAATACAATAATAAAAAATACAATAATATTACACAAAGTGTAAAACAAGACTATAAAATAAAGTGATGGAACTGTGAGTCATAGGTAAGAAAAGCTGAGAGTATGGCAGGCCTAAGTACGTGGAGATTAGAGGCTCATTGGTAGGCTGTGAACTGAGGACCATTGGGTGAGAAGTAGCCTCCGGTACTTGATGAAGAATATAAATCCTCCAATGTCACGTGTCTTGTGCACAGAGAACAATCACTTATCAACAGGAAATACACCCAGTGAAGCTGACCGCAGAACAAGAAGTTGATAACAAGCCTGCAACTCGGAGAAATCACAAGTTTGGCTCATGGTCCTGGTGAGAGAATGTGGGAAAGAGTGCAATTTCTCTCATTTGCATAGTTTGAAATCTGCAGTGGCCATCCTGAAGTTGGGTGAGTGTCATGCAGAAAGTGTGTTTAATACACCAATAGTAGAAAAATGGTTAAGGGCTTTAAGCTTCAAAGCAAATGGAACTATAAACGAAAAACCAGAAATTCCTGATAAAGTTAATAGATCCATTTCGCCAAGTGTTCCTCACAGATGTGCAAATAATAAAATATCTAGACCATGAACAGTGAAGTGTGTCAAAAAAGAGTGCATTCCATGAAGAATTCAAGAAACCAATCTAATGTTATTCATAGTACTTTTGTTTGTTAATGACAATGATGCTGTTAATTATCAGGATCATATCAGTGCGACCCTTGGCCGGAATTTCATCCCAAAGCATTCTTTTACATGTCAGTAAATCTGATCTGTTGACATGGGGTTCACACTTTTATGCATATCAATCTGAATCAGGTTTGAACCCGGAATTTTGAGATCGTAGTCCTCGTACCTAACCCATTGAACCTCCCAGACAAACTATAAACAAACAATGATTCATATTTATTAAATTTAAAATTATAAAATCAATTAATGACACTAAACACTTACTTTTCAATTTTTCCATCAAAAACCTTAGCCTATATACGGCCAGTATGAAGAAATTATGAATTTCCATCAATTAGCTAAAATAATAAGAGTTAAATGATGAAGCCTGGTCCCGAGTTTGGACCCTGGGCTCATTTGAGCATCATTTCATGCATTCCACTTATTGTCCGATATAACTAAACACTGGAGGACATAAATTACAAAACAAAACAAAACATTAATTTCCTCTCCAATGTGATGGTTATCATTCCAGAAATGAAAAGCAACTGACGTTTTTTATGTTTGTTTACATTTTATTCTCCTTCGGTGTTCTGTTAATCTAGTTCTTGAATTTCTCTTTGTCAAACCAATATAAAATTTGCCACAATCCTCACAATCTATCCTATATACGCCTGATTTTTGTTCTGATGCTATTGTGTTTTTTAAAGGAATATTTAACAACTTCATGAGTGAATATTTGTTTTGTGGTGCTAGTTTGATGTCATAATCTTTAAATATTCATTCAAACTTAAGAAATGCCCAAGCGTGGAACATAAATGTTTTATATTTCCAGATTTTATCCATCTTTTGAGCAGTAGTGATCTGTTTTAATTTAAGACCTGAAGCTTTCCTGGCGATCAATATGCTCAAGTTCTTCTCAGGATGCAAGCCAAATGAAAAGACGAGTGTGCATCTCTTCCATCATCAGGATATTTATTAAATGTTATAACCAGAAATGTATCACTGGATATCACACAAATATAGTTCCAATTGATCATTTTTTGGTTGAATTTGTATTAAAGCCATTTTTCTTTGCTGTTTTTAATATATATGTAAATTCCTCATTATATTGTTTTGGATCTAGATGTGTAGTGTTTAACGCCCGCTTTTACTACATACGGCACCGCAGGAGGTGACACTGATGATGCATGAGATGAAGATGGAGCACCGGTGGAATGAGATGGCGGGGGAAACCGGAGGTCCCAGAAAATACCCGCCCCAACGCCGTGTTGTCCACCACAAATCTCACTTTGCAGTCGCCTGGAATCAAACCCGGGCTGCTTTGGTGAGAGCCAAGCGGTCTCACCACTGAGCCATGGCGTGGCCTTTTGGATCTAGAGGTATGCTGTTCAGTCTGTGAATCAAGCTTCTAAGAGTTGCTAGTTTATGTGAAAAAGGACAGAAACTATTCTGTCTTATGTACGAGGGCTGTTCAATAAAGAATGAGCATAATTTTTTATGGTCATAATTTTGCACACTAAAATTCAATATTCTGTTAACTTAATGTGAAACAAACACGTCGTAGTAGTTTCATTGTTGGTAATCCTGGATCCCGCCTGTGAGAACCAGGCAAGTTCAGACTTGCTCAGTATCGCCTACTGCTGCAATGGAGTAACATCCAGTTAAAGTTGATGTTAGAGGAAGAACCGGAGCTTCTTTCAAAAGTAATCACTGCTGAAGAAACTTGGCTACATCATTTTGACCCTGAGAGCAAACAGTAAAGCTCAGTGTGGAAATCTCCTTCATCACCAACCCCCAAAAACCAAAAGTGGTTGCTGCTGCCGAGAAAGTTATGGTCAGCTCATTCTTTGATATTCATGGAATGGTTTATCAGCATGTTGTACCTGCACACACAATACTACAGGGATGTCCAGAAAACATTGCAAGTCCATATCAGGCGCAAAAGACCACATTTCCGTGAATTAGGCTGGATGCTGCACCACGATAATCCGTGGTCACATATTGCCAATGTTGTTGCTGAATACCATGCAAAAATCAACATGAAGTACATCCCTCACCCAACCTAAATTCCGGATTTAGTCCCACGTAACATTTTTCTATTACCTAACTTGAAGAAACGTCTTCGTGGGAGGCATTATCCATAATCAGAAGCAGTGATGAAGGCTGCGGAGGTGATTTTGAAAGATCTCTCAAAAAATTGTTTCCAGCATGTCTTTGAAGACTGTCAGAAACGCTGAGACAAATGCATCACATTCAGGGGAAACTATTTTGAGAAGGACCACCAAAATTATGAGGATGAGAGGTACGTTGTCAAAAAAATTTGTGATCATTCTTTATTGAACAGCCATCGTAATTATCCATGTGAGTTGATTTTCTGTAAATTCCATTTTATATTAACATTTTGTCATATAATCATTAATAATTAAGTAAGTAATTAACATTAATTCATTAATTAATGTCATATAATCATGTAATTATTATTACATCAGTACCAGATGTTATCATTAAAAAAGTTATACATCTAAGAGCTAAGCCACTAGTCAGTCTCTATAATTCATCATTGCAATCGGGTGTATTTCCAGATAAGTTCGGGCCCTAAAACACCACTAATCATAATCCAGATAAGTTAAAATATCAAAAATTAAGCCGCTTTATTAAAAATTAAGCTCACGTTGTACATATTTTAAGAATAAGTGGAATACTGAAAATAAATGTAAAAATGGCATATTATTATGATGATGGAACAATGACATGTTAATAATTTCTTGCAATACACATTTGCACTGAATACTTGTTAAAGCTTTAACAAGATCAATTCTAATCCCACTAGATCTCTTCTAAGATGGCTATTCAGGTACATTATTTGGTGAAGTGTGTACAATATTACATAGTGATTACTCCATTAAACAATATAGAACAAACTGAATTTATGGAACCTCAGATCTTATTTTTAATTTTCTGTTAAAAACTATGAGATTCTTTATCACTAATGTAGTTATACACTGATGAGTAAGGTTAAGAGAACCAAATTCTTCAAAATATCATTGTAATTTAAAGAAAACTTTATAAAAGTTCATATCCAAGCATGTTGCCAAAGATTTTAATTTAAGCCCACAGATTATATGTAAAAACAGATAATGCCAATTATAAACAAAGAAATTCTACAGAAATCAAAGAGAATTGAACTCTGTACAAATCCACAGCCACAGCTTTGGTATATCTGAAAATTCACATACTTGGGTTAGAATGACACAGCGAAGCTTGTAATACACAAGGCAAACAGTATATCATTATCAAAAACAGATGCTGCCACCAACATTGCAAATACATCCTTATAAACAGTATATTTTAGATTACTTAATCCAGGAAGAGTACTGTGGCTGAAATACACAAATGTTTAATTTAAAATGTAGTCTGAGATGGAACAATTCTTTTTGAAAATCTTCGTGTATAAGTTTGGTGTACAAATGTTAGTACAAACAGAATGAGAATTAAAGATATGTAACAACATGTAAAGAGGTATTTATATAAAGCTAATAAGCAATTGTTTAAGTATTTCTGTCTTTGATGGCCGCTAATTATATGGACTAAATTAACCCCACCTCCAGAACAAAGCTTAAATACTGAAGAAATCACTTAATGATATTAATGGTATTTAATTTTGGCTTACTATTGTTTTATATTAACTCATGTAAATCAAATGAAAAAACAAAATAGCTGCAATTTAGGAAAGCTAGTTTTGCAGTAACTTAAACTGGAAACTACTTAACTTACATGACTCAAATATTTTAAATTTAAAACTTCTAACACAAAGCCAACGAATATATCCAATCAACTGCCTAAAATAACTTCAATTTTCCTGAAAATGTAGAACATACTGGTCACAACACTCCTCAAAGTTTTTGTTAATTTTACACTGATATTGAAACGAAACTTAAACTTTAAGCAATATCTGACAAGCCACAATAAATTGCTGTATAGGTGAGAAAGAAAGATTTGTTCTACATTAATAATTTTCCTGAAGATCACTGCACATCACTAAAACAATAAACATAAAATTTCTAATCATGCCGCACTTTTGATTTCCGCCATCGTGTTCCTGTTAGCCTGAGATGATGAGGTAGCTAAAAACAAAAACAAAAAAAAAGCAGAAAAACATTGTTTTGCATTAATAATTACGTAACAAGGTTGATGAAACTAATGCTTTTTCATGTCGGTGGTACATAATCTAAAGAATTTAATTACAAATGAAAGTGTATGAAGGTACAATTCAGGTTATGTTATGATATTAATTTTCTATATTTAGCTATATGCTAACATTTTACTTATCGATAGGTCTTTGTAAAAGTCCATTTTCTTCCTTCTTGCTGCTCATATGCCATCACAGGCCTTTCAAAACCTGCGAATCTTACAAATCATTGACCAGTTTTCACATTAAATTTGGCCTTGCTTAGACATTATTAACACCGACAGATTTTAAAGTTGATGAGCAGCGCTCAATCTGTCAGACGACAGTTTCGAGAAGCTTATGCTGTTGAATTGCACCGAACATATTTCAAAATTTTGTTTTGTCATTTGAGTCTTCCTGTCACTTACAGTCAAATTATATTTACTGAAATATATTTCAGCATCTACACTGTTGGTAGCATCCCAAATACATTGCAGAGCTACTCGGGCAAAACTCTGGGTATTTGAGCTTAACAGCCAACATGCGTTACACGCAATGATGCAATGCCACCTAATTTTGTAAAGCAGATATAGCCACACCTATATAATGCACTTGTTGTTTCGTTCCATTGAACAGATAAGGAATTATGGACTGTCAAAAGAAATAATGCTTAGAAGTGTAAGCATTTTAATTAGACCTATTAACGACTCAAACAGTTCCAGCACTTTCACAGCATAATTTCGACCACAAACAGCAGTAATAGTTCCGAGTGTAACCTTTCATTGATTTACTTATGTGACACACATTCAGTTGTATGTCATAGCCTGAGAGGATTACAGTATGCAGAGAGCACCAAATGCCATCTTAGTACATATATAGCTTAAAGTCTTACCAAGTTAAAGTAAGCCATTTACCAAAATAGTTGCTGTACCAAGCAAATCATACTTCACAGTCAGATAATTACATAAAATATTGTCCGGTTGGAAGGTGCACTTTGCATTAAAATTTATTTTTAAAACTGCTTATTTTCTCTTTCAGCATTTATTACTGTGCTTACACATGTCATTAAATCATTTACAAATTTAAGGCTGTAATATTCCTGTGTTTCAAAAACAAAGTTAAGCTTAGGACAATTTTAAAAGGATACAGTTTTTATGTACTTAATATCCTTCTTACATTCATTGAACTGTATTTTTCATTCAAATCATAATCATTTATACTGCATGTGTGAATGACATTCCAATCAAAGTGATTAGAAGTATATAAAATAGTGTCTTTTATACAATGTATGTCTTTGCCTCATGTACTAATTTGTGAGGTTTTACTAATATCATGAATCAATCACAAATTTCAGGTTTTTCTTTGAATATTCTTACGTAAACTTGTGCCTAAAATGATGTATGTACTATAGAGCTTTTGAAATTCTTAGTAAATATAAGCTATTAACAGAGCTTCTTTGTTTTCTGTTTAAAGAGATAGTGTTATTTTTTTACATATAGTTGTTTGTATCTTCACTTACAATTTATATATACATTTCTTTAATGTTTTTAGTTTTCTGTTCTTTTTTCATTTTGACACTTTCCCTCCAGGGAATGTATAAACATTATTCTGTGTACAAAGAAATTGCATTATTTATGACCTTGTGATATCCTTTCCTGTTTTCCTGTACCTGTAGATTGCATTTAGTGTCAGGTTTTCTTGTAATTATCACAGTAACAAGCTTAGGAATTCACACTTCAGGGAAAGGAAGTACAGGTGTTATGTATAACCTCGACAGCATCTTGAGTAATCTCACTCTGTCAAAGTTGCAAATGTTTCTTAAAGATCTAGTTATTCATTTATTACATGAATATAAAAGCTATAATGCTTAGTACCAACAGCAAAATGATCAAGTTTGCAAGTGGCCTCTGAGACCTTTTTCATATTTAATTGGCCAACTTCTTTCGAAGTCACATCTAACACATTAATGAATAATTTACGCACATTTACTCATCATATTTAGCGCGTATTATGCTAATATGTGATAAATGAATTGTGCCGTAAGTTATTTGTTGGAGCACGAGATTGGATTTCGAAAGATGTTGGAATCAATCATTCGCTGAACACGGCCGGAATGGGTGGGGTGGGGTGGCGAATGTACCATAGCTCGGTCGAAATAGAAGCTCACTGCATTTTCGACGACATGTTGGTTAGTTCACTTAGCTGGCACCGAAAGGTACATGAGGAGCGCCCTTTGAGTCTTCAGTTTTTAACATGGAGATGAGAATCTGGTAGTATTCTGTGCTTTAGGCTAATACTCTAATCCTGTTTAATTGTATTTAGATCGTGAATAAGATTTTGTATTTCATGTCCTGTCATCTTACTTTTATATTATTCATTTCATATGTAAATATTTAAAAACTGAAATTAAGCTTTTAAGCTGTGCGTGAATCACACCATAGAATAACTATATGCAATGTATGATTGAAGGAATGAATAAATCTATCTATCCATACGTCCTTGCAGGCCTTTCAAATCTTTACAATTTCACAGATCGATGAAAACTTTATTCAGAATAAATTATGCTTAGCTTCGATACCTTAAAGCTTAAATGGCAATTTCCAGCTTTAAAATGTTGTTCAAATATGTCCAGGTTAGCCAACGTAGTGTATATCGTATATTGCGCTCGAATAAGGTACAAAATAGGCCACTAATATTACAGAAATGACTTCATATACAATAAAATGATACAATAACCCTTAAATTTTGAACTAAACAGAGCTTTTCCTATATTAGTATGCAACACGGCTGCCAAAATAATTATATCGGCGACTGGAATATAATTCACATCCGGTTTTTATCGGCCATGCAGCGCTCGAAATGTATCTTTTGGTTCCGCCCGTTTCGCGAACCTTTATGCGGCACCGGAACTTCCTATCTCACCTGACAGAGCCTGGAGGAAAAGCTATATCTATCATATCTCCAGCCAATATAATTATTTTGGCTGCCGTGTTGCATACCAACTACTACATGAAATAACTTCTGCTTAGTTCAAAATTTAATAGCTATTGTATTATTGTACTACTTATGGAGTAATTTTCGTAATATTATTGACCTATTATCGACCTTATTTGAGCTAAATGTACGATATGAATAAGACACTACATTGGCTAACCTGTAAATATTTAAATTAAAGCTTTAACGGCAGGGAGGCCAAAATTTCATCGATTTGTGAAATTGTAAAAATTTGAAAGAACTGCGAGGACGTATGGGCAGCAGGAAGAACGAGAATATATTTTCACAAGGACCTATTGGTAAGTAAGATTTAGAATGTAGCTGAATACCGACAATTAATATGACATAACCTGAAATGTGCCTTAATACATATTCATGCATAGTTAAATTCTCTAGATTAATGTAGCACCTTATAATGGAAAAAGTGTATTGTTTTAAATACAAAAGCATTAGTTTCATTAACCTTGTTACTTTATTACTGAAATAATGAGATTTTCTGTTTTTTGTCTTTCAGGGGTCATCCATCATCTTAGGCTACCAGGAATACGATGGCAGAAATCAGTGCAGGATTATTGGATATTGTGTATGTTTCTTGTTTTGGTGATGTGCAATGATCTTCAGGAACTTTAGAAATGTAGCACAAATCATTCTTTCCCGCGTATACAGCAATTTAATGTCGCATATCAAATATTTCTAAAAGTTTGAGTTTCATTTCATACCAGTGGAAAATTTAACAAAAGCTTTGAGGAATACTGTGGCCAACAAGGAAAAGTGAAAAGTGAAGTTATTTTAGATAGTTGATTGGGTGTATTAGTTTTTGTGTTTGTACTTGTAGTTTTAAATTTAAAATACTTAAGTCATATATAAGTCCATGTAAGGTAAGTAATATCCAGTTTAAATTGCTGAAAAAATAGCTGTGAATTTTCAGATTTACCAAAATTAGCATCATCTGTGTTTACGTATAATCTAGCTGACTTAAATTAAAATATTTGGGCGAGATGCTCGATATGAATTTTATAAACTTTTTCTTTAAATTGCAATGATAAGTATTTTGAAGAATCAAGTTCTCTTAACCTTACTCATCAGTGTATATCTACATCATTGATCTAGAATGTCACAGCTTTTAACAGCAATTAAAAGTATGATCTGAGATTCCATAACCCTAATTTGTTCTTGTTGTTTAATGCAGTAGTCACTATGCAATATTATTGTACACACTACACTAAATTATTTACCTGAAAAACCATCTTTGAAGAGATCTGATGGGATTAGAATTTATTTGAAAAAGGTTTACAGGTTTTTAGGTGTAATTGTGCGTTGCAAGAAATGATTAAAATATCAAATATCCCAGGGGCCACGGTAATACGTCACTCGCGGACTATCCTGCGCCATCTGTTGCGGGACCGACACAACCAGCTTGTGAAGTGGGCTCCTAGCGTCGTCTGCCATCTAGCGTCTGGGACCGAAGCTACGCGGCGGCTGTAGCCGGGAATTACGAATCGGCTCGTCGAAACCGCATAGGTTAGTGGTGAAGTCAAGAAATAATCAAAGCCCTGAGTATATGAAAACTTTAATCAAAACTAAGTTGAATCCAGTGGAAATGAAGGTTGGAGTAAATGCTATCAAAGCTACCAAAAATGACCATCTTCTAATTGAGACAGAGAACAATGAAGAACTAAATATCATCTGCAAGAACATAACTGAAAAATGTGGAACAGAACTGGATGCCAATTTAAGAAAGCTATGGAATCCAAAAATAATTATTTTCAACGTTCCAGGTGACATCACACCTGATAACATAGTAGCTGCAATAACAACGCAAAATAGAGAAATGGAAGATTACAAGAGTGAACTGAAGGCATTATTCACATTTGAGGATAGGAAAAAACAAAACAATATTGTTCTAGAACTGAATGCAGCAGCAAGAAAACACATAATTGATAGGAAACTGAAAATTGGCTGGCACATTTGTAACTTGAGGGATTACATCAGAGTTAATCGGTGCTACAAATGTTGCAAGAATCACAAGGCTTCTGATTGCAAAGGGAAACAAACATGTCCTAAATGTTCAGGAGAGCATCCTTTGAAGGAATGCCCTGCAAAAAAGGAAGAATATAGGTGCATAAACTGTATTAACTATAAAAAATACAACAAAGATGAAGCGATAAATGTTAATCACTCTGCACATGATGGACAATGCCCCAGCTACCAGTTTGCACTGAGAAGAATCGAACAAAATACAGATTACTAACATGGATAAAAGCAAATCCAACTTGCTGTGTTTCCAAGTAAATGTTCAACACTCTAGAGTTGCAACTTCTAACGTGGTGCAACTAATGCATGAGCAATGTATAGACCTAGCGTTTATACAGGAGCCCTATTTAATTAATAACAAGTTAGCTGGCATACCATTAACATCTAGGATTTTTACTGCTGGTGATCATAGATCAAGGGCTGCAATTATAATAAACAATAAAGGCATTGATGCTACCACAATCAGACAGGTATCAGATGAAGACTGTGTGGTTATACAGGTGACACATGGGAATAAAAACTTTTTTGGAGCTAGTATGTACTTCGATGGGCATGCAGATATAGAAAACGACATTCGAAAGATGGAAAAAATTATGCAGTTTACCACTGGTCATGGACTGATGATTCTAGCAGACACCAATGCTAGAGGCAAATTATGGCATGACACCCTATCCAATGAACGAGGCAGAAACTTGGAAGCATTTAAAACTATGAACAACCTACATATTCTCAAAGAAAACAGTGGTGTGCCAACCTTCGAAACACAAAATGGTAAAAGTTGGATTGACTTGACAATAGTTAATAACAAACTACTGCGGGACATACAGGGTTTGACCACAGGAACAGAAGAAATCAGTGCTGATCATAAAATAATATCTTTCAGTGTAGGGAATGCCAGCCGAAACCAGATGCACACACACAAAGCAATCAGATATGTTACAAATCCACAAAAATATGACAAATTTAAAGAACTCTTAACAAGAAGCTTCACCATTAATTTCAACTGCAATGGAAACCTGGAGGCTTTAGATGAAGAACTGGTTGAAAAGGTTAGATCCAGCTTAGATATTGAACACCTGATTGAGATTTACTACACTAGCATCCACGAAGCATGCAGTGGAGCATTCTGTCTAAGTAGAGGCAAGCAAAGAAAACTTAAAGGGAAAACCGTACCATGGTGGACACTAGAGCTAACTTTGCTGAGGAAAAGAACAAATGCACTGAGATGTCGCTATCAATGAGCCATGAACCATGAACAGCTAAGAGAAGGCTGAAGAAATCAATATCTGCAAGTTAGACAACAGTATCAAGTAAAAATGCAGGCTGAGAAAGTGAAGTCATGGAAGGAATTCTGTAGTGCAACTGATGGTTCAAACCCATGGACTGCAGTTTACAAGATGGTAGCTCACAAAACTAGAGGTCAGACTTCGCTCACTACACTCAGAAAAGAAGATGGAACCTACACTGAAGATACCTTAAGCACACTTAAGCATATGCTGGAAAACTTTACTCCTGAAGACAATGAAGAGGACGACACTGATCAGCATAAAGAATTTAGGAGGACAGCAGCACAACTGATGCATACACCAAATGACAAGGAATTTACAGTCGGAGAAATAGCGAGAATAATAAAATCTTTCAACCCGAAGAAGGCACCAGGAGAAGATGGGATAACAAGTGATATACTGCTCATCGCTTTTCAGAGTTTCCCACTTTTCCACACTGCAGTATACAACAAGAGCCTGGAAACCAGTATATTCCCTGCAAGATGGAAGCGCTCACTGATAATTCCCATTGTGAAACCTGGCAAATCACAAAGTGAATGTGTGACAAAATTTAGACCTATAAGCTTACTAAATGTAAATGGAAAAATCTTAGAAAAGCTCTTGATAAAAAGAATTGAACACCACATGAATTCAAGAGATCTGTTTAATACCAGGCTATATGGATTTATGGCCCAATAAGCACAGTTGATGCAGCCATGTCAATGAAATCATTTGTGGAGATTAATTTAAATGAATTTGGGTATATCATGTTAGTAAGTTTGGATGTGAAAGGTGCATTCGATGCTGCCTGGTGGCCTGCAATACTAAACAATTTAAGAAAAGTGAAGTGCCCAAGTAACTTATACAAGCTATCCCAGAGCTATTTCAAAGACAGAACAGCCAGTCTTTGCTCTAGTGAGTTCAAGATAGATAAGCAAGTTAAGAGCGGATGTCCACAAGGATCGTGTTGCGGACCTGGATACTGGAACATTCTCTATAATTCTCTGCTTAACTTAGAATTCTCTAAGCGATCAGAAGTAATTGCCTTTGCAGATGATCTGCTAATCATGACAAAGGGAAAGAGTACACTTAATGCTGGAAATTTTGCCAATCAGGATTTAAAGAAAATTGAATTATGGGCCAAAGAAAATAAAATAAAATTTAATGAGTCTAAATCAAAAGCCATAATGATAACAAGGAAGAAAAAAATAAACAACGAAGCAATCAATATCTATCTTAACATCACAGTTATTGAACAAGTAGATATACTCAAATACCTTGGCATTATATATTGACAAAAGGTTTAGATTCAACCATCATGTTGCTAATCTACATGACAAAGCAATAAAATTGACACATTCATTATCCAAGACTGCAAAACTTACCTGGGGGCTTGGAAACAAAGCATTACACACCATATATAAAGGTGCCATAGAGCCAATATTAACATATGGAGACCCAATTTGGGGAGCTGCTCTACAAAACCAAAAGAACTTCAGGAAAATACAGAGAATACAGAGACTATTCAACATTAAAATCATAAAAGGGTACAGAACGATACCTTACGATGCTTCCTGTGTCATAACTGGTATTGAACCCATTGACATAACTATCAATGGGAAGATAGCACTATACAGGGCTACACATGAAAGGGATAACTATGATGCATCCTTACCAACAAGGAAATGGCAACATCCTGCAGAAGTTCCTGAAATCACAGAAGCTGAGGAAGCCACTAATTACATATTCAGAATCTACACAAATGGGAGTAAAATAGCAGAAAGGGTTGGAGCTGCAGCAGTGGTGTTCAAACATGAAGCACTTAGCCTTCAACTAAAATATAGATTGGATGGCAAGTGTTCAAACAACCAAGCAGAACAAATAGCTATATTTAAAGTGCTACAAGAGCTTCGAAACCATATAGACTTAGCACTTGAAGAAAAGACAGCAGCAATTTACTCAGATAGCAAGGTAACGCTGGACACACTGGTAAACAACATAAAGCACAACTCAGTCGTGGAGGACATTGCAGCCACTCTAACATCCCTGCAACAAGCTAACTGGAGAATCCACTTCAAATGGGTGAAAGCCCATTAGGAATACCTGGCAACGAGATGGCTGATAAATTGGCCAAGGCCGCTGCTCAAGATGAAGGACTGCTAATCATTTACAATAAGGTTCCCAGGTCAACGATCAAAGCAGACATAAAAGAAAGAGCACACGAACAATGGCAACATAGGTGGAACAGCACAAACAAAGGGGCTCTCTGTAAAACCTTCCTCCCAACAATCAAAGATAGGTTAAAGAGAAAACTTCCCGTTACACCAGAACTTACTGCTACAATCTCAGGTCATGGAAAAACTAAGGATTACCTACACAGGTTCCATATTATTAATGATCCAAAATGTACATGCAGTAACCTCCGACAAACAGTTAACCGTTTAATTTTTGAATGTAAAGACAGACAACAGCAGAGATCTATATTGGTGGCAGAAGTGCAAAAACAAGGAGGAAAATGGTCCACAACCAACCAGGAATTAATCTCAAAATACTTGAAAACATTTTGCAAATATATTCATTCAATTAACTTATAAAAAGCAGTCAACTTTAAATTCAATATATTTATAAATATACTAATAGAATTAGACACACACACACACACACACACCCACTCACACACACACACACACACACACACACACACCCCCACACACCCCCACACCCACACCCCCACACCCACACACACCCACACGCACACACGTACGCACGCACGCACACACACAAGTGGGTTCAGAAAAATCACAAGTTAAAGTGATATTTGCACAGCATTTATGTATACTGTGGTACATCTGTTCTAAACATGTACTTGGCACCATTTATGAGTAATATTGGTACACAATTTCTGTAATGCTAACCATTTTAAGGGTGATATAACGTTACCAGCGTGAACCACAGAAATGTCACATGTCACATGAAACTACACTCTTAAACATACTCTCATTTTTCTAAGTTGGAATGAAAATCTCAATCTTTGGCATGGGAAAAAGATGTTTAACCTAGTATATGAGCCATTCGTTACATGTAGTGATGCGAAGCCACATAATAATTTTGAAAAGTAGAGCACGCCCTCTCTGGTCTTCAACGAGTCCCATCGGGCCCAGTGCGACTTGTAGGTGGCGCTCCTCGGTGCGATGTCCTCCCAGGTTGGTCTCGTCCCTGCGTCCACTTCCCTCAAGAGTGGCCCCAAGTCCGCGTCCGCCAGCTGCTCCCTCCTCAGGCCTGCGCTATCCCAGCCTTCAGCAGGCACTGCCACAACTACTCGGACTGCTGCGGCACGCCCCTCCTCTTCCACTCTTGTGCGCTCGTGGCCGTCCTGGATCTGCGGTAGGACACCTCCAATGTAATGGTCGTTAGCGTCGGTGTCCACAATGAAGGCGCCACCCGGTTGTGGGAAACCCAAAATTGGAGCACTGCACAGGGTCCCCTTCGGGTGCTGGAAAGGGTCTTCGGCGTCCTCCGTCCACACATAAGGCCGGTTTTCCTCCGTCAGGCGGGTGAGGAGTTTGGCGATGTTGTCGGCCTTTTCCTCTAAATCATTAAGGCGGTCGTCTACTTGACCCTTCCGCTTGCCCAGGTTCGCGACGTCATCCCTCACGCCGGCCAAACGTTCCTCAAACTTTGCGGTGAGAGCCTCGTTCGCCACCCTCATCTCCGTTGTCAGTTCGGCCATCTTTGAGGTCATTGTCGTGGCCAAGTTGTTGTTAGCCGTTTCCGTCTTCGCTGTTAATTCGGCCTTCATTTCTTCCATCTTCCCAATGATGTTGTCGTTTGCCGCCTCTGTTTTTGCAGCGAGGTTTTCATTTGCCGTCTTCATTTCTGTCAGTTCCGCCTTCATTTCCATCATCATCTCTAAAATTTTCTCCAATGCCGCGTCCATGGTTGTAATGTTCGGTGATGTTATCTTCCCGCTTCCTGACACCAGTGTGACTTTGTGGGTTCGTGGAATGAAAAGTCCAATTTCACCACTCAACAATGTTCTTTATTTCCACCGACTTACAGTTTAACACTTGCCAATTACACAGTATTACTTGCTGCACACAGTTACAATTCACCAGTCCGTCCGTTACAATTTCACTGTACTCGCGGTTACGTAAGCTCCGGTACACATTCAAAGTTACGTACAGTCCTCCGTTGCACAACCCTTTCGTTCATTAACACGTCACTGACTAACTCTTACACCAAGAACTGCGACTGTCTCCTCACTCACTGACAAAACCAACTGACTGACTAAACCAAAACCAACTCAACTCACTAACTAACTCCGTCTGTCTGTCTGTAGCTCTCTTTATATAGGAATATCGCCGGTTTCTCGTGTTTACAGGATTGTTCTAGTAACAGAAAGATCGAGAAACAGGTGTAGAGAAAACCGGCGACACAGTCATGTTTTTTTCCCTGACCACAGTCTGTCACCACCACAAGACAAACGAGGAGGAGGTGTGGCTAACCGAACGTCCCCTACCTTCCGCTGCCAGCTGCTTTACAGGGTGCTCCAGCGCCCGCGTTACAATATGAAAATTAAAAGCTGACACATAGCAACCCGCTTTAAAGTGAAATAGATCTATTTCTGCAAAAACGTATCTTACACTGGAACAAGAAAGAGAATAATCTTTCCTTGAACAGTAGCTCGAGAAGATAGTGTTAATTTCATGGAGTATTTTAGCGTTATAGACACTATATTATGTTGTATAGGAGACCATATTTTAGTTATGTTTATTTTCCACTGGAGAGGAATTTGATTTGATAAGAAATATTGTCAAATATGTCACGTTTCCACCAAGTGCGTCTTGCTGTCTCGAGATGGCACCACTCGTAACTTCTTACTACGCGAATTATCATGTTCTATGTATTTATAAAGCATTCAGGTGTACTCTTATTTTGTTCCCTGTTATGGCTTAGATTTCATTTGTTCTGCTCCTCGTAAATATATAGTAGATACAATATGAATGCTGAGACCGTATCAAAGGAACAAATACTTATATGTGAGAAAGCAAGTCTATTAAATCACGTATTTAATCATACTTTTCATCACTTTTTCCATTGGTTAACTGGGTGTCCTCTCGTTCTGTATTACATTCAGGCGGAAGCTTTTGTATGAAATTATAGTTCGAAATTTTTGTTTTGTAATCTGACAACTAGTTCGACAGGTGGACCATACGTGGAACCTTACCGTAAACATTTACTGCAAAGAAGTTCTTTATTCCTTTAATTATTCGATATATGTTCCTTTCAAATAATCTGTACCTCTTTAGTAAATTGTAATGTCAGAGATGACAATACCAGATATATTTATTTCCTTATGGAAGCATACAGTACACTTTGAGCATTTATGAGATATTAGATTATAAATTAAAATTTTTACTGGAAATTCAATACTCACTGCTGTGCTATTGACTCAGACATAATAAACTTACGAATATTTAAAGGAATTTAGTGATAAAGAATAAAAATCGAAATGTGACGATATATGACCACGTAAGCTCTACGTCACTAGCACAGATTGATAAACAATTTGTATTTCTTTTCTGTTGTAAATTTCCATACGATCACATTATAACTCGATTCTAGCAATCCGTGAGTTTAGTTTTAATATCTCCGGTACAGGTAGCTATTTCCGCTCGATGTATAACAACAATCCCGTCTTAGCTAAATGTCTTATAGTTCCGTATTTCTGTAACTGCCCTTCGCGGCTGCGATCTCGTATGTCAATTGTTAAATGTTAATCGTGTTATAAGAACTACAAATGGAGACAGATCTTCTTTTATTTATCTCGTCCCAGTCTTTGTATCTCTCTTTCGTACACAGTCAATTTTTCTCAATAACAAAACGCTTTTGTATATTTCGTCATAATACAAAGCAATTTGCAGTGACACAATTAACTCGTGACGTTAACTTACAATTTCATAATGTAGTTCTCATTACACACAAAATTTACAAATATATTCTCTTCTTCATTGTTGAAATGTACGAATTTATACTTCTTATATAATTAAATTAACCAGATAAAGATGAGTAAACCGATATTAAATCTGAACATATACGTAGGTAGTTCACTAATTAATATTACTAACGCTTGTTTATCCGTTGGTCATTACTGTTGTGATTGTAGACCAAATATTCTTTTCTTTCGGTTCCAATATTACTATCCTTATACGTCTTCAAGGTTCAAAGTGTCAATCTTGTGTTTGTCGTGATATGACATTTGATTGTCACTTCATTCCCCTGTTTTCCCTGTTGTATCTGTAACGTTACGTGTAATGAAACCATTTCTCTAAATATACTCTTAAACTTGGAGAGGAATAAGCATTCTTAAAAGGCTGACTTGAGAAAACGTATGATAAGAAACGTTCTTTTAGTTACACTGATCGTCCGACAGGAGAAATGATTTCGTGGACAAAACATGCCGGCGGAAACTAACTGCATCCTACAGTCTAGAGATGGCACTGTTTGTTATAGGTTATTGGGAGAAGGAATATCTGTAATTATTTACAAAGTTTTTTTTTAAGAAATATTAATTACGTTTGTTAAATATGGCTTTGATTTAATTTTAGTTTACAGAATAAAAGAAATAATAAACTGTAGTTTGGACTTTGATTATAACAAAATTACAAATCGTTGCGTATGAGAATGGTAGTCTTCTAAAGTGAATAGATAAATGAACACTTTACTCAAATGTGGTATATTGAGGCGGACCGACTACCTGTCATTAGACCCAGTGAGCTCCAAGGCGCACTCCGGCGTCTAAATCCCAAAAAAGCGTCGGGACCTGATGGGTTGACACCTATCATGCTCCGCCATCTTCCATTCAAAGCCGTTCTTTTTCTTACTCGGGTTTTGAACATGTGTCTCGCCCTGGGCCACTTTCCACGGCAGTGGAGGGAGGCTCGGGTGATTTGCATTTTGAAGCCCGGTAAAAATCCGGCACTCTCCGCCAGTTACCGCTCCATTAGCCTCCTGTCAGTCCTCTCGAAAGTTTTCGAGAGGCTTGTTTTAGCCCGCTTGTCGCCCCTACTGGGGGACATTCATGCTATTCCTCCCCATCAGTGTGGTTTTCGTCCTGGGCACTCGACATCACAGCCGTTGCTCCGTCTGGTGGAGGCCGCTGCCCTGGGTTTCCAGGAAAGGGCATTCACTGCGGCGGTATCTCTGGATGTCGAGAAGGCCTTCTCTACCACCTGGCATGCAGGCCTCCTACACAAACTAATCACCCTGGGGATTCCTGCACACATGATACACATCTTACACTCATTCCTTAAACACAGACATTTCACAGTTGTTGTGGCGGGAAAGATTTCTACTAGACGACCCATCAGAGGAGGCGTCCCAGAAGGCTCTGTCTTATCCCCTACACTCTTTAGCGTGTATGTGGCGGATCTCCCCACGGAGCAACACGTCAACATAGCCCAATATGCGGACGACGTGTTATTATACAACACAAACAGAAACGCACGCAGAGCCTTCAACCCAATACAGCGACACCTAAGCCTCATTCATGATTGGTGTAGGCTTTGGCGATTGTCTATCAACCCAGAGAAAAGCCAAGCCATACTCTTCACTAAGCGTCACTTTCCCGCCAACCTCCCCGCCTTTAATTATTCTGGCAGAAGGATAGAGTGGACAAATTCTCTAAAATACTTAGGTGTAAAGCTTGACAAGGGCCTAAACTTTTCGGGGTCACATCCAGGAGGTGACTCATCGGGCATGCGGAGCTTCGACTTCGTTATACCCCATGATGAGCTCAGGAATGCCGACACCCCTTAAGTTGCGCCTTTTTCAGGCTTTAATTCTTCCAATCATGCTTTATGCTTGTGAGATCTGGGGCATGGCCGCAGGATCCGCTCTGCGTCAAATTCAGCGTGTACAAAATAGATGTCTTAGGGCCATCTATTCTGTTTGCTGGAGGTTTCCCGTGAGATACCTTCATGAAGCCTCATCTCTCCACTATGTGGAAGATGTCATTAGGCGCCGGGCCACAAAATTCTACGCGAGTTTGCCTCAACATCAGAGCGCCCTGGTTAGGTCTCTAGGGAACTACAGAACAACCGAAAGACGCTACAAGCTATACCGGCTTCCCCGCATAGCATGCGGGCACACACGGTAACAATAGATTACTTATTTCAACCTAAAATTACTACTGTTTGAATTTAATAGACATTCTAAATTAAACTCTTCCTGAAAATTATCACACCAGCGGTGCTAACATAGCGTTGCATCCGAGTTGGCTACCATGAGGAGCTACGGCTACCTCCCTTCTTTTCATCTACATTATCTTAAACCACGAACCTGTAAAACCCCACATTTCCTGTCATTAAGTGGTTAAGTTCCGTGTAGGACAGGTACACGAATGACACACATCGTGCTGACCCTCAGTCAGCCGCCAGCTGCTTGAATGAATGAAAAAATGTGGTATTGTTGGTGTTTAAATAAGTTGGTAAAACTGTACTTTTGTTGATACTTGTAAACACTTATGTATACACATTTGGAAATGCTCCTTTTTCTATTTGTAATGCGGCATTTTAGGACAGAGGAGATAATTATTTCCAAAACTACTGTCATGTTACTTCAACTTTACTCTCCCCCATATAATTTTCATACAAATCTCATTCATATGACGTTTGCCCTCATTCTTATGCTACACAATTACAAACCTTTGTATACTTTTATTAAGGAGAAAAACATTCCCAAAGGCGAAGGGAATCACTTTATTGGCTTACCTACTGTTTATTCATTTCATATTTTCAGAATGTTTACAGTGTCTTTGTTTGAGGTATTGTACTGCTCAAATGGTTACCATGACTTTATCTTTGTTAACAGAAAACTCTCAGATAACGCCCTGATCACTCCGCGTGGACATAACAACCATCTGGCATTATCATTCCTGAGCATTCTGTTGACAGAAGTGAAGCGTTTATTGGTGCTTAGCACACGTCCGAGAAGTGCGCAAGTATATTTCTCAATTTTCCGAGAATAATCATTGCGTTATCTGAGATATTTGTATTAACAAAGTTAAAGCCAGATCAACCAATAGAGCAGCGCGATAATAGAACCTTCCTTAAACAAATATCTGTAGATACTTGCAGATACAACGACAATATGAATATACACGAGCTGGTCGGTAGTCGATGTCTTTGGACACATACTGGTGTAAATTACTAAACACGAAACATTACTTAAAGTGTAATGGATCTACTTCTACAAACATTTATCTTAAACTTGGAGCCGAAAAGAGAATAAGCTTTCCTTGATGAGAGCGTTAATTTAATCGTATTTTAGTGTTATAAACATTATAGTATATTGCTTAGGAGACAATCTTTTAGTTATGTTCATTGTCCAGTGGAGAGGAATTGTGTCTGTCAAGCAATATCAAAATATACAATCTTTCCACTGACTGCGTATTGCTGTCTATAGATGGCACCACTCGTAACATCTTACTACCAGGATCATTATTTATAAGTATCCATATAGGTTGTAGGTATACTTTTACGTTGTTCATAGATTATGTCGTGGATTTCATTTGTTTTCTCCATATAGTTACAAAGCAGCTACAGAATGAATACTGAGAGATTTTCAAGAGAATTGAAAATTATGAATAAAGGAAAGTCTATTAAACCAAATATTTAAACACACTTTTGGAGACTTCGTTTTACAGCTTCAGTGAAATTCTACACTTCTGGCGGTTACTTGGAACTTTTTATATGAATATCCAGTTGGAAATTTTTGTTTTCTGATCTGACTGTTATTTGGTCTACCGAGGCATACCTTGTCCACGTCATGTGGCATGTGTCAGGAGAGTTGAGAAGCATTATTCAGATCTAACTTCTACTCATACCGTTTCACTGCCCGTATATCTAGTGACTTTACTTTAAAATATTCGGGACTTCATTCACACTGTGTTCCCCACACATTGTTCAACATTGTATTACAAGCTTCCTTATTTACTTCGAGTAAATCAGTTAAACATTTGCTCAAAGTAAGTTCATTCTTCTCTTAATTATTGCGTTTTTTCCGTATGTGACGTGCCATTATAGGAAAGAATAGTCAAGCATTTCCTAAACTTCTTTCATGTTTAATCTCAGTCCCCCCCACATAATTTTCATGAAATGTCACTTTCACGATCTTTTTCGTTGTTCTTAAGGTCTATACTTATAAGTTTATTTATTTATATTTAATATCGCGGAAATCATTAGCAGGAATAAACTGTCTTACTTACTCCGTTTGTATTCATTTCAGAACCTCTTCAGTGTCTGTGTGTCAGGTAGAACCTTCGTTAAACAAATATGCATATTTCATTGTAGGTACAATGGCAATAGATAAATACAGTGGAGGTGTAACACCTCAAGTTAAGTGTTATAAGAGCAGGTTGGCAGGTCATATCTATTGACAACTGACATTCATACACTTGTGTAAATTAGTAAAATCAAACACCTGCCTATCGACTTCAAATTAATAAGATAAATGTCTACTTCTTTCCTCAAAGGTTCAAATGGATTTGGCTAGAAAATCAAGTTTAAGCGTTACTCAAATGTTTAAAATGCGGTCGCTATGTTATAGCTTGACATGACATTGTATACTCACAAGGTTCAACTCCCTATATGCAGATATTTGAACATACCTTTAAATGCTACAAATTAAAGACTACTTACATTACTAACAATGACTTAACCTGCGCTCGTATGTCTTTCACTGCATTCATATCTAGTGATTTTATTTTAAAAATATTCTAAAGTTTATTCAGAAAGTTTTCGTCATACATTCTTCAACTATGTATTTCTACAAGCTAACTCATCCATTTCGTGTAAGTCGCGATAAACATTTCCTGAAAAATAATCTTTGATGTCTTAATTATTGTTTTTATATCTTTCATAAAACCTGATTCTCTATTGTTACCTGTAACGCCAGAGATAATGACAACAAATATATTTATTTCCTTATAGTAGCATACAGTAAACCCTGCACAAATATCAAATATCTTAGGAGCTGTAAGCTAGCTTTGAAATTACGTCCTCCTTGCATGAACGTACATAAGAGCTCAACTGACTTTTTCTACTTAATTTTATACAAATTATGTCTTAATACGTATATTCTTCTGTCTACTACACGTTAATTGCTAAACAGTTGTCCTTATTTATCACTTCCTTGGAGAAAAAATGGGCAAACCATTTAAGAACTTCTTACTATGTGATGATAAAAACTCAATTATCTTTTCATAACTATATGTTAATAAATGGAAACAATTGCATTATTATACAGAAGCATACCATACCGGAGTTTCAAGGAATAACAAAGAATGTCAGGAATATTATTTATCTCCACAATGAGTAACGAGAAAGTTTATTGCTAAAATGTCAATAACATGCTGGATTTTCTTTTCAATTTCTTTGATATTATCATTCACAAACAATTTCAAAATTAGCTATAATGTGTTAAAAATGCATCGGACAGGAATAAGTGTTACATTATATCGATTTATTATTAAACACAATATGCCCATAATATTAATGCTTCATTATAGTTGTGACCATTTACAAATTAGTTTATTGTGCGAGTTCTATCAGTAGTGTCAACTTCATGTCTAAGTTTCTGTTATAAACATATTACGCAGGCTACTTCACTTTAGTTATATCGATAGTCCTCTAGCACAAGAATTTTAATTTAGAGATAACACTAACAGAAATACCATCTAATTATCTACGTGTCTTGCTGCCTAGAGATAGCACCACCAGTAATATCTTATATCGACAAGGATGATGTGTTATTATGTATAAGATTTTACAACTAATAGTCATTATGTTCTTTAGATATAGCTTATATTTCATTGTTTCTTATTGTTTGAAAATAATCTTTAGCTATAATGTGTATTGACAAAATATCAAACTAACAAGATTATTGGCAATGAGAAAGGAAATCTTCAAAAATAAGGTAAATACATAGAAACTGCAAATATACTTTTTTGCAGGTCAAGTACCTCGGGGTGACATTGACACACACGATGCAGTGGACCACCCACCTAAAAGATAGCGCCAATAAAGGACGGCAGTGATTAAAGATGGGCGACCCCATATTTAGGAGCAAACAGCTAAAGCTGCGCTCTAAGATTGTGCTCTACAAATCTTTTATTTTATCCGTGGTCCTGTACGCCTGCGTGGTCTGGGCCAACACCTCCAAAACTGCCCTAAAATACCTCCAAACCTTACAAAACCTCTCCTTACGTAAAATCCTATCTGTCCCTATCCGCACGACTACTGCCAGCCTTCATCAAGAAAACCATACCCCTACATCGTAATAAAACGAGCCTCTTCCATCTGTGGGCGCATACGGCAACATAGCAATCCAAAAATTAAATATAAAAATTTAAATATACCTTGCCTGAATTTTTTTTGTTAGTATTTGAGGATAATTATCATAAATGCACAGTTGGAAATGCTTGTTTTCCCATATGACGCGGCCTTTTTGGAAGTAATATTCAAGCATTTCCTAAGCTTCTTTCACGTTGAAACTTGGTCTCCCCCACATAATTTTCATAAAATGTCATTTTCACGACCATCGCCCTATTCTTAAAGTCTAGATTTACAAGTTTATTTGTTTTAATTTAATGTCGCAAAAAACATTATTAGAAATCATTCGCATTCCGCTTGTATTCATTTCATATGTTCAGAACCTCCTCAGTGTCTGTGTGTCAGGTACAAATCTCATTAAACAAATATGTGTATTTTCTTTTATGCACAATGGCAATACGGAAATACAGTAGAACTGTAACACCTGAAGTGAAATTTTTTAAGAGCTGATCGGCAGGTCGTGTCTTCACAACTGACCTTCACACACTTGTGTAAATTACTAAAAACAAACACTTGCCTGTCGACTTCAAATTAATAAGATAAATTTGTAAAAATTTCTTTAAAGGTTCAAACGGAACTGGCTACAAAATCGGGTTTAAGCGTTATTCAAATGTTTAAAATCCGGTCGCTATGTTGTGGCTCTGCACTACATAGTATACTCACACGTTTCAACGCCCTATATAAAGCTATTTGAACAAAACCTTAAATTCTACAAATTACAGACTAGTTACACTAAATACATGATTTAACCGGTACTCATACGTCCTTCAAAAATAATCTCCGTGCTCATCTATTACTTCCTATTTATGTATTGTCCAGTAACTTGTATAACTTGCACCATAGTTTCTAAATTTACACTTTACGTTCTACAAACAAAGCACAGACTTTTATGACACAACCTTATCTCTATTTTAAGCCCTGCACTTACAGGACGTAAACAATGAAGTACCTCGTACAACAGCTTCTGGTACATGAATCTTTTACAAGAAAGTCAAAACTAATTGTTAGCTACTATAGCAAATGTGCCGACATGACATTAAATTTTCCAACTGACTCGTGTTTCTCCCGGTATAGCACTTAGGAGTTCTCATAAACACATGAGACAACTACCTTAATGGCGACTTACATATAAGTACCTTAAGGCCTGTCTCTATAGTTCGGAGCATTGTAGCTCAATGGTTACAGCGGCTGGACGGAGAACAGAAGATGCGTCGTTTAAACCCCACCAAGGCATTGAATTTTTCAGTCTGGCTCTACCGTTTCATAGTGCGTCCTACACACGGCTAGTGTGAAAGAACAATTAATTTCTATTCTATTTTTTCGATCAAAAAATCTGCATCTCTATAGTTACCTGTAACGTCAGAAATCACCATATATATTTATTTCCTTATAGGGGCATACAGTAAACTGATCAATTATCAAATATCTTATGTACTATGTGGTAGATTTGAAATTAGAACTTTTACAGGAAATTCAACACTCACTGTTATGCCAGTACTTCAGACATAAGAAACTCACGAGTACTTAAAGGAATGTAATGATAAAGAATAAAATACGAAAATGTAGTGATACAAGCCGACGTAAGCTCTACGTCACTACCACAGATTGATAAACAATTTATATTTCTTTTCTTCATACGATCACATTATAACTTGATTCTAGCAATCCGTGAGTTTATTTTTAATATCTCCGGTACAGGTAGCTATTTCCGCTCGACGTATAACAACAATCCCGTCTTAGCTAAATGTCTTATTGTTCCGTATTTCTGTAACTGCCCTATTCCTGTTGTTATTCAACGTTGCTATCCTTTACACATCTTCAAATTTCAAAGGTCCAATCTTTGGTTTCTCGTGATATTTTTATTGTCTTTTTTGTTTAATTTACGTCCGCCCCACCGTTAAGTTATATCGGACGATGAATGAATTGTGTGACATGATGCCCAAATGAGTACAGGGTCCATGGAGCTTTGAGTTACCCGACATTCGTCTTGAAGGATAAGGAAAAAAAACAGAAAAAACCTTATCCAGGTAACTCACCCTGACCGAGATTCGAACTCGGGAACTCTTGAACGTGAGGCAGACATGCTACCATCTACGCTACGGAGGCGGGCACTCGTGAGGTAATAACATTTCATTATCAGTTCATTCCCGTGTATACCCTCTTGTATCTATAACGTGACGTGTAATGAAACTATTTCTCTAAATATACATCTTAAACTTGGAGCGGAATAAGCTTTCTTAAAAGAGTGACTTGAGAAAACATAAGATTTATTTTAGTTATATTGATCGTCCGCTAGGAGAGTAAGTTGAGTATTGTTCAGGAATGTAGCTATCTACGAACACAAATTGTGTAAGATTTAATATTTTGTAAATTATGTTTAACAATTCGATCAAACTATAATAGGTTTGTTATATATACTATCATGAGACACAGACTGTATAATTTGATTTATCTGTCAACAGTCTGTGAAACTATGTTATATAATTGACCTATCATATGATATAGACAAGTGTTACTGCACAACAAATGCCTATCTCATTAAAGTACATAACCTGTCGCTACTTATTTTATGCTATTAGCCATTTCAGAGTTATTCGTTGTCTTTAGTTTAAACTTTCCTTCTTTAAATGTCTAAGCTGAACTCCACTGTTCATTGGAATAACATGACAATCAAAAGGCAACACATAGCAACCGGCTTTAAAGTGTAATTGATCTACTTCTACAAACAATTATCTTATACTGGAGCAGAAAACAGAATAACTTTTCCTTGAAGAAAAACTCGAGAAGATTTTGTTAATTTCATCAAGTATTTTAATGCTATGAACACTATATTATATTATTTATAAGACAATCTTGTAGTTATGTCTATTGTCCATTGAGGAGGAATTTTGTTTGACAGGCCGTATCATGAAATATACAACCTTTCCACTGAGTGCGTTTACTGTCCAGAGATGGCAGCACGCGTAACATTACAGCGCGATTATCATTTATAGTCATCTATATATATTTTAGGTATACTCCTGCTTGGTTCATTATTTATGGGTTAGATTTCATTTGTTTTTCTCCCGTAGATATAAAGTAGATATAGTATGAATATAGGGACAATATCAAAGGAGCAAAGTAACCTTATTGCAGAAAGGAAGTCTATCAAATAAAATATTTAATCACACTTTTCGAGATCTTGTTTTGTAGCTTCATTGATCATCACATCATTCTCCGTTATTTAGTTGGAACTTTTTATATGAATATCCATTTGGAAATTCTTATTTTCTGCATTGGTAGTTGGTTAAACGAGCCATACCATGTTAACGTCGTATGGCATGTGTGAGGAGAGTACAGAAGCTTATCAACTGACCTGCTTTCAGATTTGGCCTGTACTTATAAGTGTTTCATTCTAATGATTTTATTTTAAAATATTCTGAATCTTAGTCACATTATTTTTCCCACACATTTTTCAACAATGTATTATTACAAGTTTACTCCTCCACTTCGTATAAATCGAGTTATAAATTTACTCAGAATAAGTTCTTTGTTCTTTTAATTCTTCTGTTTTAATTCCTTTCATAAAATCTGTATCTCTATATTTACCGTAACGTCAGACATCACGACAACAAACATATTTACTCCCTCATAGGAGCATACAATTTAACTGCAGTGACGCAATATCATAGAACTACGCCTTAAACTAGTGACCTCAAGTTACAGCTTCATAATGCAGTTCTTATTACACAAATAATTTACAAATATATTCTCTTCTTCAGCTATTTTAATGTATATATTTATACTCTCATATATATTGTCCGGATAGATGGGCAAACCAATATTAAATTTGAGCACACACATTTGTTGTTTGTTTAGGTTGTTCACTAATTAATATTACTAACGCTTTTAGTTAATTGATGGAAATTAATCATTTCTCCACACTAGCCGTATATAGGCTAAGATATTTGATGGATAGAGTCAACATGAAAAATTCACTGCCATAGCCGGGATTTGAACCACGGATCTTCTGGTTTCCGTCCAGCCGCACTACCATTGTGCTACTATGGCCAACGTGCCGACATGACATTAAATTCTCCATTTGACTCGTATATTTCCCCGGTAGACCACTAGGGGCTCTCGCATCCGAGATACACCGTTCGTGGCGACTTACTATTGTAAGTACTTAAGTCCCAGGCTTCATCATTTAACTCTTATTATTTTAGTTAATTGATGGAAATTAATCATTTCTCCACACTAGCCGTATATAGGCTAAGATATTTGATGGATAGAGTCAACATGAAAAATTCACTGCCATAGCCGGGATTTGAACCACGAGTCAAATGGAGAATTTAATGTCATGTCGGCACGTTGGCCATAGTAGCACAATGGTAGTGCGGCTGGACGGAAACCAGAAGATCCGTGGTTCAAATCCCGGCTATGGCAGTGAATTTTTCATGTTGACTCTATCCATCAAATATCTTAGCCTATATACGGCTAGTGTGGAGAAATGATTAATTTCCATCAATTAACTAAAATAATAAGAGTTAAATGATGAAGCCTGGGACTTAAGTACTTACAATAGTAAGTCGCCACGAACGGTGTATCTCGGATGCGAGAGCCCCTAGTGGTCTACCGGGGAAATATACGAGTCAAATGGAGAATTTAATGTCATGTCGGCACGTTGGCCATAGTAGCACAATGGTAGTGCGGCTGGACGGAAACCAGAAGATCCGTGGTTCAAATCCCGGCTATGGCAGTGAATTTTTCATGTTTACTAACGCTTGTTTATCTGTTGATCATTACTGTTGTGATTGTAGCCCAAATATTCTTTACCTTAGGTTTCAATATTATTTTCCTCTCTAAGCTAAAATATTTTGTTTTCCTGATACCATGGAAACATTTCATTGTCACTTCATTTCCCTGTATTCCCTCCTGTATCTGTAACGGAACGTGTAATGAAACTGTTTCTCTAAATATACATCTCAAACCTGGAGAGGCATAAGTACTCTTAAAAGACTGGCTTGAGAGAACATGATAATGAAGGTAGTGTTAGTTATATTGATCATCCGCTAGGACAGACTTTTTTTTTTTTACTTTTTTTTTGTTTTTTTTTTTTTACTGCACACATTTATTAAGCATTTGTGCAATATACTTTTTTATCAATTGTGGTTTTTATTTTATTTTTTAAGGAAAAGGAGAAAGGAAAAAAGTCTATTTAAGTACTAAGTGTGATGGGGAAGAAGGATGGGCTCTTTTTTTTTTGTTTTTTGTTTTTTTGTTTTTTTTTTGTTTTTCGTTTTTGTAAGTCTCATAAATTAAAGTCCAGGTTCTTATTCAGGAGATTCCATATGTTAGGGCATCTTTTCATCCTATATCTTTGAGCCTTAGCCATGATTTAAACTCTTAAAGTCGGTTGCTCGAAACTCAGGCAGAAATGGTAGATACCAAAAGTCAACCATATCTGTGGGTGCTCTGTTGCTCCCTTCTGGAAGTTCCAAGCTAACAAAACTGAGGTCACAGAATTTTCTGACGTTACCCCAATCATGTGTCCCGTCTGCCTCTTGGTCCATTTCCAGATGTCGCGTACCATTACGCAGCTGGTTATTCTATGAAGTTGCGTATCTACGTCTCCACAATGTTTGCACCACGGCTCCGGCACTATATTGTGTTTATGTTTCTTAGCTTCCGTGGGAATGATTTTGTTTACAAACTGATACAAGGTTACTTTCCAGTCCAAGGGTACAAAACGATAGCCGAAGAGTTTCCATATATTTTTCCAGGGAGTATTTGGATATTTGAGAACAATCGCCGGTACTACCAAGAAATCCTTTAATAACTCCTTATACATAATTTTGGATGTCAATGTCTATGTTTTACTTGCAATTAAAGGCAAAACTCTCTCATAATCCCTTCGGACCTGTCGAAAGGCTGCAGGAGCTACCATATGTGCGCCAATCACTTGTTTGCTGAACTGTATATCCTGTTGGCTACCTTGACCATTGAGGGCTGTCAGGATAGAACGCAATAACAGGGCACGACACTTCACTTGCACATCCACCAAATTCCATCCGCCACTATTTATGTCCTTCCGCAACTGTGGTCGGGCAATTTTGTAGTACTGATTCTTCCAAATGTAATAGCCTATTGCCCTTTCTAACCGTTGTGAGAACTGATGGGGCATCGGAAGCACCTGTGCCACGTACCACAGCTTCGCAAGCACAATGGTATTCACGTGCCAAATTTTCTGCACAAAATTCAAATTCCTCGTCAACTGCGAGGTCAGTTTATATATGCAGCGGTTAACAATTCTTCTCCAGTTTACTACGATCAGGTCCTCCAGGCGGGGTGTTAGAAACAGACCTAGGACCTTAATTTCGGACTGATGTGTAAACCGAGCGTCCTCCACTGTCCAGTTATTCAAGGCCAGGAGATGCGATTTACTGTAATTGATCAAAGCCACTGACGCACTCTGGTATTGTAACAACGGTGGTTCCATTGCTGTGAGGTCACCAGAATCCGTGAGCACCAGTGTAATGTCATCCGAATACGCAAATACTCTCTCAAGATTCAGGAGGCTTTTTTCTCCTGTAGAGTGCAGAGACTATGCCTCTTATTAAGGGTTCTACACAATTCGTATACAGGATCATCGACAGTGGACATCCCTGGCGGATGGACTGTTCTATAAGCACTGGCTGCGTAAAAAATCCATTTACTTGGATTCTGTAATATGCCGTTGCACAGAGCCTTGCATGACATTAAAAAATGAGGGAGAGAATCCAAAGCGTCGTAGCACACCCCATAGATAACTGTGATGAATTCTGTCAAATGCTGTGGTAAAATCCAACGCCAAGATTGCTACCGGTTCATCAGGTGTGCGCTCACATTCAATAATGGTATCTCGCAACGGCCTTAGAATATGCGTAATCGTCCTATCTGGGATTCCACTGGTCTGTGCTTTCCCAATAATTTCAGGCAGGTATCTCTTCATCCTGTTGGCGATAATCTTGGTATATAATTTGTAATCTGAATTTAAAAGCGTGATTGGGCGATAATCGTTTACATCTAGTGCTGCCACGTGTTTGGCAATGAGCACAATGACGCCTTCATTAAATCCAGACATGATTCCCGGACCTCGCTGTAACTCCAACATTACACCAAGCAAAGTATCTTTTATTATACTCCAATTGTCACGGTAGAACTGATACCCAATACCGTCGGGTCTTGGTGCAGAAGTCATACTGGCCGACGCTAATGCCGTGCACAATTCTTCTTCCCTTATGTCCTCAGTCAAGGCCACATTCAACTCCGGCGTTACAAGTGGTTCAATTATCGCAAAGACATATTCCTGTGCTGCTCTGTTGACATCCACTGCAGCAAATCTGTGGGTAAATGTATCCTGAACCTCCGTTAAGATTTCTCGTGAGGTCGTCAGTAAGTTTCCTCCCGACGAACGTAACTTGGAAATATATTTTCGTGTCCCTGAGTGCTTTTCGGACGTTAAATGATATAGGGAAGTTCTCTCCTCGTCCTGCACCGAGCGGTTGCCCGCGCGGATCTGTGCTCCCCGGCAAAGTTCCTCATGTAAACAACAAAGTTTTTCGGACGGCAGCAATATGTTGCGTCACGTTTCGGCCATCACACTGTTGCTGTTACAAGTCATTTAGCAGGTCGTAGTAATAATTCAACCGTTGACGTCGCACCTTTACTCTCTCAATACCTTCACCTTTATAAAAATTACGGATGGCAGGTTTGAACGTGTATAGCCACTGTTGCAGCAAACTGGGAGTCCTGCTTTGAGCAGTACGCTGCCACCTCGTCCACAACAGTCGAAACTTTTCTCGGATTGACTCATCCTGGAGAAGCTCACTGTTTAGTTTCCAATAACTTCTGCCCATTTCGTTGTCCGGGTGGTATGCACCAGCGTCATAATCAGCGAATGGTGGTCACTAAAAGGTACAGGTGGCACCCTCACGCTGCGGATCTGCTGCTTCATGGTTGTACAAATATAAATTCTGTCGATTCTGGAAGCCGTAGTGTTTCGGTGAAAGGTATATTCAACATAAGTGTCATAGAGATATTCCCAAGCGTCCTGAAGCTCCAAGGATTTACAAATACGGTCTGACATAGGGGACGGTTGGTAATGTCCAGTTTGGTCTTTTGCACTAAGCACACAATTAAAATCCCCTCCGAAAACCAATTTGTCGTACCTATGGCGCAAAAAGAAAGGCAACCCTTGGCAAGAAAGTCTTCCCGTTGCTTACGTCTGTTGGAACCTGAAGGTAAATATACGTTAACTAGTAAAAGATTATTATCCGTTAATAAGGAAGTAATTCGGCCACTCGCATGTTTTTCCGTCAACTGCACCCCCAGAGACGAGCGATAAACTAGGGCGGTGCCCCGTTGCTCCTCGCTCACATTGGAAACAAAATTATACCTCGGGCCAAAAAAGTTTAAGTGGGGTTCATTGTTCTCTTGCAAAAACAAAAAATCAAGGTCGTGCTCAAATGTAAAATCCCGTACCAACGCTTGTTTAGTTCTACTACGTAAACAATTTACATTTACCGCCGCAAATGTCCGAAGAATCACTACCATAAGGAGGAACACTGAAGGAAGCAGTATTTCACCACGTACTCAATCATCCAATCACTGTTCCATAGATGTATGAGTCTTTTTAGCCTTGCGCTCTGTTGCCGCAACGTAACGTACCCCTGGACTCCAATCCACGTTCACACACTAAATCCTCAGAGTCCATTTCCTCTTCCGAAATCGTCGGAGACGGTGGTATGTCAGTTGTTCGTGAAGCAGGATCTATGGTTTGCAGTTGGACCTCCACAGTTTCTTCGTTCTTCAACTCGGGCACCGCACATTCCTCCCCTAGCCCCTTGGTAATCAGAGGTGACTTCACACTGGTTGGAGAGACTAGAGTAGACACTGGCGCAGAGTGTTCCAAGGTTACAGCAGACACTTCCGGACTACACTTATCTTCTTCGGACTGTCTGAAGGGTGGAAAGTCTGTTGCCACAAATGTCTTTTCACCTTCCTCCTGCTCTGAGCTTTGGGTCGGGAATTGGCGGTCATTATTAATTGTCTGTTCCCCTGAGGTCAGCGGTATTCGTGGTGTTGGCAAATTCCACGTTACCAGCTTGGCCCATATAGTCGACTCCGAAGCAGTAGTCGGTGTTCTAGGAACGAATCTGCGAGGACACTGATTACGTAAATGACCAGCGGCATGACAAATGGCACAAGTGTAGGGTTGGTCAGGGTAACTCACTAATGCGGAGTAACCATCAATATTCAAAAACGAAGGAATATGCTTTTTTAGGAGCATAGTAACGAAACGAACGCCATTAGAAACCTTACAGCGAAATGTTTCATTCCAAACATCTTCCTTCACCTGTAACACAGCACCGTATGGCTCCAAAGCTCCCATCAACTTCCTATTGTCGAAATTCAAGGGTAAATTGTACACTTTCACCATCCGTCGTCCAAATCCAGCTACATCAATAATCACCTTAGTGCGCTGCCCCTTTGACAGTACAAAACTAGCTTCCCCATTTGACTGTGTCAGTACTCTTGTGACGAGCTCTGGCGTTGTGCATTTAATAAAAATTTGTCTAGAAATTCCATTTACCTGCAAACCTGTGACGTCAGTTTCATCCAATTTTAGTGTGTCAAAAATCCACTCATGAATTTCATATGCAGTCGGTTGAATGATGTCACGTTCAACAAAGCTAACAAATTAAAGTCGTTGGTCGGTTTTCCATTATTATTTCTGTCGTATGTAGTAGTAAATGTCAATATACAACGAGACTACTATTACTAGCAGTATTCGACGAACACAAACAATACGTATCACTAGGCAACACGTATGCTGACGTAAACACGCTTAGCAGTACCCGTCTGTGACCTTCCCTCTCGCCGGAGAGCGAGCAACTGATCGTGGACAAGCAAAGCGAACCCAAACAAACCTCATCCTGCTGTTTAGTGTTGGCACTACCTGTGATATTTTATCACAAACTGCAATATTTTTAAATATTCACATATTAATATATTAAATTGTAATTACGTTTGTTAATATAGCGTGGACTTAATGATAATTTACATGATAAAACATTAATAAACTGCAGTGTACGTTTAGCTAACAGCAAGGTAAAAAATTATTTTATGTGAGAATGGAATTCTTCTAAAGTAAGTTGATCTACGAGCACTATACAGAAATATGACATCACCGGTTTATATTCCAAAGCTATAGTTCAAAACACCTTTGGTGGCTTCTCGAAACAATTATAATGAATACAGCATTGTAAATGCTTGTTTTTATATTTGACATGTGGCATTTTAGGGAAAAATACACAAGTACTTCCTAAACTTATGTCACTTTATAGAGGAGCTTCAAACATGGTCTCCCCACATCACACGCATCTCGTTCAGAGGATCTTTTCCCTTTTTCAAGTACAGAATTAAAACCTTATTCGTTTAATATCGCAGCAGTTTAACATTCGCAGCGGTGATCTGAATTTCTTTGTTTTCTTATTTATTATGTTTGTATTCTTTTCAGAATCTCTGTACTGTTTATCTGTAAGGTAAAAGTTATGTTAAACTAATATGTATATTTGCTTGTACATACAATGGGAATAGGAAAATAAGTAGATGTGTATCAACACCTCAAATCAAATCTTATAAAAGTGATCGATACTTGATATCTTCGGACGACGCGTCACCATACACTTGTGCGAGAGCGAGAGCGAGCATTGTGAGAGTAAGTTAGAGTATGAGTGAGAGAGGTCTAAGCGCCCGTCGTTAACTAGCTCATGCATGTTCGATCGAATAATGGTTCGGTATATTTCTACTTATATTATATATGGCAATGTTCTAGCAACATTTTTATGTTAATATTTAATCGAAGATATAGTTTTGGTTGTCCACTTAACCGCTAAAAGCGTCTTTAGACAAAGTTCCATGTAATTATGGACGTGCCTCCGTGTGTACGTTCAGCACGAGTAATAAACCGATATTTCAAAAGAAATAAAAAATCGTTGTTAATAAGTGCAAAAGAATGAAACTATACTTTAATATAAATGGTGAGAGCTTTTATTTTGTAAATTATATCTAAGAATTACATTAAAATATCTTAAGTCTAATATATTTAGAAGCATGAGAGAAATTTTCTGGCAACAGTCTCTGAAACAATGTTGTATAATTGGTCTATTATGTCATTAAACATTTCAGAGTTATTCCTTGTCTTTAGTTTATATTTTCCATTTTTAGATTTCTAAACCGCACTCTGCTGTTCCTTGAAATAACATGAATATTAAAGGGCAACACATGGCAACCCGCTTTTTAAACATTTCACTATCACTTCATTCTCCTTATCTGCTCCCTCGTATCTACAGGTGTAATTGATTTATTCTGCAACTTGGAGCGGAAAATAGAATGAACTTTTCTTTAGCAGAAACTTGAGAAGATAGTGTTAATTTTATCGAGTATTTTAGCGTTATAAACATTATATTTATATGGTTATCAAAACGTTTTCTGCAATTAGAATGCTTGCTGCGATCAGGATGTTCAGTAATATTTTGCACAAAGTCCTGTTTGGCTGCTGCTTCCCAACATTATCACCACCGAGTCCATTAATTGAGGATTGTTAGGCTGCAATCCTGGCAAATCCAGTGACTTCCAAAATGCGGGTGGATAGTTCACCGCAACATCTTGTTTTGTAGCGGTATTAAGCAATTTGTATGTCCTCAATTCACCGGGAATTTCATTTTGAAATGTAATTCCTTAAGTTGATCAACTGCACTGACCTTGGCAATGTTTGACGAAAATCTCCTGCTAACAAAATTATCGCACTAACAAATCGCGGATCTTGTATAGCTCAAAACAAATTGCAATGACACAATGTAGTAGAACTCAGTTCTTATTACACAACAAATTTACAAATATTTGTTCTTCTTCATCTGTTTAAATGTACATATTTATACTCTGTATATTATTATATTATTCAGATAAAGATGAAAAACCCGATATTAAATTTGAGCACATACGTAGCATGTTCACTAATTAATATTACTAACGCTTGTTTATCCGTTGGTCATTACTGTTGTGACTGTAGACCAAATATTCTTCACTTTCGGTTTCAAAATTACTATCCTTTATACGTCTTCAAAGTTCAAAGCTCCAATCTTTTGTTTCTCGTGATATGAGAACATTTCATTATCAGTTCTTTCCGCAGTATTTCCTCTTGTATAAGTAAATTTACCTGTAATTAAACTATTTCTCTACATATACATCTTAAACTTGGAGAGGAATAACCATTCTTAAAAGAGTGGCTTGACAAAACTTAAGATATGCTTTACTTATATTGATCGTCCACACAGAGACGTCGTTGTAGTTACACTGATTGTCCGCTAGGAGAGGCGTTTAGGTGGACAAGACTTGCGAACACAAACTGACCTCTTTCTGCTGCCTAGAGATGGCACTATCTTTCATATTTTATTGGGAGGAAGAATATCTATGACTATCTTATACGTTTAGTAAGAAAGTTTAACTACGTTTGTTAAACATGGTTTAAAATTAATTGTGATTTATAGAGTGAAACCAATAATTAATTGTAGTTTAGTCTTAGCTAATAACCAAGAATCAAATTATTACGTGTAAGAATGGCAGTCTTCTAAAGCAAATAGATATAGCAGCACTTTGTACCAATGTGGCATTATTGGTATTTCAATTTCTCGCTAACATTTATAACTCATGAACAGTTGGAGAGGCATGTATACCTATCTAACGTGCGTTTTAGGAAAGAATAGTAAGGAATTTCCTAAACTTTTTTAACGATCAAAGTTGTTCCCTACACATAATTTTCATAAAATGTCATTTTCAAATCATTGTCGGCATTCTTAAAGTCTATAGCTATAAGTTTATTTGGTAACAGAAAACATTCGCAGAAATAAACTGTCCTACTTACTCTGTATTCATTTCCTATTTTCAGAAACTCTTCAGTGTTTGTGTGTCAAGTTGAACCTTCGTTAAACAAATGTGTATATTTCCTTGTAGGTACAATGGCAATAGGTAACTACAGCAGACGTATAACACCTCAACTTATATCTTCTAAAAGCCGGTCGGCAGGTCATATGTTTTAACAAGTGACCTGAAACTTGTGTAAATTACTAAAAACAAACATTTTCCTATCTACTTCAAATTAACAAAATTAATGTCTAATTATTTCCTTAAAGTTTCAAGCGGATTTGGCTAGAAAATCAGGTTTAAGCGTTACTCATATGTTTAAGAGCTGGTCGCTCTGTTACAGCTTGACATTACATAGTATACTCACACGTTTCAACGCCCTATATGCAGCTATTTGAACGAACCTTTAAATTCTAAAAATTACAGACAACTTACGACCTTCAAAAATCACCTCCACATTTTTATCTAAATACCAATTTAATCATTGATCGCTGGTTCTATAGGAAATCCTTACAACAAATTACACACTACAGTTATGCAGTAATTCATACAAATTCAATTCCAAAGTACTTAATGTAACTTAATTATACATAACGAAAAACATAAATGTGTTGAGATACAATATTCTAATGACTTAGTTTGTAAGGTTTGTTTTATGGCGCCAGCGTGACCTCTCCGGTCGAGGGACACAGCAACGACAAGAATTTTTACAAAACATTATATCACTTGGTTCCCTAAACCTACACAATTTATCCAAACAACTGTTCTTTGCCCCCTGAGAATGCTGTTTCCAGTTATCATCACATACGTTTACCTTTACACGAAAGAAACAAAACAAATCGAATCGCTTCCCCAATATGTGATTTCTTTTGTTTTATAACATCTCACATATAATGTTTAGAGCGGTTTAAAATTTTAAGTGTCTTTTGAAATACGCGGTGTTTATTACTCAATTAATACAAGAAATGTAAAATATAACGAGTAATTATTATGGTCATCCAGAAAATAGCAGCTGAATGAGAATATTCCTAAACAAACTAATCCCGGAGATGAAAGAGTGAGGTGACTAAGTTACATAGTTACTCTCCACAGTCTTGTACAAATCCTCACCAAAAAGAGTTATTATTGTGATGGCTTTATGTTAAAGGTTAGAAATCGTTTCAACACATCCACTCGTGGTAAACAGATCCACTACCAGGTCAGATAAACAGTTCAAGCTCCTCTCTTTCTTCAGGCTTCGTTTGCCTTCTTGTAGTTGGTAGACAGTACATTACACCTATCACTGCAGTTACTGAAACGATTATTAGTGAGTGATTGAGTAAGTAGGCGAGTAAGTGAGAGTAAGTAGGCGAGTAAGTAAGTGAGTGAGTGAGTAAGTAGGCAAGAAAGTGAGTGAATGGGGTTTAACGGACCATCAGTAACTAGGTATTTTGTATCCGAAACAACGTTATTTCCTATTTTTCCAGATGCACAGGCTATATAATATTTTTGAAAACTGATTCACATTCAAGTCACCAAATGCCAAACCCGTTTCCTTCAATATGGATACCAGAGAAATGTTTCGGTCATTTATTACAAGTATGACTGATTTGTATGACTTCCCGCCCAAGGAAATAAATGTATAAAGAAATTTTAATATTAAAACATTTGAATCATTTTAGTCCACTCAGAGTATATGTAACAGAATTACCTTGAGTTGTATATTATTCACTTGGCCAGTATTTCCTCATAGTTCCTGATCTATTATCAAGAATTAAGGAATGTTATGGTTCTGTGAACAGTTGCTTTTAGAAAAACTAGCAGAACTTATAAGACAGCTTGACATTAACCACTAACACACAAACTAACATTCTAAAATTATAAACTGACTTACATCTCTAAACAAAAACACAACGACACGTACCTTTGGTAGAAATCTACAACGTTTGAATCATGTGGTTGTGTAAATATCGAAAAATATGTAATGCAGTTGATAATTTCTTAGGTTAAACTATAAATTAAAAGAAAACACTAAATAATTATGTTAAATTATGTATTACACGAATATTTTAAAAGTTTATCTCGAACATTTTAAACACTTATCTTCAACTACTTATACAAATAGAGAAGAAATGCGTACACTTGAACCATAGTACTGACGATCTGTAAGATACTATATGCATTGTTGTCAAAGTCTTGAGCTCATATTGTAACTATCTGATCAATTTGGATCAAAGTTTATAAATTTATACGTTATGTTGTACAAATAAAGCATAGACTTTCATAACTCCTATTTTAAACCCTATACTTACACGACGTAACTAATGAAGTACCGGCTTCGACAACTTCTGGTATATGAAACTTATACAAGAAACTCAATAGTCATTGTTACGTAATTCACTCAAACATATGTTAAATATATGATTACTTAAAGCAATTTAATGATACAGAAAGAATCCCTGATAACATGTCTGCGCAAATGCTGTTTTGGTGTGAAGAAAATATACAGAAATATTCTACCAGCATTTTTATGTTATTTTTTCTCCGAAGATATAGTTTTGGGTGTCCACTTAGCCGCTAATTCGTCTTGAGACAAATTTCCGTGTGATTGTGTACGTGTGTACGTTCAGCACAAGTAATAGACCGATTTCTACAGAAATATAAAATGGTACTAAATAAGTGGAATCCTATCGAAAAATCTAACTATCCACAAACACAAACTGTGTCAGTTTTTAATATTTTGTTAAGCAATGTGTAATAATTTAATAAAAATATGCTAGGTTTATAATAATTACTAGCATAACACACAAACTGTATATCTTAATTTTCTGGCAACAATCTGTGAAACAATGTTGGATAATTGACATATCATATGATATAGAGAGATCTTACTGCACAACAAATGCACATCTCACTAAAACACATAAGCTATCTCTAGTTATTTTATGTCATTAGCCATTTCAGAGTTATTCGTTGTTTTTAGTTTAAATTTTCCATCTTTAAATTTCTAAGCCCCACTCTGCCGTTCATTGGAATAACAAGCAACACACAGTAACCGGCTTTAAAGTGTAATTAATCTACTTCTGTTAACATTTACCTTAAACTTGGAGCAGAAAAGAGAATAAGCTTTCCTTGAACAAGAACTCGTGAAGAGAGTGTTCAATTAATCGAGTATTTTAGTGCTATAAACATTATATTATACTGTTTAGGAGACAATCGTTTAGATATGTCTATTGTACATTGAAGAGGAATTCTGGTTGACACGCAACATCGCCAAATATATAATCATTACACTAACTGCGTCTTGCTGTCTAGAGATGGCACCACTCGTAACATCCTACTGCGCGCATTATCATTTATAATTACCTATAAAGCGTTTAGGTATACTCTTACTTTGTTCATTGGTTATGATTTAGATTTTATTTGTTTTCAACGTGTAGATGTAAAGTCGCTATAATATGAATAGTCAGACAGTATCAAAGGAACAAATAACTGTATTCGAGAAAGTAAGTATATAAAACTGATTATTTAATCACACCTTACTCGTTTTGTGATCTGTTATTTGGTCAATCGAGAAATACCTTGTTAACGTTGTATGCCATGTGTGTGGAGAGTAGAGGAGCTTATCAAATGATCTGTACTCATACATCTTTCACTGCCCACATTTGTAGTGAATTTATTTTAAATTATTCGAAAGTCATTCGTATTATTTTTGCGACACATTCTTAAATAATGTATTATTACAAGTTAACAAATCTACTTCTGAGTAAATCGAGATAAGCATTTACTCAAAGTAAGTTCCTCTCCTATTAATTATTCTGTTGTTATTCCTTTCATAAAATCTGTATGTCTCTAGTTACCAGTAAAATAAGATAATGACAACAAATGTATTTATTTCCTTATAGGAGCATACAGCAAAGCTTAAACAATTATCAAATATCTCAGTTAATATACGGTGGATTTGAAATTAAAACGTTTAAAGGAAATTCCAGACTCATTGTTACGCCAGTAACTCAGACATAAATTCACGAGTACATAAAGCGTGTAAACATTAAGAATAAAAATAGAAAATCTGATGATATAGGCGTACGTATGCTCTACGTCACTACCACAGATTGATAGACAATTTGTCTCTCTTTTCTGGTTTGCTCCTTGCATGAGTGTACATAAAAGCTCAACTGTCCTTTTCTAAATAATGTTGTACAAATTATTCCTAAAAATTACTTAAACTGCTTAAGGACTGTTCACTATGTGACGATAATAAAAGCTTTATTCTCTTTCATAACTACAAGTTATTAAATGGAAACAATTGCATTACTATTTAATATCGCATCACATCAGAGATTCAACGAATAAAAAAGAATGTCAAAAAATTATTTGGCTCCACAATGTGTAACGAGTGAGTTCACTTTATAGCTAAAATGTCAATACATCTTTGGTTCTTATAAATTTGGTTCTTATCACTTTCAAATTTAGCTATAATGTGTTAAATATCCACATTTGAAAGACACCGGACAGCAATATGTGTTACATTATATCAATTTATTATTACACACAATATGTCCACAATATTGTCATCCTATTAGCGTAAGACACGACCGGCGACAGCTGGAAGGGACCGAGGCAGCCGAGCCACGACCCCGCCCATTAATCTGTCACTAACTGAGGGGTGATTTAGGGAAATGTCACTTGTCCCTCGACGTTTCTCTCCCCTTCTCCTGTCCTCTGGAACGTTCGGGTGATTCGCGGAGAACTAGAGACTTCTAGAATAACAGGATATTCCTATAAAAAGGGCTTCAATTAGGAGTCAGTCAGTCAGTCAGAGTTCTTGGCAATCAGCGTAAGAGTTCAGTGCTAGTGTAAGGACGAGAAGGCTGTGTATGTGCATCGGAGTTTATGTAATCGCGAGTGCAAGTGTAACTTTAACGGGCGAACTGGTGAATTGTAATTGTGTGCAGTACGTAATTCCGTATAATTGGCAAGTGTTAAACTGTAAGTCGGTGGAAATAAAGAACATTGTTGAGTTTGTGTAATTGTACTTTTTATTTCACGAGCCCACAAAGTCACAATTGGTGTCAGGAGGGCGACATAACACAATGGAGGCAGCATTAGAAAAGATTTTAGCGAAACTGACAGAAATGAAGACGGCAAATGAAAACCTCGCTGCAAAAACGGAAGCGGCAAATAACAGCCTAGCCGCGAAGCTGGAGACTACAAATAACAACCTGGCCGCAGAGTTGAAACAAATAAAGACGGCCAACGACAACATCACCGCCGAGTTGAAACAAATGAAGACGGCCAACGACATCACCGAGAACATGGAAGAAATAAAGAGCGAATTGACCACAGAAATGAGGGCAGCGAACTACAGTCTGGCCACGGAAATGAAGGAAGCGAACGAGGTCCTCGCCGCCAAATTTGAGGAACAGTTGGCCGGCATGAGGGATGACGTCACGAACCTGGGCAAGCGGATGGGCCAAGTAGATGACCGCCTTAATGATTTAGAGGAAAAAGCCGACAATAACGCCAAGACCCTGAACGCCGTGGTGGAAGACGTCGAAGACCTTGCTAACCGCGTTAGCAACCTGGAGGGATAGGCCGACAGCAGCGTCAAGTCCCTGAACGCCATGGCGCAGGACGTCGTCGGCAGGAAGCTGAAGGATTTGAAGGCCGACGCACCGGGACGCGACACAACATCTGCGCGCGTCAAACCTCCCAAGTATGACGGCGCGTCAATGTTTGAAGTCTTCCGCCGCCAGTTCGACACAGTGGCCAGGCACAACAGATGGTCACCGGAGGAGGAGGCCGCACAGTTAATAGCCAGCCTCCAGGGACGGGCCGCGGAAGTCCTAAACGCGGTGCAGACGACGGCGGCGCCCAAGGACATCTGGGAGGCCCTGGAGAATCGCTTCGGGAACCACCGCTAAGCCGCAGCATACCGAAGCCAGCTAAAGGCAAGGTCGCAGCAGCCGGGGAAGATGCTGCAGGATTTCGCCATAGCGATCGAGCAGCTGGCTAGCAAGGCCTTGGTTGACCTACCACTAGAGTTCGTATCCCGGGAAGCCGCCTACAATTTTGTCGACGGGGTACGGGACACGGAAATTCGTCAGCGCCTAATGCTCGGCGAATATAAAACCATCCACGAAGCGATGACAGCGGGATTAAGGATGGAGGTGGCCAAAGTAACATCTATCCCGACGTCGAGAACGAGGAGTGTCCGCTACGCCGGAGACAGAAGACCAGCTGAGGGACGCCGGCGAACACCTAGTGGCCTTTGTTGGGGGTGTGGACAGCCCGGACACCTGCAGAGAGACTGCCCACACCAGAAAGAGCAGCCGGAAAACGAGTAAGGGCCGCCGTGGAGAGGGGCACGTCGGCACATCACCACCATCCCCTCGAGTGACACTGCGCGAAGTCAGCCGGCGTATGGATGACAGCCTCATCGCGGACAGTTGGGTAAGAGGAAAGCCGTGCCGCGTACTGGTGGACACCGGGGCGGCCGTGACCATCATCAGACCTGACGTGGCGAAGGGTTTGCCATCAAGGAAGCCGAGCCGAACATACCAGCTTGTCACGGCATCGGGCGACACATTGCCTGTGGAGAAGGAGGCCCTGCTGGAGCTGAACTTGGGAAGGAGTGCCGTGAGTCTGTGGGTGTTCGTCGCGAAGGTGGCTGACGGGGTGATCCTGGGACTGGATACCCTCAGGAGCCATGAGGTGACGGTCGACGTCGGCAAGAAAGTCCTGCAGGCTTAACGGAGAAGAGGTTATACTCCGTCAACCCGAAGAGCGCCTTGGAATTTGCAGGGTCGTCTTGGACGAAGACGTGGTTGTCCCCGCGAGGAGCGAGGTGGTGGTGACGGCGCGACTGGAGGGCCAGAGAACCAGGAACATGATTCTGGACCAGAAGACGCCTGTAAACGGACTGTGTGTAGCCAGGGCATTGCTGCCGTGCCGAGAGGAGGTGCCCGTGAGACTGCTAAATCCTACGGACGCCGATCACGACGTCCAGGCCAGGACGGAGTTGGGAATGTGCGAGCCCGTTGTGAGCGTAACAGCTATCGACGAGACACAAGAGCCGGCGCCGAAGCAACACCTGGGGCCCCGGCTAGAAGGCTTGTTGGAGAGGGCGGCCAACCACCTGACCACAGAACAGCTGGAGAAGGTTCGAAAACTGCTAAGACGTTATCAGCGCGTCCTCAGCCAAGGTGATAGTGACTTCGTCCGCACGGACAAAGTGCTTCACCGCATCGACACCGGAGACGCCCGGCCTATTCGGCAACCACATAGACGCGTTCCGCTGGTGAAGCAAGGGGCGGTACGAGACATGCTGGGGGACATGAGATCCAGGGGAGTGATTGAAGAGTCTGACAGCCCTTGGTGTTCCCCTGTAGTATTGGTGACGAAGAAGAACGGCGAGCTGCGCTTCTGCGTAGACTACATAAAGCTGAACGCTGTAACCCGGAAGGACTGTTTTCCCTTACCCCGGATTGACGACACCCTGGACACGCTAGCTGGTGCACAGTGGTTCTCGACCCTGGACCTGAATTCGGGCTACTGGCAGGTAGCTCTAGACCCAAGAGACAAGGAGAAGACCGCATTCTCGACCGGCCAAGGGCTCTGGCAGTTCACGGTTATGCCCTTTGGCCTCTGCAACTCACCAGCTACCTTCAAAAACCTCATTGAGTCAGTGATGAGAGGGCTGACTTACGATGCCTGCCTGCTATACCTGGACGACATCATCATCGTCGGGAAGACTTTTGAAGATCACCTCGAGAATCTGAGTAAAGTGCTACAGAGACTACAAGCGACCAACTTGAAGCTGAACGCGAAGACGTGCCAGCTCTTCCGCAAGGAAGTTAACTACTTGGGCCACTTAGTCTCAACAACCGGAGTGGCCACAGACCCGGAGAAGACAAAGGCCGTGAGAGATTGGCCTCGCCCAAGGGATAAGAAAGAGTTGCGCAGTTTCCTGGCGCTGTGCAGCTATTACCGCCGCTTCATAAACGGGTTCTCCAGCATCGCTAAACCAGTCACCCGCCTGAGAAAGGAATACCGGCCTTATGTGTGGACGGAGGACGCCGAAAACGCTTTCCAGCACCTAAAGGAGACCCTGTGCAGTGCTCCAGTTTTGGGTTTCCCACAACCGGGTGGCGCCTTCATTGTGGACACCGACGCCAGCGACCATTGCATTGGAGGTGTCCTATTGCAGATCCAGGACGGCCATGAGCGGGTGATAGCCTACTACAGCAAGACGCTATCCAAGGCAGAGAAGAACTACTGCGTCACCCGACGGGAGGTACTGGCGGTAGTAAAGATATTGGAGCACTTCCACAAGTACCTGTACGGTCAGCCATTCCACCTGAGGACTGAACATTACGCCCTAACCTGGCTATTGAGCTTTAGGAACCTGGAAGGCCAGACAGCACGTTGGGTCCAGAGGCTGCAGGAGTACGACTTCACCTCGGATCATCGTAGAGGGAAGAGCCGAAGAACCTGTCCAGAAGAGTGCGGCCAATGCACAAGAGTGGAAGAGAAGGAGCGTGCCGCAGCAGTCCGAGTAGTCACGGCATTTCCTGCGGACGGCTGGGATAGCGCAGGCCTGAGGAGGGAGCAGCTGGTGGACGCAGGCTTGGGGCCGCTCTTGAGGGAAGTGGAGGCAGGGACGAGACCAACCTGGGAGGACATCGCACCGAGAAGCGCCACCTACAAGTGGTACTGGGCCCAATGGGACTCGTTGAAGACCAGAGATGACGTGCTTTCCGGGTATGGGAGTCACCCGATGGGAAGACGCAGAGAGAACAGTTGGTACTTCCCCGGATTAAGGTCCGGGAAGTCTTGGAGGAAGTGCACGCCGGTACTTCGGGAGGACCGCTGGGAGCAAACAGAACGATTGACAAACTACGGCAGCGCTACTACTGGCTGAGGCTCCGAGCAGACGCTGAGAGATGGTGCCGTCACTGTCACGTGTGCGTGGCGATTCGCGGCCCCCAGACTAGGAGCCGAGGTCGCATGCAGCAGTACAACGTTGGAACGCCATTCGAACGGATTGCCGTTGACATTGCTGGACTGTTCCCAGTTTCCGACCGAGGCAACAAGTACCTAATGGTGGTCGTGGACTACTTCTCCAAGTGGCCGGAGGTGTATGCCATCCCAAACCAAGAGTCAAATACAATCACAGACTGACTCGTGGAGCGAGTGTTCTGTCGATTTGGGGTGCCGTTAGAGCTACACAGTGACCAGGGTACCAACTTGGAGTCCAACCTAATGAACGAGGCACTACAAAGGCTTGGGGTGAACAAGACCTACACGACGCCTCTACATCCCCAGTTGGATGGCATGGTGGAGAGATACATCAAGGCCTTAGAGGAACACCTGAGGAAGGTCGTGGCCAGCCATCAGTGAGACTGGGACGTCAAGGTGCCTCTGTTCTTGCTGGCCTACCGATCGTCTACACACGACACAACGGGGATGACGCCAGCCAGCTTAATGTTCGGCCAAGAGTAGCGCCTCCCTTGGGACCTGGCTTTTGTAAGCCCTCCTGAAGCGAAACAGCCAGCGACCCAGTATGTGGAGAACTTGGTGGACCATCTCCACGACATGCATGAGATGGCTCGCCAGAACATCCAGAAGGCGAGCGACCGCATGAAGACCAGATATGACAGGCAAGCCAACAGCCAGGGTTTCCAACAAGGTGACCTGGTGAGGTTGTACCGTCTTACCCGGATCAAAGGACGCTGCCCGAAGCTCCAGCAGCCATGGCAAGGACCGAACCGGGTGGTGAAGAGGGTTGACGACGTGGTCTACCGCATCCGGAAGGTTCCCCGAGGGAAGATGTTGGTGGTACACCTAGATCGCCTGGCACGCTACGATGGTGCTGAGCGGGACGGACAGCTTTGAGGAGGGAGCGGTGTCACCCGAACGTCGGAACTCCCTATAGAGCCGACCGGAAGCAGCAGGAGACGGTAGATGTTCGCCACGGCCAGTCATTTGTCTTATAGCGGTAATGAGTGTTGGCTGGAAAAACATCACTGTGTCGTCTCTTTTCGCTCGACCTTAGTTCTCGAACTTACGGGATATTTCATCTAATCCAGAACCTTCTGGATTGGACAGTATGCCCTATATAAGCAACACGGTGGGCTGGAGGAGAGTCAGTGCTTGGCAAGCAGCGAAGTAGCGCCGTGTTAGTGAACGGACGAGAAGACTGTGTGCATGCAACGGAAGAATTTACGTAATTGTGTGCGTACAGTGGAACTGCAACGGACGAAATGGTGAATTGTAATTGTGTGTATTACGTAATTCTGTGTAATCGGCAAGTGTTCAACTATAAGTCGGTGGAAATAAGAACATTGTTGAGCTTGTGAATTGGACTTTTCTTTTCACGAACCCATAAAGTCACAATATTAAGTCGATATAGTGTAACACTTATTCCTGTAAATGATGATGATGATGTATTTTAAATGTGCTTTTTAACATGTTATAGCCAATTTTGAAAGTGTTTGTGACTGATAATATCAAAGAAATTGAAACGAAGAACCAGGAATTTATTGACATTTTAGCTATAAAATAAACTGCCTCGTTACTCATTGTGGAGATAAATAATCTTCCTGACTTCCTTTGTTATTCGTTGAAGCTCTGCGTTGATGTGCTTTTAAGCAATAATGTAGTTGTTTCCATTTATTAACTTGTAGTTATGAAAACAGAAGGTAGTTCTTATTATCAGATAGTGAGCAGTTCTTAAACGATTTGAGTAAATTAACTTTAAGGAAATGATAAATATATACAAACGTTTATGTCAGTTAAGGTGTAGTAGACAGAAGAATATGCGTATTAAAGAATAATTTGTACAACGTTATGTATAAAAGTCAGTTGAACTTTTACGTACGGTCATGCAAGCAGGACGCGATTTCAAAGCTAGCTTGCAGCTCCTAAGATATCTGATAAATCTCAAAGTTTACTGCATGCCCCTATAAGGAGATAATTATATTTGTTGTACTGATTTCTGACGTTAAAATAGTTAGAATAATTCAGAGAACAAAGAAGTTACTTTGAGTAAATGTTTAACTCAATTTAGAGGAAGTAGATGAGTAAGTTTGTAATATTACATTGTTGAGGAATGTGTGACGAAAACAATGTGGCTAAGGTTCGGAGTATTTTAAAATTAAATCAGCAGCAGTGGTAGACGAATAAACGCAGGTTAAATCTGAAAGCGGATCATTTGATAAGCTTCTCTACTCTCCTGACACGTTACCAACGTATGTCTCTCTTGAACCAACAGTCAGATCAGAAAACGAGCAGTTCCAACTAAATGAAACTAAAACCACAGGAGATAATCAGGGATGCTATGAAATGAGATCTCGTAAAGTGTGAATAAATATTGAGTTTCATAGATATCCTTTCTGGATTACAGTTATTTGTTCCTTTGATACTGCCCGAGTATTCACATTGTATCTACTTTATCTGTACACGGAATAAACGAATGAAATCTAAGCCATAACCAATGAACAAAGTTGGACTATTCCTAAAAGAATTATAAACAATTGTAAACGATAATCCGCTCAATAAGTTGTTACGAGTGGTGCCAACTCTAGACAGCAAACGTAATCAGTGAATATTTAACGATATTGCTTCTCCACCGAAATTCCTCTCCAATGAACAATATACATAATTAAAAGATTGTGTCCTAAAGAATATAACACTAAAATACTTGATGAAATTAACACTATCTTCTCAAGTTTCTGTTCAAGAAGAGCTATTTCTCTTTTCGGCTCCAAGTTGCAGAAGTAGATCGATTACACTTGTATTTGTTGATACAAGAGAGATACAGGCGAATGGAGTCATAGTGAAATGTTTAAAGAGCGGGCTGCCATGTGTTGCCTTTTACTTATGTTATTCCAATGAACAGCTGCGGCTTAGAAATTTAAAGATTTAAAATTTAAACTAAAGACAACGAATAACACTGAAATGGCCAATGACAAAATAAGTAGAGATAGCTTATATGTTTGAATGTGATATGCATTTTTGTGCAGTAAGACTTGTCTATATCGTAAAATAGCTCAATTATACAACATTGTTTCACAGACCAATGCCAGATAATTTAAGATATACAGTTTGTTTCTTATGTTAGAGAATATATTAAACCTATCACATTTTGATGTAATTATTATATGTAGTTTACAAAATATTAAAAACTTGAAAAAATTTAAAAACTAAAATATTACATCTGAGTTACTGACATAACAGTGAGTTTTGAATTTCCTGTGAAAGTTCTGATTTCAAATATACCACATAGTAACTAAGATATTTGATAATTGCTAAAAGTTTACTGTATGCTCCTATAAAGAAGGAATTATATTTGCTGTCGTGATCTGTGACGTTACAGGTAACTATAGAGATACATATTTTATGAAAGGAATAAAGCCAGAAGAATTAAAAGAACAAAGAAGTTATTTTGAGTAAATGTATAACTCGATTTTTACGAAGGGGAGGAGTAAGCTTGTAATGATACATTGTGGTAGAATATGAGGCAAAACTAATGTAAATAAGGTTCGGGATATTTTAAAATTAAATCATTAGAGTGAAACACTTATGAGTACAGGTCAAATCTGAAAGCAGATCATTTGATAAGCTTATGTTCTCTCCTCACACATCCCATACGACGTTAAGAAGGTATGGGGCGTTTGACTAACTACCAGACCAGAAAACGAGAACTTCCAACCGGATATTCATATAAAAACTTTCCAACTAAACGAACTTAAGCGTACTAATAGACAATGAACTTATGAAACAAGATCTCGAAAAGTGTGATTAAGTATTTTGTTTGATGGACTTCCTTTCTGAAACACAGTGACTTCTTCCTTTGATATTGTCTCTATATTCATACTGTATCTACTTTAAATATACAGGGAGAAAACAAATAAAATCTAAGCCACAAACAATGAACAAAGTGGGAGTATACCTAAAAGCTTTATAGATAATTATAAATGATAATCCGCGCAGTAAGGTGTTACTAGTGGTGCCATCTCTAGACAGCAAACGCACTCAGTGGAAAGATTGTATATTTCATGATATTGCCTATGAACCGAAATTCCTCATCAATGGTCAATTGACATAACTGAAAGTTGTCTGCTAAGTAACATAGTATAGTGTTTATAGCATTAAAATTTTAGATGAAATTAGCACTATCTTCTCGAGTTTCTAGTCAAGGAAAAGTTATTTCTTTTCTTCTTCCAGTTTAAGAGAATTATTTGTAGAAGTAGATCAATTACACTTTAGAGCCGGTTGCCTTTTAATGTTCATGTTATTCCAATGAACAGCGGAGTTCAGCTTAGACGTTTAAAGAAGGACAGTTTAAACTAAAGAAAACGAATAACTCTGAAATTGCTAATGACATAAAATAAATAGCGGGAGGTTATGTACTTTAATGAGTTATGCATTTATTGTGTAGTAAGACTTGTCTATATCATATGATAGGTCAATTATATAACATTGTTTCACAGACTGTTGACAGATAATTCAAATTATACAGTCTGTGTATCATGCTAGTAAATATAACAAACCTATGATGAAAGTTAACTATAATTTAAAAATATTAAAACTTACTCAATTTGTGTTCGTAGACAGCTGCATTCCTGGATAATACTCCACTTATTAACTACTTTATTGTATTTCTGTTGAAATATCGGATATCACTCGTGCTGAACGTACACACGGAGACACCTACATAAGTACATGCAATTTTGTGTAGTGACTAGTGGCGGCTTCTGAACCAGTGCGGCTGTGCCATGGCACCATCTGTATGAAAAAGAAAGGAGGAGAAGTGTGTAACAATTGCGCAAAGAGAATTGTTTATGAGTAGTTGCTCCCCCGTGTGAATAGGCGCGTTGAACGCAAGCGCTCTCTCTTGTTTGTTTTCCGCAGCTTGGTGCAGATTCCAGAACGGCATCATCTACGCTCATAAGCGCCTGTGCTTAGGGCTAGGATGTCTGCTTATCCACGGTTTCTTATGGGAGAAAGTCAGAGAAGGTATTGCCGGGATTGCTGTGGCGCATAACTTACGCTTTGTCCGTTAGAGTGCAGTAAAGCACGGGACTTTAGAGAACCACGATCCTGCCACCTAACGAAAGACATGGTAAGAATACATTTCGCGCTATAAATTCCTTTAATGCAGTGTCACCATCCTACTGCAAGTTAATGCAGAGGAACGTCAAAACGCAAATTAATGCTTAATGGAATCAGTTGTAGAAGCACAACTCATAGATATCCTTATACATAAAATTAATTGGGTTTCAATGTGAATATAGTATTAGATTTTAAAATTAAGAGACAGTATTTCAACATGTGCATATTTCACAGCTGCAGGTTTGTTGGTACAACATAAAACCCGCGTGTGCAGCAAGCGTTGGACACATGTTTTCAAAACAATGGTAGAACAGTTCTGTATGTGCTCCTGTAATGCTGTAGTTCATCGTGAGCACGGATTTTTAAAACAGTGTTCAGTGTTTTTTCTTTAAGTTAAAATTCACAGTAAAGTTACGAACATGAACAAGGTGAGTGAATTACTGAAAACTCCATTTAGTAGCAGGACTCTAAGTGAAAAAATTCAGATAAAAACAATGGGTAGGCCACTCCAGAATATGAATCTGCAGCAGCAAACAAAAAAATCGATGCCGTAAGTTTAATCGATATTTATCAAAAGAACAAATGTATTTGCGGCTGTGATGAAAACAATGCAATTTTTAGTTTTCCTTGTGTGTTATTTGGGGGAAATGTCCATTGGTGTAAGACTGGAATAACTGATATTGGGCATTTATGCTCTAAAATGAAAATGCATGAAACATCGAAGCGACACATGGACAATGTACTGAGTCTTTCATTTCTAGGCAAAACGAACATTCAGGACAAATTAGATTCGCAGTATAGGCAAACAGTCAACAGCCATAACAAACAAGTAGACAAGAACAGGTATATATTAAACTTAATTATAAACTGTATTCGGTTCTGTGGTGCTTTGGAGCGGGCTCTTAGAGGACACGATGAATCTCTCGCCTCTCAAAATAAGGGTTTTTTCAAGAGCTCATTCAGTTCAGTGCGGAGTTGGATAAAGAACTTCAAGTACATCTCAGCCAGTCATCAGTATTCAAAGGCATTTCTAAGACTGTTCAAAACAAACTCCTGAAATGCATGTTGGAAGTGTATCACGAGGAATTTCGCAGAGACCTAAAGCGTGCGGATTATGTTGCAATAATCGCAGATGTGTCTTGCGAATTTCAGTTGGTTATTGTTTGGTGATAAACTGTTTATGGAACCTCCGTTGAAATATTTTGGAATTTTGTTAATCCAGAAGGTCAGAATGCTCGGTCTATCTCGGAGTGTTTTCTGAAAGAAATCGAACCCTTAATTGGAGATGACCGAGCAAAACTAATAGCCCAGAGTTACTATGGTGCAGACGTTATGAGTGGCGAGTCAAACGGAGTACAGAAATTAATAAAAGACAAATACCCAAACGCGCACTGCATTCATTGCTATGCGCATCAGTTCAACCTTATAATGTCTACTGCAGCCTCAACTAATCGCAAAGCCCGCATCTTCTTTGCACATCTTTCAGGCATTTCTTCTTTGTTTTCAAATTCGCCACAAAGATCGAAAGTGTTGCATAGCATAATTCAGAAAAGCTTACCCCGTGTGTCTCTCAGAAGATAAAATTATCATTCACGAGTAGTAAAGGATATTTACGAAAACAGGAAGGAACTTATTACTGTCATGGAAACAATTAAACGAGTGAGAACATAAGATTACCCTCTACCATTGAAAAAGGTGGTTCATACAAAGACTGCAAGATAGAGACTTCATTTTCTGGCTATCGTTTTTCTATAAGGTAATGCCTCGTGTGGACATACTTTTTAATCAATTTGAAAAGAAGACAACTGAACCAACCAAGGTAAAACAAGACATTCAGAACTTTGAAACAATAATGCAAAAAATCAGAGATGACATTGACTCCATCATCAGTCAGGTTAGTTTTGAAAATGACGAAACAATGCCTTACAAGAGACCAAGGATTGATGATAACAAAAGCAAGATGCTTTGGAGGTGTGTGATGCCATCATTTTTGAAATAAAATCACGTTTTCTGTTCACTGTGCACCTCATTGCAACCAACTTATTTGATGACAATTATGCAACACATTTCCCAGACAAATATCTTGAAATTACTGACACATATACATTTCTGAAGGAAATAAAGTTGAAGGGAGAGCGTCAACTGTTCTATGCTAGGCCTGAGTTGAGAGCAGTTTCCGGTGCGGTTCCGTTTCTTTCGCTGATTCTGAAGAATGAAATCTGTGCTACTTTTGAAGAGACTGTTAAAGTTTTGGAATTGTTAATTACTATGCCTATCTCGACATTAGAAGCTGAGCAGTGTTTTTCGATGCTCAAGAGGATTAAAACTTTTCTACGAAACACAATAAAAGAAGAACGATTGAGTGCGTTACGAATGCTATCCTGTTAAAAGCTATTAGTGTGATAAACTGATAGTTTCAATTCAAAGGTGATAGATTTATTTGCCAACAAGGAGCGACGAACTAGTTAATTAGTTAATTAGGTAACAATGAGTTTTGAATTGCTTATAGAAGTTTCATGTACCAGAAGCTGTTGTACAAGGTACTTCATTGGTTAAGTGCAGTGTTTAAGATAGAGATAGGGTTGTGCTATGAAAGTCTGTGCTTTTTTGTAGAACGCAAATTTTATGTTTAGAAACTTTGATCCAAGTTGATGAAATAGTTACAATACACACGTTGTCTTTGACAACTATGCGTATATTATCCTACAGATTTCGTCACTACTATACTTCAAGTGCACGCACTTGTTCTCTAGTTCTATTAGTAGTTCAAAGTAAGTTTTTAAAACTTTAGTGTAATATATAGCTCGACATAACTATTTGGTGTGCTTTTTTTTAATTTATAGGTTAACCTGTGAAATATATCAAATCCTATTACGTATTGTTCAACATTTGGACAATCACATGGTTCAAACGTTGTAGATTTCTACCAAAGGTACGTGTCGTTGTGTTTTTTGTTTAAAGATGTAAGACAGTTTATAATTTTAGAATGTTTATTTGTGTATTAGTGGTTAATGTAAGGCGTGTCTTATCAGTTTTACTAGTTTTTCTAAAAGCAACTGTTCACAGAACCAAAACATTCCTTAATTCATGATAATAGTTCAGTGAAATATGAGCAAAGTATGGTAATATGAATAATATAAAACCCAAATTAGTTTTGTTACATATAATGTGAGTGAGCTTAAATGATTCTAATGTTTTAAAAATTTAATTTTTATATATTTATTTCCTGGGGAGGTAAGTCATACAAATCAGTCATACTTGTAATAAATGACCGTAACATTCCTCTGGTATCTAAACTGAACGAAACGTGTTTGACATTTGGTGACTTGAATGTGAATCAGTTTTCAAAAATATTATATAGCCTATGCATCTGCAAAAATAGAGCTTAACGTTGCTTCGGATCCAAAAGACTTAGTTACTGATGGTCCCTTAAACCTCACTCACTCACTCACTCACTCACTCACTCACTCACTCACTCACTCACTCACTCACTCACTTAATCATTCACTCACTAATGCTTGTTTCAGTAACTGCAGTGATACGTATAATGTACCGTCTACCCACAACAAGAAGAAAAGTGGAGCCTGAAGAAAGACAGAGAGAGGAGCTTGAACTGTTATCTGTTCTGGTAGTTGATCTGTTTACTACGAGTGGATCTGTTTACTACGAGTGGATATGTTAAAACGATTTCTAGCCTTTGACATAAAGTCCTCACAAGAATGTGTTTTTGTGGTGAGAATTTGTACAAGACTGAGGAGAGAAACTATGTAACTAAGTCACCTCGCTCTTTCATCTCCGTGATTGGTTTGTTTAGCATTTTCGTCATTGTCCTGTTACTTTCTCGATGGCCAAAATAATTACTCGTTATATTTTACATCTCTAGTAATCAATTGAGTAATAAACAAAATAACAGCGGTTTGACAGCGTAGTTCAAAAGTCACTTCACATTTTAAACTGCTCTAAATATTTTGTGAGATGTTATAAAAACAAAAGAAGTCAGATATTGGGCAAGCGATTCGTTATGTTTTTGTTTCTTTCGTGTAAAGGTAAACGAATGCGATGTTAACTGGAAACAGCATACTCGGGGACAAAGAACAGTTGTTTGGATAAATTGTATAGGGTTAGGGAAACAAGTGATGTAATGTTTTGTAAAATTTCTTGTCTTTGCTGTGTCCCTCGACCGGAGAGCTTACGTTGACGACATAAATCAAACATTACAACTAAGTCGTTGAAACATTGTATCTCAACACCTTTTTGTTTTCCATTGTGTATAATTAAGTTACTTTAAGTACTTTGGAATTGAATATGTTTGGTTTACTGCATAACAATAGTCTGTAATTTTTTGTAAGACCTTCCTATACAACCAGCGATCAATGAGTAAATAGGTACTCATTTATCAGCATTGAGGAGATTTTTGAAGGTCGTAAGTTGTCTGTAATTTGTAGAATTGAAAGGTTTGTTCAAATAGCTCTATATAGGGCGTTCAAACGTGTGAGTATACTATGTAATGTCAAGCTATAACATAGCGACTGGCTTTTACACATTTGAGTAACGCTTAAGCCTGATTTTCTAGACAAATCCGCCTGACCCTTTAAGGAAATAATTAGAAATTTATTTTATTAATTTGAAGTTGATACGAAAGTGTTTGTTTTTACTAATTGACACAAGTTTGAAAATGTCAATTGTCAAAGGATATTACCAGCCCAGCGAGTCTTGTAAGATTTAATTGAGGTGTCACACTTTTACTGTATTTACCTATTGCCATTGTGCCTACAAGGAAGTACACATATTTGCTTAACGAACGTTCTACTTGTCAAACAGACACTAAAGAGGTCCTGAAAATATGGAATGGCTACAAACGGAGTAAGCAAGACTGTTCATTTCTGCGAATGTTTTTTGTGATACTAAATTTATACAAATAAGCGTATAAGTCTAGACTTCAAGAAGCTCGTGAAAATGTAATTTTATGAAAATTATGTGGGGTAGAGCAAGTCTGATCGTTAAAAAAGTTTAGGAAATATTAGAGTAGGAAAACATGAATTTCCAACTGTTCATTTGCTAGAATTATTCTCAAGAACTAACATGAATACATCTCCTGAAACATATTGAAATACCAGTAATACCAAATATGTATAAAATGCTGTTATATCTATTTACTTTAGAAGACCGTCATTCTCACATGTAACAATTTGTTTCTTCGTTATTAGCTAACACTAAATTGCAATTACTTATTGTTTTTACCTTATAAAGCATGATTAAATCCAAGCTATGTTTAACAAACATGGTTACACTTTCTTATGAAAATCTGTAGATAATTATATATATTCTTCCTCCCTATAAGATATTACAGGTGATGCCATCTCTAGGCAGCAGGATGAGTTCAGTTTGTGATCGCATTGCTTGCCAACCGAAACGTCTCTCCTAGCGGACGATCAATATAACTTAAACACACCTTATGTTATGTTTCGTCAAGCTACTCTTTTAAGATTGATTATTGATTGTTCTACTCATTACACGTAACGTTTCAGATACAAGAGGGAATACAGGGGAAAGAAGTGACAGTAAAATGTTGTCGTATCACGAGAAACAAAGGATTGCAGCTTTGAAATTTGGAGACGTATAAAGGATAGTATTGAAAGCGAAAGTAAAGAATATTTGGTCAACAGTCACAACAGTAATGATCAACGGATAAACAAGCGTTAGTAATATTATTTAGTGAACGTCCTATGTATGTGCTCAAATTTAATATCGGTTTGCTCATCTTTATCTGGATAATATAATTATTTTGGCCAATACAAGATCAGCGATGGTGTGCGATTATTTTGTCAGCAGGAGATTTTCGTCAAACATTGCCAAGGTCAGCAACAGTTGATGGACCAAATGAATTAAATTTCACAATGAAATTCCCGGTGAATAGGGGACATACAAATCGCTTAATGCCTCTACAAACTAAGATGTTGTGGTCAACTATCCACCGGAACTTTTGAAGTAACTGGATTTGCCAGGATTGCAGCCTAACACTCCTCAATTAAAGGGTTCGGTGGTCATAGTGTTGGGAAGTAACAGCCAAACAGGACTCTGTGAAAAATATTACTGAACATCTTGATTGAAGCAAGCATTCTAAAGGGAAAGTATAAAGGAGAAGACGTTTTCATATAAAGTTGGCGCGTTGGCCATAGTATCTCAATGGTTGGAGTAGCTGGACGTAAACCAGAAGACCCGTGGTTCAAATCCCGGCTATGTCATTAAATTTTTCAGTCTGGCTCCACCCTTTCAAACAGTGAACCGAATAAACAACGACGACGAACATGTTGGCAGGCTGCGGAACAGCCCGAAGGGTGGTCAAATCGTGTACCTGCTCTGGAAAGAGCTTAACCACGTAGTGGTGGGATGTGGAAGTTGCAGGATGTCGGGTAAATATTATGTAGTTGGAAAGAATTTATTCTGTGCACACTGGTGCAGTATCAGATTCGAGCCTGCGGTCATGCCCCAGACTTCACACGCGTAGGGCATGACAAGGAGGACCAGAGCCAAATAGACACGCAACTTTAGGCTTAGGCTTTTTATTGTTGTTTGACATACCTGGTGCCGGTACAATGGACCCGGCTTACAGGCTCTACATTTGCATTATATTACAGTTTTCAGTTTTTGTTGGTTTTGACGTCATGGCTTTACATAAAGCCCATACGGCGTCCCTTTATGGACGCACTGAGAACAGCTTTAGTTAGTTCATTTTCTTTTAGGTGCTCCAGTTTTTCCTTGAATTTTATGGTTTTTTTGTGATTTTATTTACATATATAACACACACACACTCACGCACGCACTTATGGGCATACGTAGTACGTCCCTCGCACTCACAAACTCATTCACACACACTTCACTTCACTTTGTACACTATTTACACTCAGCTGCCCTGAAGACCCGTAGCTGGCGCCCAGAAGGTGACCTGAGGTTAAGGCGGAGAAGAATCCCCTGGGTTCGAACCGCCAAATACTTGCTAATCCAACTGGACCGCGGCCTCACTTTCACTCCGCACGTGAGGGCAAAGGCCGGCCTCGGCCACGCTGCACTCAAGCAACTCTATCCGATCTTCAGATCCACAATGCCCATCCACCTCAAACTGCGGACATACCATGCGATCGTCCCGCCTCTGATCCTGTACGGATGCGAGGTCTGGGGTTCAGTGGCTCATACCACTCTCCACAGGCTGCAAGCCGTGCAGAACAGGGCCTTAAGGATGATCTACGGTACCGACCGCAGGTTCCCATCTCACTTCCTGCACACCCAGTCTGGCATACCATACATCGTAGACGTCGTGCGCGAACGAAAACGCACGTTGCATGCCAAGATCACTCCCCATCCTAACCAGCTGGTGAATACACTTGGTCAATACGACCACCGTCTCCCCAGGAGGCGGAGGAGCTATCGCCTACCCAAGGACGCCCTTGGGTGGTAGAGTCTGCCTCTCATCCCTCCCCTAACAATCACCGCCAGGTCACCTCGCGCCCTCGCTGCGGCTGTCAGGTTAACACCTGCAGTCGTGCCCTGGGACACACGCACGACCTGGAAATACCAATACCAACAACCCAATTTCCATCTGGCCTCTCGCTACTGGTTCCACCACGGCTTGTCGGCTCGCTACAGACCGCAAAAGCAGGATCGAACGGGCATTGTTCCCCCAAGGGGGAATATCCCGGCACCAGAAGCATCAGTAGAGGCCAACTGCGCCGTCTAACATAACGACACGCAAGCTTGCGCAAAAACTTACATCTATCTTACCGCACGGGTAAATCCGCACAGCGGATAGCTACCGTGGCGTGTAACCCTCCGCCCGGGAGAACCCGGGCGACCTGCACCTGCTCCTGGCTCTAGGCCGTGCGGCAGCATGTCGGTCAGTTCCTTGGGCAGCCCGGGAGTGGCGGCACCTGCCGGCGGTTTGTGAGGTCTTGGGGGCGCAATGCGTGGCGAGCCGTCCTTATTTACAGTATTTTCACCCATTTATATTTGTGGTGTTTTTCTCACCTTTCCCAATGTTATGGATTAAAGGGTTTGTATGGAGGTCTGGAAGTGTGAATTTCGTAGAAACTCCAGATATTAGAAAGCACAACAGACGGTTTGCTAAAATTGGCTTATCTTTTGATGCATTATTAATTTCCTTCTCATCAGTTTTACCAGTTCTACGATCAGAGTCTTTGCTGTTAATTATTTCAATCTGATTTGTTGCATCCTGCTCTCCAGAAAAAGCGTCAACTTTTTGGTCAAACTGAAGCTGCTGTTTAATAGACATTTCGTCTATAATCAGACTACAGATCAGTTCAGCTTCATTTAAGTTTTCAGCTTCAGCACTAAGTCTAGATTTGATTAATGATGTCACTCCAGTTTCTAGACATAAATCTCCCACAAAACGCGAGAGGGTTCGTACGCTTGGAAGTCTCATTATTTACTTCCTTGCAAAGTTGTACCCTTTCGGTGAGCAATACTGCCATAGTACGCACTGCTTAATTGTGTCTTCACTCCATCTTGGTGACAGTTTACTGTAATTAAGCAACTGATGCAGTACAAATAGGCTTTGGGGATGATCATTATGTTCTTCGGAGAGCAATAATTGAATTGATTTATGAAAATTATTGGTTTCATAATAACGCAATCTTTCTTCATTTGTTTGTTGCTTGTTTACAAACTATTTGTGCCTTGTATTTGCTCTGCATAATTTACATCTCAAGGTGTTATTCTCCCTTTCCAATCTCTTTAATTTGGAAATTATGTCTTCCTCAGTCTGAATTGCCGCGCAGTTATAAGTACGTGCATCTGTACCATGATCTAGCGCATTAACATAAGCAGCACTCTTAACGCTTTCTTTGCTAGAACTGCGTTTCCGTTTTCTGCTTTCTATGTTTAAGCGTATTTTAGAAATTTGTCGCCTTGGTGTTGCTTGTTTCACTAATTTATATTCTGGATAGTTCGGAAAAATGCTTGGAATATTTCCTGATATCAGCAGTTTAATTTTACAGCCTGGCTTATAGTCGTCCTGAGTAAAATGCAAACTACACACGACTGTTGAATTAGATTTGTCATTTACCGTGAAATTAGAGCGCGATATAGCTGTTAGGCATTGCTTACGTAGTTCTTCTACTGGTAATTCAAGGAAACTGACCGCTTTTGATTTTCCTTTCTTACTTTTACAGAAGGGCACGCAACAATACACCATCTGAAATACAAAGTTTTGAGCTCATAATTGCTGCTATGCTGTTTGTTGTAATTATTGCTACTACTGCTGTTATAATGATGATGATAATGATAATAATAATAATGATAAGGATGATCATGATGATGGTAATGGTAATAGTAATACTAATAGTATTAATAGTAATACCAATAATTCGTAATTGTTACATTTGGAGCATTCCTCTGTATGGTTCGGAGACCTGGACTTTGGAAAAACGGAGAGCTTTGAAATGCAGTGCTGTCTATTGTAAATTTTTGTACCATGAAGCAGTCATGGAAAATATACCTACTACGATAATGAACTGCCTCTATTTACGACACAACAGAAAAAGTAATAATAATAAACAATGAAATCTTGTGCGAATACTTATGATTACTTATATTACTTGATGAAATTAACAATATCTTCTCGAATTTCTGTCCAAGGAAAAGTTACTTGCCTTTCTGATACAAGTTAAGATAAATGTTTGTAGAATTAGATTAATTGCACTTTAAAATGGGTTGCTATATGTTTAATTTTAATTGTCATGTTATTCCAATGAACAGCGGACATCAGGTTAGACATTTAAAGAAGGAAAGTTTAAACTAAAGACAACGAATAACTCTGAAATGCCCAATGACATAAAATATGTAGCGACAGGTTATGTACTTTAATGAGATAGGCATTTGTTGTACAGTAAGACTTGTCTATATCACATGATAGGTCAATTATACAACATTGTTTCACAGACTGTTGACAGATAATTGAAATTATACAGTCTGTGTCTCATGATGGTAAATATAACAAACCTGTTATAGTTTGATCAAATTGTTAACTATAATTTACAAAATATTAATACTTACACCCAATTTGTGTTCGTAAATAGCTGCATTCCTGGATAATACTCCACTTATTAACTATTATTTTGTATTTATTCTGAAATATAGGTTTATCACTTGTGCTGAACGTACACACGGAAACATAGGACGTTGTCTAAAGACGCTTTTAGCGGTTAAGTGGACACCCAAAACTATATCACGTAGTTTACAAATAATAAACAATAGGTTTGTTAAATGTATGGGAGAGTTTCTTGATGTTTTATAGTTGCCTCGTTGGAAGATACAGAAGTTATTTATGCAAAATCTTGGTCGACTTACGCTGTTCGTACAGACAGAGGGAGATGGAGGCAGAGCTTTTAACTGTTATAAAATCTTACACATTTAAGGCCCGTAGTTATTTCAGAGCCGAGTGTTTCCGAAGGTACAGTAAAAGATTTCGGAACAATTCGTGTGTTTCTTAACAAATGACGACGGAATCACTTAAGGTTTTCTAGATATAGAAGTGTCATTAAACTGAGGCTTCTCCAAGAAAATTAAAGATAGACATTCCATTTGTAATAAAAACGTGTTAAATCTACAGTCCTTTAGTAAACATGATTAGAAAAGTTTTAGAAATATAGTTTGAAACTGTCGCATATCCACCATCTCTGAAAATTTCTACTTTCAGTTGTTCTAATGCATTCTCCAGTTTTGTTTTAGCTACTTGAAAGTTAATGAAACGATCTCTTACCTTTAACATGAAGTCATCACAATAATAAGTTTTTGCTGTGTGAATTTGTACAAGACTGAGGAGAGAAACTATGTAACTAAGTCACCTCGCTCTTTTATCTCTGTGATTAGTTTGTTTAGCAATATTCTCATTGACCTGTTATTTTCTCGATGACCGTAATAATTACACGTTATATTTTATATTTCTTGTAATGAATTGAGTAATAAACACAGGGTAGTTCAAAAGTCATCTCAAACTTTAAACCAATTAAATATTATAGTACGTGAGACGTGATAAAAACAAAAGAAGTCACATATTGGTCAAGCGATTCGTTTTGTTTTGTTTCTTTCGTGTAAAGGTAAGCGTATGCGATGTTAACTAGAAACAGCATTCTCGGGGAGCAAAGAACAGTTGTTTGGATAAATTGTGTGGGGTTAAGGAAACAAGTGATGTAATGTTTTGTAAAAATTGTTGTCTTTGCTGTGTCCCTCGACCGGAGAGGTCACGCTGGCGACATAAAAATAACCTTACGAACAAAGTCGTAGAAACTTTGTATTTCCATACATTTTTGTTTTCCATTCTGTATAATTAAGTTACTTTAAGTACTTTGGAATTGAATATGCATGAATTACTGAGTAACAATAGTCAATTATTTTTTGTAAGGCTTTCATATACATCGAGCGATCAAGGAGTAAGTAGGTATTTTGATATGAACATGAAGGTGATATTTGAAGGTAGTAAGTTGCTTGTCATTTTTAGAATTTAAAGATTTGTTCAAATAGCTGCATATATGGCTTTGAAACGTGTGAGTATATAATATAATGTCAAGCTATAACATAACGACCGGCTTTTAAGCATTTGAGTAACCCTTAAACCGATTTTTCTAGCCAAATCTTTTTGAACCTTTAAGGATATAATTACAAATTTATCTTATTATTTTGTCAATAGATATGATCTGCCGAACGGCTCTTAAAAGATTTAACTTGAGGTGTTACTCGTCTATTGTATTTTACTATTGTCATTGTACCTACAAGGAAATATACATATTTGTTTAACGAAGGTTCTACCTGACAAACAGACATTGAAGATTTTGTGAAAATATGAAATGAATACAAAGAGTTTAAATAAAACAGTTTATTTCTGCGAATGTTTTCCGCGATATTAAACTTAAATCAACTTGTAAACCTAGACTTTAAGAATGACGACGAAGGTCTTGAAAATGACATCTTATGAAAATTATGTGGGTGAGACCAAGTTTGAACGTGATAGCAGTTTAGGAAAGGCTTCACTATTATTTCCTAATACGCCAGTTGGGATAGGAAAACAAGCATTTGCAAATGTTCAATCGTTATAATTGTTCTCAGGTACAAAGAGAATTTAACTGGTACAACTGCATTGTGGTACAACTGCATTGGGGAAACCTATAAGTCCGCAATTCATTCATTCATTCATTCATTCATTCATTCATTCATTCATTCAAGTAGCTGGCGGCTGACTGAGGGTCAGCACGATGTGTGTCATTCGTGTACCTGTCCTACACGGACTTAACCACTTAATGACAGGAAATGTGGGGTTTTGCAGGTTGGTGGTTTAAGATAATGTAGATGAAAAGAAGGGAGGTAGCCGTAGCTCCTCATGGTAGCCAACTCGGCTACAACGCTATGTTAGCACCGCTGGTGTGACAATTTTAGAAAGAGTTTAATTTAGAAAGTCTACTAATTTCAAACAGTAATAATTTTAAGTTTGTAATAAGAATTTTATTGTTACCGGGTGTGCCCGCCTGCCATACGGGGAAGCCGGTAGATCTTGCAGCGTCTTTCGGAGGTTCTATAGTTCCCTAGATACCTAACCAGGGCGCTCTGATGTTCAGGCAAACTCGCGTAGAATTTTGTGCCGCGGCGCCTAATGACATCTTCCACATTGTGGAGCGATAAGGCTTCATGAAGGTATCCCACGGGAAACCTCCAGCAAACAGAATAGATGGCCCTAAGACATCTATTTTGTACACGCTGAATTTGTCGCAGATTGGATCCTGCGGCCATGCCCCAGATCTCATAAGCATAAAGCATGATTGGAGGAATTAAAGCCTCAAAAAGGCGCAACTTAAGGGGTGTCGGCATTCCTGAGCACATCATGGGGTATAACGAAGCCGAAGCTCCGCATGCCCGATGAGCTACCTCCTAGATGTGACCCCGAAAAGTTAGGCCCTTGTCCAGCTATACACCTAGGTACTTTAGAGAATTTGTCCACTCTATCCTTCTGCCAGAATAGTTAAAGGCGGGGAGTTTGGCGGGAAAGTGACGCTTAGTGAAGAGTATGGCTTGGCTTTTCTCTGGGTTGATAGACAATCGCCAAAGCCTACACCAATCATGAATGAGGCTTAGGTGTCGCTGTATTGGGTTGAAGGCTCTGCGTGCGTTTCTATTTGTGTTGTATAGTAACACGTTGTCCGCATATTGGGCTATGTTGACATGTAGCTCCGTGGGGAGATCCGCCACATACACGCTAAAGAGTGTAGGGGATAAGACAGAACCTTCTGGGACGCCTCCTCTGATGGGTCGTCTGGTAGAAAGCTTTCCCGCCACAACTGTGAAATGTCTGTGTTTGAGGAATGAGTGTAAAATGTGTATCATGTGTGCAGGAAGCCCCAGGGTGATTAGTTTGTGTAGGAGGCCTGCATGCCAGGTGGTAGAGAAGGCCTTCTGGACATCCAGAGACACCGCCGCAGTGAATGCCCTTTCCTGGAAACCCAGGGCAGCCGCCTCCACCAGACGGAGCAAATGTTGTGATGTATAAAGTGTGGTCATATCTATTTACTTTAGAAGACTTCCATTCTGACAAACAATAATTTGTTTCTTCGTTATTAGCTAAGGTTCAATTACAATTAATTACGGATTTTACATTGTAAAACATAATTAAATCAAAGCTATGTTTAACAAACAAAGTTACTCTTACTTATAAAGCGTTGTAAACAATTATAGATATTCTTCCTCCGAATAAAATATAACCGATGGCGCCATCTCTGGACAGCAGATTGAGGTCAGTTTCTGTTCGCTTTGCTTGTCCATCAAGAGTACCACATTGATCCTAGAGAGCGCTACAAACGCCCAAGGCTGCTTCTAGGCACATAAAATAGCACATCAGATGGCTTATATACAACTCCAACCTCATCTCCTGCCGCATATTATCCTTCATTACGAAACACTCCACTACCAGTAGAGGGCCTAGCCCTGATCTGGCTTGAGACCGAAGGTCTGACATTCAGATCTTCAATGTCCAGTCGTGTGTGCTGCTTGTCCATCAAAACGTCTCTCCTAGCGGACGATCAATATAACTAAAAATTCCTTATGTTTTGTCAAGCCACTCTTCTAAGAATGCTTATTCCGCTCCAAGTTTAAGATGTATCTTTAGAGAAATAGTTTGATTACAACTAACGTTACAGATACAAGAGGGTATACAGGGGAAAGAAGTGACAGTGAAATTATCTCATATCTCAAGGAACAAAATATTGGAGCTTTGAAATTTAAGATGTGTAATGGACAGTAACATTGAATAACAACAGGAATAGGCAGTTACAGAAATACGGAACTATAAGACATTTAGCTAAGACGGGATTGTTGTTATACGTCGAGCGGAAATAGCTACCTGTACCAGAGATATTAAAACTAAACTCACGGATTGCTAGAATCGAGTTATAATGTGATCGTATGGAAGTTTAAACCAGAAAAAGAAATTGTTTATCAATCTGTCGTAGTGACGTAGAGCATACGGCGTCATATATCACCACATTTCCTTTATCATTACATTCCTTTAAGTACTCGTGGGTTTATTATGTCTGAGTTACTTTGCATACAATGAGTATTGAATTTCCTGTAAAAGTTTTAATTTCAAGTTTACCACATAGTACCTAAGATATTTGATAATTGCTACCAGGAATAAGATGGCAGAAATCAAAAGTGCGGCATGATTAGAAATTTTGTGTTTATTGTTTTGGTGATGTGCAGTGATCTTCAGGAACATTATTAATGTAGTACAAAGCTTTCTTTCTTATCCATACATCAATTTATTGTGGCTTATCATATATTTCTTAAAGTTTGAGTTTCATTTCAATATCAGTGGAAAATTAACAAAAACTATGAGGAGTGTTGTGAACAGTATGTTCTAAATTTTCAGAAAAATTTGAAGTTATTTTATGCACTCAAGGAAGCAAAACTCCCCTCCCCATACCTCACCCTGATCAGTAGTTTCCTCCGGGATATCTGATAATTACATAAAATTTTGTGCTGTTGGAAAATGCAGTTTGCATTAATATTTATTTTTAAAACTGGTTATTTTCTTTTTCAGCATTTATTACTGTGCTTATACATGTCATTAGAGCATTTACAAATTTAAGGCTGTTATATTCCTGTGTTTCAAAGACAAAGTTAAGCTTAGGACAATTTTAAAAGAAGGATACAGTTTTAATGTACTTAATATCCTTCTTAGATTCATTGAACTGTATTTATCATTCAAATCATAATCATTTATACTGCATGTGTGAATGATAATCCAACCAAAGTGACTAGAAGTATATAAAATAGTGTCTTTTATTCAATGTATGTCTTTGCCTCATGTACTAATTTGTGAGGTTTTATTAATATCATGAGTCAATCACAAATTTCAGGTTTTACTTTGAATATTCTTATGTAAACTTGTTCCTAAAATGATGTATGTACTATAGAGCTTTTGAAATTCTTAGTAAATATAAGCTATTAACAGAGCTTCCCAGTTTTCTATTTAAAGAGATAGTGCTATTTTTTGTACATAGTTGTTTGTATCTTCACTTACAATTTATATATAAATTTCTTCAATAATGTTTTTCTTTTTGACACTTTCCATCCAGGGAACCTTTCAACATTATTCTGTGTACAAAGAAAATGCATTACTCACAACCTTGTGATATCCTTTCCTGTTTTCCTGTACCTGTAGAATGCATTGATTTAGTGTCAGGTTTACTTTTAATTATCACAGTGACAAGCTTAGGAATTCACACTTCAGGGAAAGGAAGTACTTGATAAATACCAGTTAACAAGTTAACAAGTTAACTGTTTAGAATGCGATAAGATCTATATTGGAAGAACCAAGCATAATTTAGAAACCAGAGCGAAAGAACATTTTAGAAATATTAAATATAGACAGACCGAGAAATCGGCAGTGGCTGATCATTTTTGGTCATATAATCATGAAGTAAATCCAGAAGTTAAATTATTGAAACAATTGAAGGAACCGATAGATTTTATGGTTTCGGAGAAGATATTTATTTTGAAAAATAAGGATCGCATAATGAATTTTGATATCCCTCCTATAGACATCATCAATAAGTTTGCGTTGTCCCCGGTAGATGGCAGTTAGATAAGGAGCTATCTTTCAAACGCCGGTAGTGGTCAAGGTCAGTCAGTCAGTTAGTGGGTTAGTGTCAAGCTGAGTGGCTGAGGATAAAGCAGATGTTTGCTTTGAAACCGGTCCCAGGAATTAAATAAGATAAGTGAAGTTGTGTTACTAGTATTTAGTTATTATTAATAAATATAATTATCTTTAATCTCAGTGCTTTTTTCTTTACACAAAATGAAATAAAATATAACAAGTTATCAGTACAAAATTTTCAAATAGTGCAATGTACAATTAAAGATAAAAGTATTAAGAACACGCTTGAAAATTTTCATGTACATATCAATAATGATGTCTTAGTAATGTACACTCAAATAACATGTAAATATCATTGTGGAGATAAGCAGTACCTCGTCACCTTAAAACTTATATTACCAATTAAAGCTTGGTATGTAATTTCTGGATGGAATGCAATACCTTTTGTACCTGCTATGTACATGATAGAATAAACAAAAAGTGTAAGCATTTAAAATTCAAAACAATAATAAGTAATATTCATTTCAGAAATAGCTGAGTGCTTTATTGTGATGACGAATTTTTATGTGAAGTAAGATTATCTGTATTAATACATAACAACAATACATACTCCATAAGGACGAGAATGTGTCTTATGACTTATCATTAAATTCCGGGAGCTGGTGACGTCATAACAGATATGTTTGTTTCAACTGAATGTACCTAGGAGAGACATTTTGCTTGGCAAGTTATACATAAGGTCTATACACTTACTTTGCTCAGCAGTACAGAGATGGCAGCACCTGTAATATGTTATCGCGGGGAAGAATATAATTGGTTATTTACTAAGTTTCATTGAAAGTTGTAATTTTACTTATTAGATACACTTTAAATGTAATTGATCTTTAGAAACTGGGCAATAAGCAGTAGTTACAGAATATACGAGAGCATATCGAACGAACAAACAATTATGTGTCAGAAAGGAATACTGCTAAATTAAATATATCTCGATGTCTTTCACTACCAATTTTCATATGGATAATCAAATACAACTGGAGCTTGTATCACTTTTGTTGGAACTTGTATCTTATATTACCGAGTACACATTTTGAACTGTGCTGGTTACTTGCACCTACAATCGGCAATCAAACGTGATCTGTACTCTTTACTAAACAATTTATTCTCACAAGATTGTTCATGGACTTCTTTTTAACCGAGGTAAACGTAATATACCGACACAAATGACTGTTTTGACTAACACAATAGTATAAATATTAAAAGCAGAAGCATTATTAACAGTGAATTATTCTTCATATTTAAGATTGATTTATGAGACACTATGTTTACACTCAAACTTCACTTACTTGTTGTTGAATAATTGAAACGTTTTAAAGATCATTCCATCTCATCCTCAGCTGTTTGGTGACTAAATGAACCTTCCTCTTCTTCCACTACTACGGAGCTCCAATCACTCTGCCTTCTGGTGTTAGGGCACTAAGTTTTAATACTTCATTTAATGCCGGGATTTCAAAATGTATATATTTATCACGGTTTTTGTTTATGAATATTTTTTCCCAAATATCCAATTCTATGGGTGTACTTAAAGATTTTAACAGTTTAATGTTGTGGCCAATGTTGTGGTTTTCTGTCAAAAAATGGTGTGAAACTGCAGATTGTTCTGTTTGTTTCAACTTAATGTTCCTCTGGTGTTCTTTTTGCCTGGTTAACAAGTATCTCTTAGTTTTTCCTATGTAGCTTTTTTCACAGGTTTCACAATTAATCTGATAAATTCCTGATTTCAAATTGTTGGGGATTGTATTTTTCAGTGGTTTATTTAGCAGGTTCTACAGACTGAATTTGTTTTGGGGTGCTAGTTTTACGTTTAGTCTTTTGAAGATTCGTTCAAATTTTCTAAAAGCCCATAGATGGTAGGTGAATTTTCTATATTGCCAATTTGTGTTTTTAAGAGGTGTGAGAGTTGTATTTTTTGATATTATCTTCAGCTTTTCTTTTCTCTTCATGTTCCTTATGATGGCTGGGTTGAATCCATTTAATACCGCTATGTCTTTTATGTGTTGTTGTTCTTTCAAAAACTCATCCTTACTCAGTGGGATGTTGTATAGCCGGTGAATTAGACTTCTAAAGCCAGCTAGTTGATGTGAGACTGGGTTGTATTCATTTTTCTTTATGTAATTATCTATGTGTGTGGGCTTCCTGTATATTCCAAAATCTACACCATGACGATTTCTAGTTATCTTGAAGTCCAAAAAGGGCAGTGTGTTGTCTCTTTCTACTTCCATATTAAAATGGATGTGATTATCTTGCAGGTTTAGTAATTTTAGAGAATGTTCTCTAAGTTTTTCCGGAATGATAGCAAAAACATCATCAACATATCTCTGCCAAAATTTATAAATCTGTGGGAAGGCCTTTACCATGTGTGTTTCAAAATAGCTCATGCATAGGTCTGCTAAAATAGGCGAAATTGGGCTCCCCATTGCTAATCCTTTTGTGTGTCTGTAGAATTTTTGGTTAAACATGAAGTAATTATTCCTTATGCATAAATCTGTAAGATTGATAATGTCATCTATTTCTCTGGGGTCCGTTGTAGTCTGGGTTAGCCATTTTGTGAGGAATGTAGGTATTTTTTCTACCGGAATGCATGTAAACAGTGCCTTAACGTCAAAAGAAACTAGTATGTGATTTTCCGGGATGTTGTACTTCTGTAGGTGATTTATCAATTCTAAGGAGGTTTTTATTCCCAAACTATGAAATTTGTCATTTGATTTTAATTTTCGTACTAACCACTTGGCAATGTGGTATGTAGGTGAATTGATGCCATTGATGATGGGTCTCACGCTGTTGCCTTGTTTGTGGATTTTTGGTAGAGAGTACAACCTTGGTAGTGTGGAGTTGGAAGATCTTAAGTTGTATTTTTCAGATGTACTTAATGTGTCTGTGATCGGAGCTCCGTAGTAGTGGAAGAAGAGGAAGGTTCAGTTAGTCACCAAACAGCTGAGGATGAGATCGAATGATCTTGAAAACGTTTCAATTTTACAACAACAAGTAAGTGAAGTTAGAGTGTAAACATAGTGACTCATAAATCAAACTTAAATAGGAAAGTGTTACTTTATAATAATTTACACAAGTTTGCGAAGGTCAGTTGTCATTAGATATGACCTACCGAAAGACTCAATTTAACACAATTTAATTTGAGGTGTTACTCGTCTAATGTATTTTTCTATTTCCGTTGTACCTACAAGAAAATATACATATTTGTTTAACGAAGGTTTTACCTGATACACAGACACTGAAGATATTCTGAAAATATGAAATGAATACAAACAGAGTAACAAAGACTGTTTATTTCTGCGAATGTTTTCTGTGATCCTAAATTTAAAGAAATAAACTTGTAAGTATAGACTTCAACAATGCCGTCGAAGGTTGTGAAAATGATATTTTATGAAAATTAAGAGAGGGAGACCAAGTTTGATCGTTAAAGAAGTTTAGGAAATGTTTGACTATTCTTTCCTAAAATTGCACGTCAGATAGGAAAGCAAGCATTTCCAACAGTTCATTTGTAGTAATTGTTCCCAAGTACTAGCAAAATCATTTCCGCAAAGGGAAAGCGAATGAATCAGGAATAATATCACATTTCATTCATTCATTCATTCATTCAAGCAGCTGGTGACTGACTGAGTGTCATCACGATGTGTGTCATTCGTGTACCTGTCCTACACGGACTGAACCATTTAACGACAGGATATGTGGGGTTTTGCAGGTTGGTGGTTTAAATTTAGGCAGATGAAAAGAAGGGAGGTAGCCGTAGCTCCTCTAATACCACATTTCAATTCAACTCCATGCTGGCGGGCTGTTTGGAACAGCCCGAAGGGTGGTCAAATCGTGTACCTGCTCTGAGAGGAGCTTTACCACGTAGTGGCGGGATGTGGATGTTGCAGAATGACGGGTGTGTAGGTGCTACGGACAGCGTGCACCGCTGGTGGGTTAGTTAATAAACTAGGAAGAAGGTATGTAAGTAATTTTGGATATTCCAGGATAAAAATTTTGGATTAGTGAAATTTAATTTAGGCTGGAATGGAGATCATGTGGTTACCGGTAATGACAGCAAGACATGCGGGGTAACCGGTATCGCTTTAAGCGACGCTCACGAGGTACATAATCCCCAAGGGATCTGACGAGGGCGCTCTGATCTTGGAGCAAACCCTCGAAGAAATTTGTCGCCCGGTGCCTAATTTCATCCTCCACATATCGGAGGGATGAAGCCTCGTGAAGTAATCTCACGGGGAACCTTGTGCAAACAGAATAAATAATCCGAAGACATTTATTCTGTGCACGTTGCAGCAGAATTAGATGTGAGCCTGCGGCCATACCCCAGACTAGTGTGGTTATATCTATTTACTTTAGAAGACCACCATTCTCACACGTAATAATTTGTTTCTTTATTATTAACTAAGACTTAGCTACATTTAATTATTACTTCTACCTTATAAAGCACAACAATTAAATCCAAGCTATGTGTAACAAACATAGTTACAATTTGTTATACAACGTGGTAGGTAATTATGGATATTCTTCCTCCCAATAAAATATAACTGTCAGTGCCATCTGTTGACAGCAGGATGAGACCAGTTTGTGCTCCCATTGTCCTCTAAAACGTGTCCCCTAGCGGTCAATGTAACTCTAACAACATCCCTTTGTCAAGTCACTCTTTTAGGAATGCTTATTCCGCTCCAAGTTTAAGATGTATATTTAGAGAAATAGTATAATTACACGTAACGTTACAGATACAAGAGGAAATACAGGAGAAAGAACTGATAATGAAATGTTGTCATATCACGAGAAACAAAAGATTGGAGCTTTGAACTTTGAATTCATATTGTGACTTTGTCGGTTCGTGAAATAAAAAAAAAATTCAATTACACCACTCAGAAAATTTTCTTTATTTCCACCTTATTCCACTGTCACAATTAAAATTTCGTATTGTACACAATTACAACTAAGCTGGTTAGTCTTTCCACGTACACTGGGCGCTCCTCACACACCGCTCGCCACGACTCACTCAACTCAACTGCCCCTCGCCTCGCTGTTTCTCGAGATTGCCTTATATGGAGGGGGACAACATTCTCGATGCTTCGTGCTCCTTCGAACGGCAGGAGGAGGGGTAAACGAAGACCAAACCACACCTCCTGTCTGCCCTCCCTCCGCCGGCCTTCATTTATTGATCGGCATCGTAGGCTTGCCGCTTGGGTAACACTGCTTCCTCCTCAAGGCTGATCGACGCGAACGTAGTGGGCCAGGCGATCCAGGTGTACCACCAACATCTTTCCTCGGGGCACCTTCTGGATGCGGTAGACCACCTCGTAAATCCTCTTCACCACACGGTACGGTGCTTGCCATGGCTGCTGAAGCTTCGGGCAGCGTCCCTTGGTCCGGGTCGGGCGGTACAACCAGACCAGGTAACCTTGCTGGACCCCTTGGCTGTTGGTTTGCCTGTCGTATGGGGTTTTCATGCGGTCTCTTGCCTTCTGGATGTTCTGGTGAGTCATTTCGTGTTGTCGTGGAGGTGGTCCACCAGGTTCTCCGCATACTCGGTCGCTGGCTGTTTCACCCCCGGAGAACTTCCAAAAGCCTGGTCTCAGGGGAGGCGTATCTCTCGGCCGAACATTAAGCTGGCTGGCATGATCCCCGTGGTGTCGTGAGTTGACGAGCGGTAGGCCAGCAAGAACAGTGGCACCTTGACGTCCCAGTCTCGCTGATGGCTGGCCACGACCTTCCTCAAGTTGATGTACCTTTCTACCATGCCATCCGACTGGGTATGAAGAGGTGTTGTGTGGGTCCTGTTAACCCCAAATCTCTCTGGTGCCTCCTTCATCAGGTTGGCCTCACAATTAGTGCCTTGGTCACTGTACAGCTCTAGTGGTACCCCAAATCGGGAAAACAGTTGCTCCACGAGGCAGTCTGTGATTGTTCTTGCCTCTTGGTTCGGGATGGCATACCCCTCCGGCCACTTAGTGAAGTAGTCCACGACCACCATCAGGTACTTGTTGCCTCGGTCAGATATTGGGAATGGTCCAGCAATGTCAACGGGGATCCGTTCGAATGGCGCTCCGACGTTGTAGTGTTGCATGCGACCCCGGCTCCTAGTCTGGGGGCGGCGACTCGCCGCGCACACGCGACACAGACGGCACAATCTCCCAGCGTCTGCTCGGAGCCTCAGCCAGTAGTAACGCTGCCGTAGTTTGTTAATCGTCCGGTTCGCTCACGGGTGTCCTCCTGAAGTACCGGCGTGCACTTCTTCCAAGACTTCCGGGACCTTACTCCGGTGAAGTACCAACTGCTCTCTCTGCGTCTTCCCATCGGGTGATTACCATGCCCGGGACAGCACGCCCTCTCTGGTCTTCAACGAGTCCCACTGGGGCCAGTAAGACTTGTAGGTGGCGCGCCTCGATGCGATGTCCGCCCAGGTTGGTCTCGTCCCTGCCTCCACTTCCCTCAAGGGTGGCCCCAATTCTGCGTCGGCCAGCTGCTCTTTCCTCAGGCCTGCGCTATCCCAGCCATCCGCAGGCACTGCCGTGACTCCTCGGACTTCTGCGGCACGCTCCTTCTCTTCCACTCTGGTGCACTGGCCGCAATCTTCGGGACAGGATATTCGGGACATAGCGCCCGCGTTACCGTGGCACTTCCCTCTGAGATGCTCCGAGGTGAAGTTGTATTCCTGCAGCCTATGGACACAACCTGCTGTCTGGCCTTCTGGTCGCAACGTCACCATCACCTCGCTCCTCGCGGAGACAACCACGTCTTCGTTCCAGATGACCTTACCGACTCCAAGGCGCTCTTCGGGATGCCGGAGTATAACATCTTCTCCGTTGAGCCGCGGGACATTCCTGCCGATGTCGACCGTCGCCTTGTGGCTCCTGAGGGCATCTTGTCCCAGAATCCCCTCCTCAGCCACCTTCGCGACTAACACCCACATACACACGGCACTCCGTCCCAAGGTCAGCTCCAACAGGGTCTCCTTCTCCACAGGCAGGGTGTCGCCCGATGCCAACACAAGCTGGTATGGTCGATTCGGCTTCCTCGTCGGCAAACCCTTCGACACGTCAGGTATGATGATGGTCACGGCCAAGCCAACAGCCAATGGTTCCAGCAAGGTGACCTGGTCTTGTTGTACCGCCCTAACTGGACCAAGGGACGCTGCCAGAAGCTTCAGTAGCCATGGCAAGGACCGTACCGTGTGATAAAGAGGAATAACGACGTGGTCTACCTCATCCAGAAGGTGCCCCGAGGAAATATGTGGGTGGTACACCTGGATCGCCTGGCCCGCTACGATGGCGCTGTTCGGGACGACCAGCCTTGAGGAGGGAGCAATGTTACCCAAACGGCCAGCCTACGATGCCGATCAATAAATGAGGGCCGGCGGAGGGAGGGGAGACGAAGGGCTGGCTGGGTCTTCGTTTACACCTCCTCCTGCCAGTCGAAGGAACAAGAAGCTTCGAGAATGTTTCCCCCCTCCATAAAAGGAGACTCGAGAAACTTCGGGCGGTCGATCGATACAAGCGAGGTGACAGTTAGTTGAGTTGAGTGAGCCGGGCAAGCAGTAGGTGAGGTGTGCCGAGTGTTAGTGGAAAGATGAACTGGCTTAGCTTTAATTGTGTACATTACGAAATTGTAATTGTGACATTAGAACAAGGGGGAAATAAATAAGATTCTGAGTGGTGTAATGGAACCTTTTAATTTTACGAACCCGCAAAGTCACGAGATCACGAAAAGTGTGATTAAATATTTAGTTTCATAGACTTCCCTTCTAGCATACAGTTATTTTATACCTGTCATGCTCTTTGTTTTGTCTTACTGTATCGCCCCTCAAAATCCAAACTCTGCGGTCCTCGACCCGAGGGGTGGGCAACAGGAAGTAGGGGACTGACTGATGGGGTGATGTACGGTGGGGACTTGGTGTACCTTAGGACCGCTACGGCTGCCGAGAAGGCCCATAAGTGACCCCGAAAACTGGCAGAAGAGGCTCTGGTATTTTTCCCCAGGGACCTACTACGGTAGGTACGGGATTGGCGATCCCGAGGTCCCTAGCCACTCACCCTCAATTCATCCCCTTCACCTCCATCAAGTGTGCCACGCGCTGCTACTGCTGATCAGTATGCATCAACTTCTTCCCCTTCTAGTTTTTTATTATAATTATTAGCACTTAAGGTCTTAGGTTTATAACTCTTGTCTCACCAGCAGGGATCTCTCCTATCTCCGTGGTTCTGTCCCACGGTTTTCAGCACGGCTTCCGACATGTGTGCTCTACGGAGGTCTCAAAAGTGAAGGTTGAGCGGACCCTTCGCACTGCCCCTATGTGTAGCCTTAGGTGCGGAGCCCGTCCACACCGTCAAGTACACCCACGTAGCTCCTTGAGGGCCCGGTCTGTGTTAATCTCCCGACGGCCGTGTTGCCGTTGGGTTAGTATCACGGACCGGACGTGTTACCGCTGACGGAACCCCGGTGTAATCAACCACAAATCCCCTGAATCCGCATGTGCCCTTTATGCGCAGCGCGGCCTAAAGTGGGGAGCCACAGGCGGTTATTCCTGTGGTAGGGGCATAAAGCCGGTGTGTGCGTGGTGAACGGTTTACCCATACGGACAAGCAGTGGATATTGAAGGGTAGCTTTTCTGAGGTACAAATGAGATCGGTCATGGGTGAGGTCCCCATGACGGCACAGACCGTGAAGATTCGGTGTCTTTCTTTCTTTAACCCCCGGATGGCAGGCTGACGCCGACGGTTCCGGATGGGGGTCCATTTCAATATGTCTTCGCGCAAAACCTCTTTCACTGACCCTTTTCTGGTAATGACTTTGGCATATAATGGCAAAACGTTCAAAGATGTTAGTCCCTTCTATATAAAGCGTGAGCTCGATAAAATCAGCGGCCCTGTCAAAAACGCTACGCGTCTCCGAGACGGTAGCTTACTATTAGAGACCACAAGTGCAGAGCAATCTAGTAAACTGCAAAAAGCGTCTTTGTTGGGCTCCTACCCTATCCGGGTAGCCCCACACAAAATGCTGAACACCTGTAGAGGAGTAGTCACCACCTCCAGCTTAGATGGTCTAGCAAATGAAGAAATAGTAAGTTGCCTCTCTGATCAACTTGTTTGTCAGGCGTACCGGCTAACAAGAAAACCAGATGGCAAGGGGTACCCATTACGTACGGTTTTTCTAACTTTTGCAGGGACGAAGTTAACCGAATACATAAATTGCGGCTATGAACGCGCTAGCGTCCGCCAGTATGTCTCGAACCCCACGCACTGTTTCCAATGTACGCGGTTCGGACATACTAAGGTCACATGCACCAATCCTGCTCTTTGTGAGCAATGTGGCCCACCGAAGCACGACGATCCTAACTGCAGTCGAACACCTTGTTGCGTAAACTGTGGCGGTAGTCATCCCTCCAGCTCGCGACAGTGCCCTAGATTTATGGACGAAAAAAGTATTCAGGAGCTACGTGTAAAAGAACGCCTGACTTTTCCAGAGGCACGACGGCGCTTCGAACAACTGAAGCCTGCTACCACTACTACTGGATATGCATTAGCAACTCGCCGTACTCCTAATACCACTGTTGCTGTTCAACACGTCCCTGTCGCCCACGCATCCACGCAGACTGACTTTCTAGCCGTTAAACCTACGTCTCAGACAGTTTGTATATCCACCAGCACTACATCCGCTTCAACCGTAGAGACTCCAGCCACCAAGCCATCAGCGGGTAACAACCATCCCGTGGTAAATGTGAAAAACCGATCCCGACCACAACATAGATCGCGAAGTTCTATTAGATCCCGGTCTCGTTCTACGAGCCGTAGTAGTTCTGACTCCCGATCATCAACGGAGTCACAGGAGGCTAACGATTTTCGAATCGTAGGGCCCAAGTCAGCCAAGGTCAAGAAAAAGGTTAAAACGGCCCATTAAAAACTCTTTATGGAAATAATCCAGTGGAATGTCAATGGTTTTCGAGCTCGTGCTCAAGACCTACAACATTTAGTTTCTCAACGGTCACCGTCAATAATTTGCCTCCAGGAAACCCACTTACATCCCAATCACTCGTTACACCTTCACTCTTTTTCTGCATTTAGAAGCGACTCTCTTGCAGGTATTCGTGCAAGCGGTGGCGTTGCTACCTTAGTGACGCCTAACATTTCCGCCGCCCACGTTCCTCTCACCACACCATTGCAAGCTGTGGCCGTCCGACTACAGCTGGAGAGCATCAGTTTTACCATCTGTAACATGTACCTGCCGCCGCTCAGTATAGTTCCAGAGCGGGATCTTCTAGCGCTATTGGCTCAGCTCCCCTTACCACTACTCCTTGTGGGAGATTTGAATGCCAAGCACACGCTCTGGTGATCAGACACAGATGACGCCCGTGGATGCCTCCTCGTAGACGTCTTCGATAAGTCTGGCCTGCTTCTGCTAAATACTGGTGGCCCGACATTCCTATCATCCGCTTATGGTACACATTCCGTACTAGACCTTTCTTTCTGCAGTCCGTCATTAGTACCACTACTTGAGTGGTCAGTACTTTCCGACCTCTTTGGCAGTGATCATTACCCCATTAACATTCATTTTTCTGGCCGCCAATGTGTACCTTCTAGACATCCTCGCTGGATTATTTCCAAAGCTAACTGGGGAAAATTCCAATCCCTCATACATCTCATCGACGATGGTTTCGACACCATCGACGAAATGGTAGAATATTTTACTTGCTCGATCCTGCTCGCAGCAGAATCCAGCATTCCTCGAGATTCACCTACACCACGTCGTATCCCTGTTCCGTGGTGGTCTGAGGAATGCAGTTTGGCTGTCAAAGCACGCAAACGTGCTTTGCGCGTTTTTCAGCGGCACCCGACGGAAGAGAACTTCGTCGCCTTCAAACGTTCTCGCGCTAGGGCACGCTTTATACTGCGCAACGCAAAGCGTAAATCCTGGGAAGCCTATGTGTCTTCGCTTTCCCGGCGCAGCTCTACCCAACAAGTATGGTCAGCTGTTCGGCGGATGTATGGCAAGTATCGCCGGACGGTAATTCCCGGCCTTGCCATCAACGGTTCCATGTGCACCACCGAGCAGGACATGGCTGAAGCCCTAGCTACCATATTTGCTGCTACTAGCCAAACTGCCCGCTATGACGCTCTCTTCCTGCCTATTAAGGAAAAGGCGGAGCGGGTAGCACTTAATTTTAATAGTGACTGCACCGAGCCGTACAATCATCCTTTCACCGCAGCCGAGCTCGCCCATTCTCTGGCGTTAGCAAAGGATTCTTCTCCAGGTCCCGATGACGTACACCGACAGATGCTGCTACATCTTCCATCTCAGGCGCTATGTTTCCTTTTAAACATCTATAACCGCTTTTGGCATGAGCGGGTTTTCCCTTCCTCCAGGCGAGAGGTTATCGTCATCCCCATCCCTCGACCCGGAAAGGACCGCACGCTACCATCTAGCTACCGCCCCATTTGCCTAACGAGTGTCATCTGTAAGACGTTGGAGCGAATGATAAACGCTCGGTTAAATTGGTGGCTAGAAAAACATAACCATCTGTCCAACTTGCAATGCGGTTTTCGTCGCCATCGCTCAAGTGTCGATAATCTAACACGCCTTGAGGGGTATATTTCCGATGCGTTTCTACTGAAACAGCACGCCGTGGGCGTGTTCCTCGACCTGGAGAAGGCTTATGACACCACCTGGCGGTACGGCATACTCCGTAACCTACATGGTTACGGTATGCGTGGTCATCTACCCGAATTCCTATGCAACTTTTTAAAACTTCGCCGTTTTCGGGTTCGCATAGGAAACACGATATCACGGGAGCGGATACAAGAGAACGGCGTACCTCAAGGGTCAAATTTGAGCGTCACCCTTTTTGCCGTAGCGATTAACAGCATCACTAGTGTCGTTCGAAGTGGAATTCCATCATCCCTCTATGTTGACGACTTCGCAGTTTATTATAGGTCTGCCAACGTATATCACATTGAGCGCCAACTGCAGCTGACCATTACCCAGCTAGCAGCTTGGGCGCTTCAAACCGGCTTCCGTTTTTCAGCTCCGAAGACGCAGTGTATCCTCTTTCACCGCCTACGAGGTATTCACCCGCCTCCTGATCTTCATTTGAACGGCACACCCCTGTCATTTGTCTCGCACCTGAAGTTCTTGGGCCTCTACTTGGACCGACAACTTAATTGGGAGCACCACATTCGTCACCTTCGAGCCTCTTGCAATCGTTCTCTTCGGGTGCTGAAGGTATTATCTGGAGCATCTTGGGGGGGGGGGCGATCGCACGGTAATGTTGAGGTTGTACCGCTCTCTGGTTCGGTCTAAGCTGGACTATGGCAGTTTTATTTATGGCGCAGCGACCGCCTCTAAACTTCGCCTTTTAGACACCGTGCATCATACTGGCATCCGCCTTGCCACAGGAGCTTTCCGCACCAGTCGAGTCGACTGCCTGTATGCAGACTCAGGCGAACCTCCACTCCTCGCTGTTACTCTGCTCATACGTTTCGAAGTTGGCAAGTTATCCCAATCATCCTTGTTTTAAACCAGTTCTGTGTTCAGATTTAGTCCACCGTTATATGCGCCCTGGTTCTCGGACTCGCCCCGTGGGAATAAGATTTCGGGATCTACTTCATTCGCATGGCCTCCGAATGCCTCGCGTGGAGAGGTTGTACATCTGCCCCTATCCTGCATGGCAGCTCAATCGTGCGCGGTTCGATCTCGCTCTTTCAAACAACTCTAGACTCGCTACTCCACATTCGGTGTTCCAACAACTGTTTGCCGAATTACTGGGCCGTTACCCTAACTATGTTCCGGTCTTTACAGACGGTTCTCAGTTAGGTAACGCTACGGGTTGCGCGTTCTTCGTTAACGGTGAGGCTCACAAATTTCGACTTCTGGACTCAACTTCGGTCTTCTCAGCAGAACTGTATGCCATCTTCTATTTGCTCCTTTTTATTTGCCAGTTAGCTCCTGGCTCTTTTATTGTCTGTACTGATTCTCTGAGTGCTCTTCAGGCCTTGCAACAGCACACTGCCGCTCACACACTTGTTTTAAAAATACAGGCCCAGATCTCGCAAATGCACAGTCGCGGATACCATTTTGTTTATACTTGGACCCCAGGCCATGTTGGGATTTCCGGGAACGAGGAGGCGGACGAGGTTGCTAAGTCCGCTTGCCATTTGCCCCGGAGTTTAACAACTAAGGTGCCTTACCAGGATGTGCAACTTTTTTTCCGCCGCCAACTTCTATCTGCTTGGCAGCAATCCTGGACAGCATTGGAAGGCACACAACTCCGGGCGATAAAGGAGAGCGTACAACCCTGGCCAACTTCCTGCAGGGATAACCGGCGGGCCGAGGTGATACTCACCCGGCTGGGAATTGGGCACACACGAGCAACGCATGGCCATCTATTAAGAGGGGAACCGGCCCCTGTGTGTGCTCCGTGTGCAGTACCTCTCACTGTGCGGCATGTATTGCTGGATTGCCCGCAGTACACCCGCGTTCGCCAGTCTTTGGGCCTAAGAGCTAACTTGCCCGGTATTTTAGGGAACGACCCAGTGGCCGTGGATAAGGCACTGCGGTTTGTTTTTAACATCGGTTTTAATAAACATGTGTGACTTGTATTTTATATTTATTAATTTCAGAGATTTTAAATTTTTAGTACTGGGATCAGTTTTTTATGGGCTTTTAATAGTTGAGTGTTTATATTTTATCTTACTTTTTAACTTTGTGTAACCTTTAGTTTTTATAATTGACTTGGGGCCCAAATGACCTTGCTGTCGACGGGCCCTAAAACACCACACACTCACTCACTCACTCACACTTTTTTATAAATCTATAGATACTGTTTATTACTTCTCGTGTTTTTAAATGTAGCACTTTATTTCCTAATGTGCTGCTAGGAGGCGTCATTTATAAATGCTCTCTTGGAACCAGGAAACAAGCGCATTCTGAAACAAGCTGTAGTGTTAACGAGTAGCTCTGCACGTGTTCAGTTGCCCGCAACTGGTACGCAACTAACCTGCCCTCCACTCCAGTTGCAACCATTCTGAGGGGGACTCGTGCAGATACCACTGCGCATCGCTCTGCAGTTTTCAAGATAAAAAAATACATCTGTACTGTGTAGGAAGCTTGCAAAATCAGCCATGATCATAGGCGATGTAAATATTACTTCACTCAGAGTAAAAATCTCGAAAACTACAATACACTAATTGCAAGTTTAAATTTTGTACAAGATAATAAAATATACCCAACAAGAATAGGCAATTACTCAGCTACACTAATTGACCACGTACTTATCAATAACAATGACAACATAATGCATGATATCAGTGACCAAAGCATACTTATAAGAACATCTTTGCAAGGCCCTTTTGATAGATTAGATTAGTTTAGATTGATTTGCGTTCAGTAGGTTCACTTGTAGCCAGAAAAGGCTGTGAACATTGAAAATGTCCAGAGGTATAAAGTTTAATAACATATATATGTACAAAAGTTAACACAAAACACATATTATAGTATACAGGCAATATGAACAACAATATGGAAAACAAATCAGGGACAATTATATATGATACAAAATGAAACACTTTTTAATTCAGCTTTCACTTGGCTTATGCCAGTACATCTCAACCTTTTTGCAATGCATACCATTCTTGTTATTTATTAAATGCATATACATTATCTTTTTCTACATCCAACAGATAACAATGCGGTTCTAAAATTGATAGCAACAATAAAAACAAAGATAATAAGACAGATTTATCTTATCAAATTTTATTTATTTTATTAAATGAATTGTCAACAAAGTGCAAATACGGTTTGGTTCCACACATTGTAACCTTTATTAATTCATCACTTACTTCAGATTGAGTACCTGATGGTTGTAAAATCACAAGAGTTGTCCCAATTTATAAGACAGATGATAGAGTAATTACAGACCGATAAGTATTATTCCTGTATTTGCCAAAATTGTGGAAAAGTTAGTTTATTACAGCATTTAGAAAACCACAACCCTTTTCTCAATCATCAGTATGGATTTATTAACAAATCTAGTACTCTTGCTGCCACGGTAGATATGCTGCTTGTATATATTCTTGTACCTATTCAAAGAGCTCTGGATAGAAATAGTTTAGCTGCTGGTTTATTTATTGACCTAAAAAGGCCTTTGACATTGTAGATTATACTTTATTACTAAAGAAACTTAAGTATGCTGGTGTAAGAGGACTTCCTCTCAACTGGTTTCCGAATTATCTCAGTAATAGGAAACAATTTGTAAATATGAACAACATTTCCAGTTCTCTATGAGTAATTCATCATGGTGTTCCACAAGGTTCTGTATTAGGTCCTATATTATTCCTAATTTTTATAAATGACATAGGATGTTTAAGACTAAAAGGTAAATTCACTATGTTTGCTGGTGATATATGTTTGTTATATATAGATAAATCTGAGCACCAGCTGATATATGACATACAGCAGGACCTGTCTGTAAAACAAAATATATGATATTTCATAAAAGATCATACGTACCAGTAGTAAATAACAAGCTAAATGTTGATAACGCAGTGATTGAAAGAGTAACAAAAATCACATTTCTAGTTTTGATTCTAGACAGTACGCTCACATGGAAGGACCATATCATGCATGTAAAAATAAGATTCTTCCTGTGTTTGCTGTAATTCACGGGCTGAAATTCAAAGGACTCAGTGTGAATCATTTACGAAGTATCTACCAAGCTTTAATTCAATCTCATTTGGATTACTTAAACATCTTATGGGGTAACTCTGTTAATTATTTAATTCATGACCTCGAAGTACTTCAAAATCGTTTCTTGGAAATAATCTACAATTTACCCTTTAGAACAAACACAAAAACACTCTACCATGTAACTAACATTTTACTATTACAAGTAAACATAGAGTTGTTCTTGATAGTATATCTCCACAAAATAAAAAATAATCTTCTAAAGTCCAATCTAACATTTGAAAGCTCCTCACATATATATAATACAAGAAATAAAGAAAACTTAACAAAACCAACAGTGAACACTTCTACTTATGGCCTGAACAGCTTAACCTCACACGTTATCAACTTATATAATGCGCTGCCACTGGAACTGAAAGGCTGCAGGAACATAAAAAGTTTTAAAAGGAAAGTTGCTGAAAATTTACTGAAGGCATATATTGATAGCTGATAAAGTTTTACACATTTATAGCTGGTTTGAAAGTTGAACTGTGTAAAAATTAATAAGGATTAATGTCCCATAGAATATGTAACTTCTTTTTCTCTATTAAGTTCTTTGTTACTATTATTTCTTGAGTTATAGTGAATGTTTGTATCTTTGTATGTTTCATATTTGTTATTCTTGTACGGTAAATCATTCCTATTATGAAAATGTAATATAAGTATAGTTAAGGGCTGTTTGCCATCATTTTGTATATTTTGGTACTGTTCCCCAGCATGAGCTATGGATCTGGGAACCTTTTCAGATAACAATAAATAAATAAATAAATAAATAAAATTTATGGAAATTAATTGTTCTTTCACAGTAGCCGTGTGTAGGACGCACAATGAAGGGGTAGAGCCAGAATGAAAAATTCAATGCCATAGCCGGGATTTGAACCACGGATCTTTTGGTTTCCGTGCAGCCGCTCTAACCTTTTGAGCTACTATGGCAAACATGCCGATATGACATTAAATTCTCCAAACCCCTTCACATTTATAAATTTATTTTATTAATTTGTAGTCGGTAGGAATGTTTTGGTTTTCAGAAGTGTGTGAAGGTCAGTTGTAAAGATATGTCAATCCGACCTACTGTTATAAGACTTAACTTGAGGTGTTAAACGTCTACTGTATTTTGCTATTGTCATTGTACCTACAAGGTGATATATATATTTGTTTAGCGAAGTTCCTACCTGGCACAAAAACATTGCGGAGTTCTGAAAATATGAAATGAATACAAACGGATTAGCAAAGAGTTTATTTCAAGTTTTCGTGATACTAAACTTAAACGAATAAGCTTGAAAAATCTAGACTTAAAGAATAATGGCGAAGGTCCTGAAAATGTCATTTTATGAAAATTATGTGAATGACACAAAGGTTATACCGAAAGAAAATGAGGAAACGGTTGACTATTCCTTCCTAAAATGCCACGTCACATAGGAAAACAAGCATTTCAACTGTTCATTCATTATAATAGTCCTCAAATACAAGCAACAAAATACTCTGTTGAATTATTCAAATGCCTATAATTCCTCAGTTGTATAAAGTGTGGTTATATATATTTTAGAAGACAGCCATTCTCACACGTAAAAATTTGTTTCTTCTTTATTAGCTAAGGCTAAACTACAATATATTATAGTTATTACCCTATAAAACACAATTAAATCCAAGCTATGTTTAACAAATATAGTTACACTTTCTTATAAAAGCTTGTAGATAATTATAATATTCCTCCTCCAAATAAAATATAACAGGTGGTGCCATCTCTACGCAGCAGGATGAGGCCAGTTTGAGTTCGCGTTGCTTGTTCACCAAAACGTCTCTCCTAGCGGACGATCAATGTAACTAAAACATTTCTTATCTTATGTTTCCCAAAGCTACTCTGTAAAGGACGGTTTCCTTCCGGGTTTTCTCTCCAACTTTAAGTTGTATACTTAGAGAAATAGTTTGATTATACGGCACCTTACAGATACAAGAGGAAATCCAGGGGAAAGAACTGATAATCATATGTTGTCATATCACGAGAAACAAAGGAATGGGGCTTTGAAATTTTGAAGACGTATCAAGGATAGTACCTAATATATTTGATAATTGCTCAAAGTTGAGTGTATGCTCCTATAAGGTTACAAATATATTTGTTGTCCTGAATTCTGACGTAACAGGTAACTGTAGAGATACTGATTATATGAGAGGAATAAATATCGAATAATTAAATAAAGAACTTCTTGGGTAAGGGTAAGGTAAGGTTCCACGTATGGTCCACCTGACCAACTAGTAGTCGGATTAGAAAATAAAAATTTCGTGTTATAATGTCATAAAGAACTTCCGAACGAATGTAATACCGTTCCAGGGTATTGGCAGCGAATCTAAGAAACCAGGCTTAGGCTTTTTATTTATGTTTGATATACCTGGTGCCGATACAATGGACCCGGCTTACAGGCTCTACATTTACATTATATTACAGATTTCAGTTTTTGTTGGTTTTGAAGACATGGCTTTACATAAAGCCCATATGGCGTACCTTTATGAGAACACCGGGAACAGTTTTTGTTAGTTCGTTTGCTTTTAGGTGCTCCTGTTTATCCTTGAATTTTTTTGTGATTTTACACACACACACACACACACACACACACACACACACACACACACACACACATATATATATATATATATATATATATATATATATATATATATATATAACACACTCACGCACGCACTAATGGGAATACGTAGTACGTCCCTTGCAATCACACACTCATTCACGCACACTTCACTTTGTACACTATTTTCACTCAACTGTCCTGTTGTGCGGCAGCATGTCGCTCAGTTCCTTGGGCAGCCCGGAAGTGGCGGCCCTTGCCGGCGGTTTGTAAGACCTGGCGCCCGGAATTTTGGGCGCGCAATGGGTGGCGAGCCGTCCTTATTTAATGATGCGAGAGCCCCTAGTCGTCTACCGGGGACATATACGAGTCAACTGCAGAATTTAATATCTGGACGGCACATTGACCATGGTAGCTCAAAGGTTAAGAGCAACTGGACGGAAACCAGGAGATCCGTGGTTCAAATCCCGGCCAAAATTTTCATGTTGACTCTATCCATCAAACACTGTATAGTGCTTATAACGCTAAAATACTCGACGAAATTAATACTATCCTCTCGAGTTTTTGTTCAAGTAAAGCTCATTCTCTTTTGTGCTCCAGGTTGAGATAAATGTTTACAGAAGTAGATCAATTACACTTTAGTGTGGGATGCTATGTGTTGGCTTTAAATTTTCATATTGTTGAAATGTACAGCAGAGTGCACCTTAGAAATTTAAAGATGGAAAGTTTAAACTAAAGACAGTGAATAACTCTGATATTGGGTAATGACATGAAATAACTAGAGATAGCTTATGTGTTTAGTAAGATAGACATTTGTTGTGCAGTAGGACTTGTCTATATCATATGATAAGTCAATTATACAACATTGTTTCACAGACTTTTACCAGAAAATGTAAGGTACACAGTTTGTGTCTCGTGTAGTAAATATATTAAACTTATGATATTTTGATGCAATTGTTAGATATATTCACAAAACAACTTGGACTATTTGTATTCATGTATAGTTTCTTTCTTTTCCACTTATTAACCACGGTTTTTTATTTCTTTTGAAACATCGGTTTATTACTCGTGCTGAACGTACACACAGAGACACGTACATAACCAGATGGAACTTTGTCTAAAGACGCTTTTAGCGGTTAAGTGGACATCCAAAACTGTATCTTCGATTAAATATTAACATAAAAATATTTATAAAATATTTCCATAGATAATATAAGTCGAAATGTACCGAACCAATATTCGATCGAACATGCATGACTTAGTTATATCAAATAATGGAGTTAACTATTTCAATGTATTCTTTACTATTGGAGTGAGTTTTCAAATATTTATATTACTTTTAACTAGTTTCAATGCAAACAAAATTCAATGTCAAATCCGTTACATAGCTACCAACTGTTAAAGGTTTTGACTTATTCAACTCTAATGTATTCGGTAATTTCCGTTTTAGCTATCAGGAAATGAACAATAAAATGTATTAACAATGTAGAAGGAAGAATCTGTAAATTCCTCTTGAAAAGACGTACAACCTTAAATGCAGAAAGCCACATGCGTACAGGTCGTTATTATATATCGGCTTCCACTTATACGATTTGAACATTACTTAATATAACAACAGATAATGAAGAATGCGAGAGGAAATGTTGATCTTTTAAATACATAATCAATATACGCGGCCAATGAGAGTAATGAAAGAGCAGAATAGAATTGAATAATATCTGTAAGAGATGTGCTAGTGAAACAAATGCTATAGGTATTATATTTTAGTAGTATAGCTTGTTTAACATTAATGAAAGCTGTAATAAATATTTCTAAACATATATCTTATAAATGTTTAATTAGTTTCTATAAACGTTTATCTCGATTAATACAAAGGAACGAATAAGCTTATATAAAGAAACTTTTGAAGAGTTTGAGAAGTTAGAAAATTCGTAATATTTTAAAACAAAATCCGTTGTATTTACATAATAATCAGGTTAACTCAGCTGAGCATTAGTGTATATAATAATTGTTTATTCTTTGTTATATTCTGACTGTGATGTTGTATTTTAACAAATGATATTGTCATTATACAAACTACACACGCAGTTCTCAGAGTGACTGTGGTATCTCGTGTTGATTCTCTTTGGTCTAGTCTCGGCCGTACATAGAATTCTATATGTATCTCAGCTGGTCTGTTTGGTAGTGCCAAGCTTAGATCTACTATACAAGTACGTACATCAGTCTACCTGACGCTGTTAATACACCTCCTTTAAAGTATCTTGTCTTCATTTGTTTTCTTACGACAAACGGTCGATAACTTTTATGTGTTATTTGGATGCCCTAAGTGACAGCAGGTATATGGGGTAATGAAACTCGTGATTGCAGACAAAGAGAATGCTACTTTCCATCCTGACAGAAATAAAGGTAACGTCTATCCTCTTTTCACACAAACACTATACTGTGTTAAAGGACTATATCTTGTTACTATGATACGATTGGTACATAATCTCTATTCGTACAAATATATACCGGGCTTAAAAATGCATGTCACCCGAGCCTCCCTCCACTGTCGCGGAAAGTAGCCCAGGGCGAGACACACGTCAAGAACCCGAGTAATAAGAGCACGGCTTTGAAAAGAAGGTGACGGAGCATGACAGTATTAACCCATGAGGTCCCGACGCCCTTTTGGCAATTAGACGCCGGAGCTCACACGGTCTAATAACAGGAAGTCGATCTGCCTCAGCAGGAGGACGTCGAAGATACTACGTACCTCCTGCTTGACGCGGCCAGTAAAGTCTAGGTCCTGAAGGTCATCTCGTGGCCTCATGGTCCTCTCTAAGTAGGCAGTAAACACATTTGCTTTGGCTTGGGTTTCATACACCAGGCCTTGGGTTCCTTGGATGGGGGACGTTGGTGCCCCTCCACGATTCCGGAGTTCTTTTGCAAGCCTCCGCGCTTCGCCATTCTCAAAGTTCACTCGAGACATCAACGCCTCACACGCGCGCACACGGTGCTCGCGTAGGTGGAGATGGACCTGTCGGCGCAAGCGCCTAAGCAGAACTTGATTATGGCTATTGCGATATCGGTGACAGGGTCTGCGGGCCGCCCAAGAGCGGCGGGTGAGTAGATGGATGTCTAGAGGCATGACGTCAGGGTGGAGAGGTGCTGGGGTGTGAGCGGTAAGAATACGAACAGTTCGCAGTACGAAGAAGGTGAAGGATGAGATCGCCGTTTCGAGAGTTGATATGTCTGTACTATGTAGGTTGGGAGGTATGGAGTCACTTAGGCAGACGCGTACGCAGTCCCAATCGACCTCACGGTTTTGAACAAGTTAACCTCAGACACAACTGGGTTGTGGTAGGTATGTAAGGCGCCTTGTGAATTGAGGTACAAGTGGAATTGGAGATGTTTGATGATTGCGAAGTCAATGACCGAAGGACGGCCTTGAGCTCGCGGGAAATGAGTGGGTTGCCAGGGACCCTCTACTGTCAGTTGAGGATTTCCATCTATTATGCGAATGATTTCTCTGCCGCTTGCATCTGTCCGGGGACCTGCATGCTAACGCGGGTGTTTGGCATTCATATCCCAAGCCATAATGACACTGGATGTAGGACGAGGATAGACAGATAATCGTTTGCAACGAACTGTCTACGAGGAGGGTGCTATGTAGACACTATCGGGATTCCGAAAACGCCGACGTTCACGCAGATGGCCGTGGCTTCAGGGGTTTGAAAAGGAGGTAGCTGGACAGGTTTACAGACCACACCACACCACTCCTCACGAAGATCGCCGTGCCACCGCCACGACGGCCCACACGGTCGACAGTGGGGCATGTGATAGCCGGAAATCCGGAAGGAAATTTCGGGTCGGAGATGTGTCTCCTATACCAGGATGAGATCTAAAGCAGGTGATCTCGCATAGTGCAGTAGCTCTTCTTGTTGTCCATTGATGCCATTCGCATTTAAGAACGAGAATCTGAACGAGGTCAGAGGCCTAGTTCGACTCGCCATTATGGTTCGCGCGGCTTACTGTGGACAGCAAGGCAAGCCCCTCCATGGCAATGACCATTGGGGCAGCAGAATCTGAGGTGTTGAAGAATCCCACCACCAGTTCACAGAGACGCTGGCCGAGGTTCTGCAGCAGTTGCTGCAAACAACTCAGCATCTCAGAGGCCTGTGAGGTGGGAGGAGAAGCTTCATTTGAAGAGCAAGTTGTGGGAGTGGGTGAACTATAAGAGCGCCTGTGCACCGGCCTACCATTTGCACGGTCGTCCCTCAGCAGAGGAGCTGGCGTGAGTGTACCATGTGCCTCAGAATCGGAGTCTTGCTTTCTGACAGGAGGACGTCCCTGCGCTCCACTAGACCGGATGTTCATGCTTTGCCCGTGATATCGCCGGCATATCCGCAGGCTTGCGCGTAACCTCCGCAAAGGTAGCCACACCTCGTGCTCTCTGATTTGAACCAGAAGCAGCTGGGTGCACTGGTTCATTGGGGGCAGAAATCTGCCTAGCTGGTGCTGGCGCCCTCTTAGAGGCTATTACGGTCTTTCTAGCAGGGCAGCCCTCATAGCACTCAATGTGTTCCCCCTTGCAGTCTTTGAAACACGGTATCTCAACACGTTTTTGTCTTCCATTCTGTATAAATAATTTACTTAATACTTTGGAGTTAAATATTGTGACTTTATGGGTTCGTAGAATTAAATGTCTGAGTTATATTATATTCGTAGAAATACACACTGATGAATTCTCGCGTAGCAGTATTAAGACACATATACAATCTACCAAGGTCGATGACCAAGCAGCGTTCTGATTACAGCACTTTACATCAGATATCGTTACAACATACTACAGCTGTTTACTCCTCTCTGTTTATGACTCACTCTTGGCGAGTCGTTGCTCTATTAGATACGTCATTGATAAATTCTAGAGGTTTCTGGAACAAATAAGAAAACAACTTCTCTCGGTCAATCATGATATCACTAGAACCTTCCATACGTGAAATCCTATCTGTGCCGGCAAGTCCTTTGTCTCAGCTATCTTTATTTGCTGGCTCTTTGTGTACACAAGTCGCGCTATCTTAGATAGCGGCTTCGCGACAACAGGTTTGAGTTACCGCACACCAATATTCTGCAATGTTTTGTCACCAGAGATGAATAGGCAAGTAGGTATTTAGATATGAACATGTCGGTGATATTTGAAGGTCGTTACTACTCTGTCATTTGTAGAATTTAAAGTTTTGTTTAAATAGCTGGGTATAGGTTGTTGAAATGTGTGAGTATACTATGTAATACCAAGCTATAACATAGCGTCCGGATTTCAAACACTTTAGTAACGCTTAAACCTCATTTGCTAGCCAATTCTCTTTGAACCTTTAAGGAAATAATTAGAAATTTATCTTATTAATTTGAAGTCGACAGGAAAGTGTTAGCTTATAATAATTTACACAAGTGTGCAAAGGTCAGTTGTCATTAGATATGAGCTACCGACCGACTCTTATACAATTTAATTTGAGGTGTTACTCGTCTAATGTATTGTCCGATTACAATTGTACCTACAAGGAAATATAAATATTTGTTTAACGAAGGTTTTACCTGATACACAGACAATGAAGAGTTTCTGAAAATATGAAATGAATACAACCAGAGTAGAAAAGACAGTTTATTTCTGCGGATGTTTTTTGTGATAGTAAATTTAAAGAAATAAACTTGTAAGTATAGACCTCAAGAATGCCGGCGAAGGTTGTGAAAATGATATTTTATGAAAATTAAGAGAGGGAGACCAAGTTTGATCGTTAAAGAAGTTTAGGAAATGTTTGACTACTCTTTCCTAAATTCGCACGTCAGATAGGAAAACAAGCATTTCCAACAGTTCATTTGTAAAAATTGTTCCCAAGTACTAGCAAAATCATTCCCGCAAAAAGAAAGCTATTGAATGAGGAATAATACCACATTTGTATAAAGTGTGGTTATATCTATTTACTTTAGAAGATTGCCATTCTCACACGTAATAATTTGTTTCTTCATTAGTTAGCATAGTTACACTTTGTTATACAACGTTGTAGATGATTATAGATATTCTTCCTCCCAATAAAATACATCAGGCAGAGCCATCTGTAGACAGCAGGATGAGACCAGTTTGTGCTCGCATTGTCCTCCAAAACGTGTCCCATAGCGGACGATCAATGTAACTACAACAACGTCTCTTTGTCAAGCCACTCTCTTAATAACGCTTACTCTTCTCCGAGTTTAAGATGTATATTTAGAAAAATAGTATATTTACACGCAACGTTACAGATACCAGAAGAAATACAGGGGAAAGAACTGATACTGAAATGTTGTCATATCACGAGAAACAAAAGATTGGGGCTTTGAACTTTGAATTCATATAAAGGACAATAATATTGAAACAGAAAGTAAGTAATATTTGGTCTACAATCAATAAGAATTGTATGATGAAGCTGTAACTAGACGTCACGAGTTAAAACAGAGCTCAATGACTCTGTGTCACTGCAGTATTTTTTGTATTATTACGAAGTGTAAAAAAGCGTTTTGTTATTGTGGGCAAATGACTGTGTGCGAAAGAGACATACAAGACTGGGACGAGATAAAAAAGGAAGACCGGTCTTCATTTGGAGTTCTTATAACACAATTAACACTTAACAATTGACATACGAGATCACAGTCGCTAAGGCAGTTACAGAAATACGGAACTATAAGATATTTAGCTAAGACGGGATTGTTGTTATACGTCGAGCGGAAATAGCTACCTGTACCGGAGATATTAAAACTAACTCACGAATTGCTAGAATCGAGTTATAATGTGATCGCACGGAAGTTTACACCAGAAAAGAAATACAAATTGTTTATCTGTGGTAGTGACGTAGAGCTTACGTCGTCATATATCACTATATTTTCGATTTTTATTCTTTATCATTACATTCCTTTCAGTACTCCTGAGTTTGATATGTCTGAGTTACTGGAATGCCCTGTAAAAGTTTTATTTTCAAATCTTCTACATAGTACCTAATATGACTGATAATTGCTCAAATTAAGTGTATGCTTCTATAAGGATACAAACATATTTGTTGTCCTGATACGTGACGTTACAAGTAGCTACAGAGGTACAGATTATATGAAAGGAATAAATATCGAATAATTAAATTAATAAAATGCTTCTTGGCAGTAAATGTTTAGGGTAAGGTTCCACTCATGGTCCAACTATTTGACAGAGTAGAAAAGAATATTGGGAACTATAATGTCACACAAAAGCTTACGTTGTGTTACGCTGTTGCAGGGAAATTGCAGTGAAACTATGAAACAAGGTTTTCAGGTTTTCAGGTCTTTATTTTCAGTTTCATGGCCTGGTGGTGGTACAAAGGGGCCCGGCTTACAGGCTAAAATTTTCATCGAGGTTATATTTTGGGAATTAAATAGTTATTGTCTACGTGGGTATATATAAAACCCACACGGTGAACTTTCTTAGCCCATCGAGAACAGTTTTATTAAGTTAGTGTCTTTCAGTGCCCTTTTTTGTTGTTATGTACAATATTTACACGCGCCTATTTTGCACTTTTATTTATACACACGCACACACACAGACACACACACACTTCACTATTTACACTGCTCCGTGCGGCAGCGTGGTGCTGTCTCCTGGGCTGCTTTGGCAGCAGCCTCTACATATGGGGAAAGGTCTGGGCCGGAAGGACTTGGGCGCACATTGCGGTGTAACGGTGGCATTAGAATATTTTTATGCGTGCATGCTGACGTGTTTTTGTTCACCTTTCTCAATGTTGTTAATTTTTGGATTGCTATGTTGCCGTATGCGCGCCCACATGGAAGAGGCTCGTTTTATTACGGCCTTGTGGATGTAGGGGATATGGGTTTCTTGATGAAGGCTGGCAGTAGTCGTGCGGATATGGACAGATAGGATTTTACGTAAGGAGAGGTTTTGCAAGTTTTGAAGGTATTTTAGGGCGGTGTTGGAGGCGTTAGCCCAGACCACGGAGGTGTACAGGATCGCGGATAAAATAAAAGATTTGCAGAGCACAATCTTAGAGCGCAGCTTTAGCTGTTTGCTCCCAAATATGGGGGTGCACACTTTAATCGCTGCCGCCCTTTGTTGGCGCTATCTTTTAGGTGGGTAGTCCACTGCATCGTGCGTGTCAAGGTCACGCCGAGGTACTTGACCTGCTGACGGCAGCGCAATACTTGACCATCGACCGTTAGGTCCATTGCCAAGGGGCGCCGCTTTGTAAAATGTATAAACTGGCATTTGTTCGCATTAATTTTGATTTTCCAGTCATGAAGCCATGAAAGGAAGCGGTCAATGTACCGCTGCATCTCTAAAAGTCCATAATGAGGATTTTTATGATGGTTGTATGTTGTAGGGTCGTCAGCATACATTGCAACTTTGCATCTGGCGTCCACGGGAAAGCCGTTGGTGAACAGTCTGTACACGAAGGGAGACATAATAGCCCCTTGTGGTACGCCAGACTGCATCATTCTCTCCTTTGAGGAGGAGCGACCCACTTGGACGTAGAAGCACCGATTTTCTAAGAAATTATGCAGCACCGATCAAATGCGGCTTCTATGTACAAAGCTACCGCCAACGTTAAAGCTCCATTGTTAAATTTCTCGGTGACGTGATCTGCTAATCTTAAGAGTTGGAGGTCTGTTGAGTGTCCATCTCTAAAGCCAAATTGTGAGTTAGAAATGTCAATCGACAAAATTTGATTTTGAAGTCGAAAGAGAACTATTTTCTCGAGCAATTTACCAACAGTAGACAGGCGACTAATGGGGCGGTAATTTTGAGGCTGCCTGGTGCTTTTCGGATACTTCGGGTGCATTATTATGTTAGTTCGTTTTCCGGTGTCCGGGAAATAATTTTGCTGCAAGCAGGCATTGAACATTTTTGTAAGTTGCACCAGATCTATTCTCGCGGGATGCTTGAGTTCCTCATTATTCACCCTTTCCGGGCTGGCGGCTTTCCCATTAGGTAGCTTCCTAATGAGTTTGTAGGCTTCCTGCGTTGTTGTGAAGGGCAAGTGTTGCTCAGACCTCTGCGCCATCCAATTTTGTACCCATATCTGGACTTCCCGTTCTAACTTGGGGTTGGTCGCAGAGTTTTCTGTGAATTTGTCTGCCAGACAGTCTGCAAACTCCTGGGCTTGCTCGTCGGAGGAGAAGTGCAGGCCAAGGCGAGTGTGCAGCGCCTCAGTCCCTGAGTTGCCGCTCGAGGAGACTTTAAATGCCCTTAATAATTTCCACAAAGAATGGTACGAATGTGTGGTGTTTAACATTTTCTGCTCCAACTGTTCAATTTTGTTGATTTTAATTTTTTGCCGAATGATGTTGCGGAGCCATTTTGCTAACACTTTATACTCAGGCTGGCGGGTAAGCCGCCAAGGTCTCGTCAAGCGTCGCCTCCTGGCAATGAACTTCTCCACCTCAGGGTACGTGCAAAAACTGGGTGGTTTTGTGGTATAGCTGGTAGAATTACTTTTAGCCGTGTGCAGCGAGGCGGTGTAGTTTACAATGGCGACGTCGATGTCCGCCTCGCTGTTGTATGACAGCCCAGGCAGCGCCATCCTATGCATTTCGAGTGTAAATTTGCTCCAGTCAGTTTCTTTGCACATCATAGGGTGGTCATACCGGCCGTGATGCCGTCACAGATATCAAAATGTACTGGAAGGTGATTGGAGTCTAGACTGTGATACACAGTGAAGTAGTTTTGTAATGTCGCATTTTTTGTAATTACGAAGTCCAAAATTTCAGGGTCGAAGTGCGCTGACTTGTGCCAAAAGGTGGGTTCGTGGTAGAAATACAACTCGAGGTCGCCATTTTGTGTTATAAGGTCTACTAGAAGATTTCCGGTCATGTTTTCTGGATGTGAAAACAACCAGGGTTGTCGAGCGTTGAAATCTCCTGCCATTATAACGTGCTCCTCCAAAGCGACGATTTGCTTGAGGTCGCGTCTACAGTCGGGGATTTAGGGGGGCCGATTGAGGGCTACCAGCATCACCGTATTGTTATTTACACGTGTTTTACGAGCCGTACACTCTAACGCTGTCAATGGTGGCAGCGTAACAGAAGCATGAGCAACTTTGTTTTTAGTAAAATGGCTGTTCCCCCTCCCTGCCTGCCAATCCTATCGGTCCGAAAGGAGTAAAGCAAGGACTCACAATTATCCCACTGCTACTTAATATTGTTCCCCACGCGGCGACTCACGATGCCGATCAATAAATGAAGGCCGGTGGAGGGAGGGGAGACAGGAGTGGTAGCTGAGTCTTCGTTTCCCCCTCCTGCTGCAGCCCGAAGGAGGGCGAAGCTTCGAGAATGTTTTCCCCCTGCATAAAAGGAGACTCGAGAAACTTCGGGCGGCCGATCGATACAAGCGAGGCTAGTGAGTGAGCCGTGGCAAGCAGTAGGTGAGGCGTGCCGAGTGTACGTGGAAAGACGAACTGGCTTAGTTTTAATTGTGTACATTACGAAATTGTAATTGTGACAATAGAATAAGATGGAAATAAAGAACATTTTGAGTGATGTAATTGAACTTTTTAACTTTACCAACCCACAAAGTCACAACTGGCGTCGGGAAGTGGGAATACGGCCATGGAATCGGCATTGGAAAAGCTTTTGCAAAAGATGAGCGAATTAACAGCGAAGACGGAAGCGGCAAATAACAGCATGGCCGCGAAGATAGAAGCCACAAACTGCAGCCTGACCACGAAGATGGAAGCCACATACACCAGCCTGACCACGAAGATGACCGAATTCACCACGGAGATGAAAGCGGCAAACGAGGCCCTGACCGTGAAATTCGAAGAGCAGCTGACCGGCGTGAGAGATGACGTCACAGAGCTCGGCAAGCGGATGGGTCAAGTGGACGAGCGCGTCGAAGATTTGGCAAGCCGCGTTGACGAGCTGGAGGGAATGGCGGACAGCAACGCAAAGTCCCTGAACGCCATAGTAGAGGACGTCGTCGGAAGGAGGTTAAAGGATTTGAAGGTCGACGCACCGGAACGCGACACAACTTCGGCGTGCGTCAAAGCTCCGAAATATGACGGCGCGTCAACGTTTGAGGTCTTCCGCCGCCAATTCGACGCAGTGGCCAAGCACAACTAATGGTCACCAGAGGAAGAGGCCACACAGTTAATAGCCAGCCTCCAGGGACGGGCCGCAGAAGTTCTAAACGTGGTACAGACAACGGTGGCATCCAAGGACATCTGGGAGGCCCTGGAGAATCGTTTTGGAAACCACCGCTTAGCCGCAGCGTGCCGCAGCCAGCTAAAGGCAAGGTCGCAGCAGTCAGGGGAGACGCTGCAGGAGTTCGCCCTGGCAGATGAACAGCTGGCTAGCAAGGCCCTAGTCAACCTACCACAAGAGTTCGTATTCCGGGAAGCTGCCTAAATATTCGTTGACGGGGTACGGGGCACGGAGATTCGTCAGCGTCTAATGCTCGGCGATTATAAAACAATCCACGAGGCGCTAACGGCAGCATTAAGGATGGAGGCGGCCAAGGTAACAGCTATCCCATCGTCGAGAACGAGGAGTGTGCGCTACGCCGGAGACAGAAGACGAGCCGAGGGACGCCGGCAAAAACCTAGTGGCCTGTGTTGGGGGTGTGGACAGTCCGGGCACCTGAATAGAGACTTCCCACACCTTGAAGAGCATCCGGAAAACGAGTAAGGTCCGTCGTGGAGAGGGGCACGTCGGTGCCATCACCACCGTCCCCTCGAGTTTCGCTGCGCGCCGTCAGCCGGCGGATGGATGACAGCCTCATCGCGGAAGGCTGGGTAAGAGGAAAGCCGTTCCGCGTGCTGGTGGACACCGGTACGTTCATGACCATCATCAGACCTGACGTGGCGAAGGTTTTGCCGACGGGGAAGCCGAGCCGACCATACCAGCTTGTGACAGCATCGAACGACACCATGCCTGTGGAGAAGGAGGCCCTGCTGAAGCTGACCTTCGGACGGAGTGCCGTGCGTCTGTGAGTGTTCGCCGCGAAGGTGGCTCAGGAGGTGATTCTGTGACTGGATGCCCTCAGGAGCCACGAGGCGACGGTCGACGTAGGCAGGAAAGTCTTGCGGCTCAAAGGAGAAGAGGTGATACTCCGTCAACCCGAAGGGCGCCTTGGAATCGGTAGAGTCATCTTGAACGAAGACGTGGTTTTCCCTGCGAGAAGCCAGGTGATGGTGACGGCGCGACTGGAAAGCCAGACAACACGTTGGGTTCAGAGGCTGCAGCAGTACGACTTCAACTCGGAACATCACAGAGGGAAGAGCCACGGTAACGCGGATGCTATGTCCCGAAGACCCTGTCCAGAAGAGTGCGTCCAATGCACAAGAGTGGAGGAGAAGGAGCGTGGCGCAGCAGTTCGAGTAGTCACGGCAGTGCCTGCGAATGGCTGGGATAGCGCAGGCCTGAGGAGGGAGCAGCTGGCGGACGCAGAGTTGGGGCCACCCTTGAGGGAAGTGGAGGCAGGGACGAGACCAACCTGGGAGGACATCGCACCGAGGAGCGCCACCTACAAGTCTTACTGGGCCCAATGGGACTCGTTGAAGACCAGAGAGGGTGTGCTGTTCCGGATATGGGAATCACCCGATGGGAAGACGCAGAGAGAACAGTTGGTACTTCCCCGGAGTAAGGTACCGGAAATCTTGGAAGAAGTGCACGCCGGTACTTCAGGAGGACACCTGGGAGCGAACCGGACGATTGACAAACTACGGCAGCGCTACTACTGGCTGAGGCTCCGAGCTGACGCTGAGAGATGGTGCCGCCAGTGTCACGTGTGCGCAGCGAGTCGCGGCCCCCAAAGTAGGAGCCGGGGTCGCATGTAATAGTACAACGTCGGAGCGCCATTCAAACGGATCGACGTGGACATTGCTGGAGCGTTCCCAATATCCGACCGAGGCAACCAGTACCTGATGGTGGTCGTGGATTACTTCACTAAGTGGCCGGAGGTGTATGCCATCCCGAACTAACATGCAAGGACAATCACAGACTGCCACGTGGAGCAAGTATTTTGCCGAGTTGGGGTACCATTAGAGCTGCACAGTAACCAAGGCACCAATTTTGAGTCCAACCTGATGAGGGAGGCACTAGAGAGACAAAGTCACAATATAATGGCCGCAGACGAGGAATGGAAGCACCCTGAAAATGTGCGTGGACGACATGGTTATCGGAGAAGCAATCAAAGAAGTAATCCAGAGGGGCACAAACACAGTACAAAAATTGGGCGTCTGAAAATGAGTTAGAAATAAATAAAACAAGACAGTACAAATGGTCTTCAGGAGAGGCGGCAAGTGACACCCTCAAGCTAGGCGAAGAATCGATACGACTACTAAACAAATTCAAATACTTATGCATTACACCGCAGCCAAACGCTAAGTCATCCAGCAAACACCGACAGGAGAGAGCATCAGCAGCTATAAGTACAATCTATAATATCAAAGACATAATGAGAACAAATCTAGAGACAGTTATGCAAATATCCCAGACAGTGATCACCCAATCGTCACCTTCTGTGTTCTAGAGCTAATATTGGAGCAATTTGTGGCTGGCGATTTGGAGAGACAAGAGAAAATTAAAACCAAATTCATCAAGAGGGCACTAGGTGCCAGCAAATATACACGGAGTAGAGTGGTATAAATGTTGGCTAGAGAAACACCATTTCTGGACTATCTGCAAATCAGGATGATTCTACCATTAACGGAACCAACAAGGGTGATGATGGGAGAAGAAAAGAGAAGCAGAAAGACCAGAGAAGGAATTTTAGGTACCAGACGCCATGACGATCAGAGTGGAGCATGACCAACCAACCAGAATGAAATATCTTTGGTTTGGCGACGCACGGAATCCATCATAAACGGTGTAAGACAAGGCAGTTCCACCAGACATAGGTATAGGTACAAGTTTCGTGATCAAAAGTGCAAAAGATATCACTTTTATGTTGAAAATGCATCGGTTTTTTTTGAACGAGTTGACAAGAAAAAACCCGGAATTATTAATGCTCTTTCGAATGCAATTTACCTATTATTACTGATTGTAACTGCATACAAGTATCAAAGTTTTGTTCGTTGATATTTAGCAATGTCCCCATGACACAAGATAGAAAATGCTGTATAGATATATTCAATTCAAAAAACGTCTATTCTCAGACGTAATAATCTCTTCGTTCTATATTATCTCAGTATATATTCTATCTCTTGTTTGCTTTAATCAGTTAATACTAAATGAAATCTGACTGATATTTCAACAATATAAATACAGTCTGATCGACAGTGTTGCAAATAATTAATACTGTTCGTCGGTAAGATGGAATATTACAGGTACTGCCAACTATGAACAACCAGACCTTACTATTTCTTATGGCACGCAGCATATACGTTGTGTAACGTAAACTCTCTTCTGAAGATTTTCATCACCGTTCATATGTGACATTTATTTTCCACAATGTGAGAAATTATTACATTCATATTGTATTCTGGAACTTTTTTTTAAAGAAATATTGTTATTCTTTTACTTTGTACAGTTACGTGATATTTAATGAAACATTGGAGACGATAGTGGTAAGCGAAGAGCTATATGCCACCTTTCTATTCCGTACTGTGAATTACCAAAACGTAAGATTAGAACTTAGCGTTACAAAGATATGAACACATTCAAAATGAATATTAATGTTCAGGAATATGTGTAACATAATATTTGACAGAAAATAATTTGATATAATTTATGTGTTTACATTCATAGAAACTTATACAGAGTATTTAGAATGAAGAGAACCTCATAGGTCGTAGACAAGACATTCAAAAATATATTTTGATTCCCTTGGAAATATATTAAACATATATATATTTCCAATCAAAGTATTAGGCATTTTACAAACAAAATCTGGTACAGCCAGTTTCACGAAAATCATAATTTTTGGAGGCGGATTTTCGTATTCTTGGAATAAACTTGGGCTCTATAACTAATATATTTATTACAAGATTTATTTGCACACTTACATACAAAAGTGAATGGATGTACTCTAATACAGCTCTGTCGTACAAGTGAACATCAAAGCCAGAGCTCTGACAGTATAAAGATATTTAATTTTGATCCAAGATTTTCATTTAGCTCCTGCACCAAGGAAAAGAACAAATGATTTCGTTTGGCGTCATATTTTGGTATTGTATATGTAACCTGATATAAATACTTTTAAATGTAATATATGTTTGTGTTACTGATATACAAATAAGTGTTATATTTCTGGTAAAAGTTGGTATAGAAATGATGTAAATACTTATAATGTTTGAAGTACTTAGATATAGAGTAGAACACTTCATTTAAGTGACATACAAACATTTGAAGATCTAGTAAAACATGTGAGGGTTTTGACATTCGGTATTCGTTTCGTTGCCATGGCAGAAAAAGAAAATCTACTTACTACTTTAGAAATGTTTAACCATGTTTAAAGTCAAACCAATATTTCTGAAATATTTATACTGATAAAAAGTATATTATATATTTCAAGTCGACATTGATTATTGTGTACTTCGTAAACGTTTTCAGTTATTTAAATATCTCCCACAGTGATAAAAGTTCTTGGAAACATTCCGTGAAATATGGAAATGTAATTTTTGTATGTAGGAGATATTTTATCTACTGGGATATTGTATATATAATAAAGTTCAAAAAACGTTCCATGTATAGGAGACAAAGTGATAGGACATTCTATTGTAAATCTTTGAGTGAGAGTATTCGATGTGTGACGATTCAGCTGACATATCTGTCCAACCCCCAGCTCAAGCCGAGCTAAACAACACATCCCTCCCGAACAACTTGCACCATCACAGAGAACTACACTATTGCCCTTTTTCCGGCCACGCCCTCCGATCACCGCTTAATAAGAAACCGCTAACAGAAGGAGGAATAACAGTACATAACCACCCTTCTGCCTGAAGAAAACCTCCTATACGTGACCCTTAAGGACCTCCCTGTGTATGTCACAGAAGCTGATGTCCAAACCCCAGAAATCAGTGTCTCAGTCACAACCACCAGAGAGTACAAATAGATTTTATATCCTCTCAGATGACAGCGCCAACCCAGATTATCCGGTTCTTGCCGATGCTAGTCAAAAGAAACGCAAGTTCTCCGTTTCTTCCCGACCACCTGAGCAAATGGATGACGACTGAGTGGCAATAGGATAACGATTGTAATTGTAATGAAAAGTAAAGCAAGTTTAATAAATATTAGAGTTACTTTTGCATAATGTCGACAGCAGTCATTGATGGACTTCAATATTACTGCATAGCCGTAAGAGATAAGCAAACATGACAGTACGATTGAGTAGATGTCATTAAATCTACATTTTGTATCAGAAGTATTACACTATAGAATAAACAGCTCTGAATAAATTTATTGTTATATTTTCCGATTCATGGAGCAGTTATAAACGATAAGACATAAATCGTGAACCACTTACCAACCGCCTCTTTTAAGATTTGACTAAGGTTTAAGTGTAATAATTTCTCCTGAAATTCATTAGAAACCAATATTCATAACTCATATTTCCTCTGATTATACAGGGATACCAATAGCTAATTTTAATATTTAGCAATGTTCCCATGATTCAAGAGCCAAGAGCCAAGAGCAGGTGCAGGTCGCCCGGCTTCTCCCGGGCGGAGGGTTACACGCCACGGTACCTATCCGCTGTGCGGATTTACCCGTGCGGTAAGATAGATGTAAGTTTTTGCGCAAGCTTGCGTGTCGTTATGTTAGACGGCGCAGTTGGCCTCTACTGATGCTTCTGGTGCCGGGATATAACCCCTTGGGGGAACAGTGCCCGTTCGACCCTGCTTTTGCGGTCGCTAGCGAGCCGACAAGCCGTGGTGGAACCAGTAGCGAGAGGCCAGATGGAAATTGGGTTGTTGGTATTGGTATTTCCAGGTCGTGCGCGCGTCCCAGGGCACGACTGCAGGTGTTAACCTGACAGCCGCGGCGAGGGCGTGAGGTGACCTGGCGGTGATTGTTAGGGGTAGGAGGAGAGGCAGAACCTACCACCCAAGGGCGTCCTTGGGTAGGCGATGGCTCCTCCGTCTCCTGGGGAGACGGTGGTCGTATTGACCAAGTGTGTTTACCAGCTGGTTTGGGTGGGGGGTGACCTTGGCATACAACGTGCGTGTTCGTTCGCGAACGACGTCTACGATGTATGGTATGCCAGACTGTGTGTGCAGGAAGTGAGATGGGAACCTGCGGTCGGTACCGTAGATCATCCCTAAGACCCTGTTCTGCACGGCCTGCAGCCTGCGGAGGGTGTTATGAGCCGAGCTCTTCTGCGGGCTAATAGCCACCCTCCACTTCTCAATCCACCTGCCAATGGCGTGGAGCTGACGCTGTAGAGGGGGGAGACAGTAGCGGACGTTCTTGTTCTGCGCCAGTATGAGGACGTCGTCGGCATACTGACACAAAACAGTGCGCGGTTCCGTGGGTAGGTCAGACATGTAGGCGGCGAAGAGCTGCGGGGACAGGGCACTGCCTTCCGGGACTCCAGCCGCTATGGGTCTGACAGAGGATAGCTTCCCCTCGACTCGCACTCTGAAGGTGCGGTCCTTGAGGAAGCTGCTGAGTATTGATAGGTAAAGAGGGGGGAGTTGTGCTTCTTTGAGTTTGAACAACAACCCCTGGTGCCACGTGGTGGCGAAGGCCGTCTCCACGTCCAAGAGCACAGCGATGGTTTTGAGGCCGTCCTGGAATCCCAGAGCAGCCTTCTCCGCCAAGCGCAGTAACTGCAAGGTGGTGGAGTGGCCCCGACGGAAACCGAATTGGTGATCCGGGAGTAGGTGCCTTTCCTTAAAGAGAGGAGTTAGGCGGGGGAGGAGCAATCGTTCAAAGATCTTTGAGACGATTGGGAGCAAGCTAATGGATCGGTAACTTTCCGGAAAGACGGGATTCCTGCGCGGCTTTAATATGCACACCACCCTTGCCACCTGCCAACAAGTTGGAAAGTGGCGCAGGGTGAGGCATGCGTTGTAAATCCGTGTCAAGTGGATCACAGCTTTCCGGGGTAGGTGCTGGAGCATGGTGGCTGTGACACCATCGTGCCCAGGGGATTTATTGGGTTTGAGGCTATTGATATGGGCGGTCACCTGCTTAGGGGTGACGATGGGTAGGTGGATCTCCGCATGTGGAGGTGGTGTTGCCTCGTAGATGTATTCCACCGTGTCCTCCACATGTTCGGTGAACTCGTCGTCTTGGGGGTCTTCCCTTGGTTCGAATTGACTCTCCAAGTCAATTGGCTTTCTCTTGGGGCTCGAACGTGGAGTGGATGCCGGTGCTCGGTCCGGTCCCTTCTGAGGGAGCGGATGATCCGCCAGGGTTGCTTCTCTGTGAGATCGACCCTCTGCATTGTGTGCTCCCAGGCCGCTGAGCGGTGCGCACGTAGCAGTCTTCTTGCCAGGGACTTGAACCGCCGGTAGACTGCTCGATGCTGGTGTGGCGGAAACGCTGCCATAGCTTCCGGACGACTGCTTTAGCTTTAAGCAGCTGCTGGAGTTCAGGAGGTATGTTTCTGTGGTTGTGGTATTCTGATGGAATGCGGTACGTGTGCGCCCGTACCACATTTAGAATGTGTTGGGAGAAGGATGTGGCTGCCGCTTCCAGCGCCTCGATAGAATCGATTCGTGGTCGCGGGTCTATGGTTTGGTTTAGGTCAAGGACGGCTGCATCCCAGTCAACCTCGTATGTCCAGTCTGGATTTAACAGAGCTGGCATATCAACGTTCGAGTCCACCGTCGAGTTCGTTGACTACAGAGAGGTCTAGATGGTATGTGAAGTTCTTGGTAATCATGATGTCGAGAACGTCCGGCCTGCCGCGGGCCGGGTAGAACGTAGGTCCTCTCGGTCCATGCGCGACGAGGTTTGGGTTACCGCTGATGAGACGGTAGAGCCCGCGCCCCTTGGCATTTGAGGTTCGGCTATGCCAGTGAGCATGCTTCGCGTTCAGATCACCTGCGATGCAGACCACAGGATGGAGGTTGAGGAGGGTGGTGTAGTCCGCCTCATGGCGTTTGAAGCACAACAGAGTGTCTCTGCATTGGGGTGAGTTGTGGGTTCCTTACCTGCAGGGTGTTGTGCCATCCATTCTTATATACTACATGAGATGTCCATTTTGTAACCGCGAGAGTTTATGCATATTCTATGTTCACTTCCTATAAATTAACGGGTATACAGTTTTAATACAGTTTCACATTTTATAATAACACTGATAATTTTAAAACATTTGATAGTATTTTAATATTCTAGATCTATTTATATAAGCAGTTCAAAAGCCAAGTATTTTACAAATACAAACAAAAATGGATTGGAAGTACATTTACAGAGTTAACTCAGATTGAGCTACAGAGAAAACAGAATCCTTCTTCATTTAAATAATGAATTAGATAAGCTCGACTGTAAGAAAAAGAAGACCTGATCATCGGTATTTAAGCACTACAAATTTCATGACACATCAAATGTATATTTTCAATTTACTAGAAATGTATCCTCAGAGTTTCTCTCATTATAGATGTCGTTTATATAACTGATAAACTGTAACAAAATGTTATTCCAAAAAAATGTAAATCACATTAAAACACCCAATTTATGTTAAATAGAGCTTTTGTAGATATTTTATATTTTGAATGAAGCATAAACCATAATTTTCTCAACAGGAATACGTTGTGTGTGTGTGTGTGTGTGTGTGTGTGTGTGTGTGTGTGTGTGTGTGTGTGTGTGTGTGTGTGTGTGTGTGTGTGTGTGTGTGTGTGTGTGTGTGTGTGTGTGTGTGTGTGTGTGTGTGTCAACAGCATAACATGTTAAAGTGTAAAATATTGCTACACTTTATAACGTACGACTTGAGACTGTTTAATGCTTTTTTGGACACTTAAGGAGTATAATCTGTTATTAGTTTGAATTTGCCAATACTTACCTTTCTCTTACAAGAAGAGTTGTTAATTCTTTTGTCCTTGATACATACAAAGAGATATTTGAAGGATTTGATAATCGCTTAAGTCTACTACATTCCAGTATACAAATGATTTTACAAACAATTGCCGGTCAGGACACCGGAGTATGAACAACCAGAAAAAAATAAGATCAGAAGGACAAATATGACAAACAGGTTTACTTAATACCAGAAAGTGTTCATCTCATTTCACTCAGGTAAATAAATGAGTGAACTACTTCATTAATAATTTGTTTGGTTATTTAAATGAATGTTAAAGCAACGTGAATGAAATTCAGAAATTAAATGTAATCGCAGTACATGAGCAATTAGGTATTGGGACTAATTGATCTCAAACGAGCTCTTCCCAAACATGAGATATATTTTGTAATTGTTGTCATTCTGTGTTTGAGTGTCATTCGTCACACACATCTGTGAGATGTGTAGATCATTTCTGTCCATTATAATTGTATACAAGTTCCAAAAAAAATTGATTAACTCTAAGTAGGTAACAATTTACATAGAAACCGTGGAAGGAATTTCCAAAATTTGTGAATATGTATAAGCTTTAGAAGACTTCTTTTCTGAGTACATTTATTGGTTACATTTATTGGTTCAATTTTTGTCTTAACATATATTATAACTGTTGCTTGGTTTTATGTCATACAGATAAATTAAATCTAAAGCATATCAAAATATATAATTACATGTTATTGTAAGACTTTAAAAACAAATATTAAGATCATCCTACGCTACAGTAGTTGGAATATGTTAACTTGTAATATGAGTATATGCTTTTAGACAAGAGACGATCTCTTAGTTATATTAATTGTACGCCAGGATACGTTGTTTATAACGATGTTATCTTGTTGTTCATAGAGGGCAGCACCTGTAATATCGATTAGAAGAGAACATAGTTTCTATTTATTTACAGAGCTTTATTACAAGTTCTAATTATGTTCATTAATTATGTCTTATTTTTTAATGATCCTTATGATATAAATATAAAGAGTACCCATAATATATGTCACCATAATATTGAACGAATAAATAATTGTACGTGAGAACACATGTCTGCTGAAGGAGATATATATCTACGTGTCTTCTACAGTTTTAACATGGTTATATGATCCTTGTAGGATTCTTAATTCAATCTTTTGTTGGAACTTGAAAACTTACAGAGAACAAAACCTAGGCAATTCCTGTGGATTGGAAGTATATTAATAGAATTAACTTACATTATATCGGGTGACTCTAAGCTCCATGGACCCCGGACTCATTTGAACATCATTTCATCCACCTCATTCATTGTACAATATGACTTAACGTTGGACGACGAAAATTACAAAATAATAATAAAATAAACAAAATGTTATTCCAAAAAATGTAAATCCCTTTAAAACACCCAATTTATGTTGAATAGAGTTTTTGTAGAGATTTTAGATTTTGAATGAACCATAAACCATAATTTTCTCAACAGGAATACGTTATGTGGTGTGTTGTGTGTGTGTGTGTGTGTGTGTGTGTGTGTGTGTGTGTGTGTGTGTGTGTGTGTGTGTGTGTGTGTGTGTGTGTGTGTGTGTGTGTGTGTGTGTGAACAGCATAAGTCAAACAGGGCAAATCTATCAAATACCAAACTTGGCGTTTAGGTTCATCTTCCAAGAGTACAGCACGTTAGAATTTGCAGAAATATCCGTAAACTACCCTTTATAAGGAAACATTTTAGTAATTTCTGATTTTCACATAGCGATCTATGATAATTTATTTTGAAATAAGATAAGTTTAGGATATTTTTTCAATACTTGAGTTGTTAGTTAATCATTTTGACACCATTTGGTCGTGTAAGCTAAATTCACAATTCATTTGTCAATTGTCATGTCAACAAGGCCAACACAGACATTAATTAAAACTTATAGTTCTAGTTGTCAATATTTACGTTACCAGTAGAAAATGTTAACTTTAAAGTCTGCAGTTGCAGTCCTAAGTGGCGGCTCATGTCGTCTATACCTAGGGGGGGGGGGGCTGCACTGATTATTGACATTTTAGCTTACCTTAATTATTTGAAGATGAACTGCATACGGCGACCTTCTTTGTAGCAAACTTAGTAACGAGGAGCGAAGGACAAGTGACGAGTGACTTGAACGTTTCAAGACGGGAGGTGGACAGTGTATTATCCACATAATTCACTGAATTATAAAATCGCAAGGTTATTAATACTTGAAGCAAAGGTGAGATCGACATATTCCTTTCGATGTATGTTCTAACCTCCCTTGTACTTTCCCAGTAACCTTCATAACAACTTGTTTCGACTGTCTTAACTCTGTAGAAAATTTTCTTCTGATAGCTCCTCAAAATCATTTCTCCTCATAGTCCGTACTCTATTACGAATGCCATTTAGACAATCTTAAATATAACAAATCGACAGCAAAACTTGCGTTCATGACCGCCGTATTGAATTTTTACAATTGTTAAGGACTTAACTTCAGACTTGTTAATTTAACAAGGGATTTAACACGAGTGTTACTCTAACACATATTAGTGAAATGCAATTTTTGCTTTAACTATTGCTTATCTCGTGTTAAGCCTTAACATCTGTTGGCGAAATTGGGCATCAGTGAATTTATAGATTAAAATTGGGACACCGGTCTTAATTATATGTATGTGCATTTCATGTTTTGCTCATATTATTATGCCATCTGGCACTTTTTCCAAAATCTTAACGTCATCTCTTTCTTTAGCCAGTGTGTACCTGTGCATTTGATACACATGACACTTTTTCGGAGACAAAGCTAATCTACAGACCACGGTACTCAAAACACTTTTTTTTTTTAGTTAACTGATGGAAGTTAATTATTTGTTCACACTAGCCATATATAGACAATTCAACATGAAAAATTCAATGCCATGTCTGGGATTTCAACCACGGATCTCCTGTTTTCGTCCAGTCGCTCTAACCCATTGAGCTACCATGGCCAATTTACCGTTCTGATATTAAACTCTCCATTTGAGTCGTGTATTTTCCCGGCAGACCACTAGGGGCTCTCGCATTCGAGATATACCGTTTGTGGTGACTTACTATCATAAAATGGATTATTAAATCATTCCTATCATAAAATTACTATCATTAATTGAGCGAATGGATGGAAACCAGAAGATCCGTGGTTCAAATCAAAGTCATGTAATTGAATTTTTCATGTTGACTCTATCTATGAAAAACCTTAGCCTATATACGGTTAGTATGAAGAAATGATTAATTTCCATCAATTAACTAAAATAATAAGAGTTAAATGATGAAGCCTGGGACTCAAGTACTTACGATAGTAAGACGCCATTAACGGTTTATCTCGAATACGAGAGCCCCTAGTGGTTTACCAGGGAAACATATGAGTCAAATGAAGAATTTAATGTCAGAATGGCAAGTTGGCCATGGAAGCTCAATGAGTGAGAGCTACTGGACGGAAACCAGAAGATCCGTGGTTCAAATTGCGGCCAAGGTATTGAATTTTTCATGTTGACTCTATCTGCCCTTTTTTTACTTACTGAAGTGAAAGCCACTGTTTTACTTGGTGACATACTTGATGAAGCAGCTACACTATCAAGAAAAGGCTCAAACCCCACACCACATTAACAATTGTCAGTATTTTTTGGAAGTACTTGATTCATTATTGACCTTAACACTTCCAATTTGACACTTAGCACTGCACGGGAACAGTACCAAATGTTTTGGAATGACTCCATGCTTTAACATCGTCTCCAACAAACTGTGAAGTCTTCTTCCAAAAAATTGTACTCGCACACGTGAAAGGAAGTACAACTTTCACTAGAAATTTTACAAATATCTTTCCACTTCTGTAGTATTGCTGGCTCCCGGGGAAATTTATAAAAGTGCACATTGGTGTACGGGCTGCATAGTCTTACGGACTGATAATAGCTCCTCCAACATTGTGGGAATTTGCAGGAATACTTCAGTCGACACTTGACACTGTGAATATCCTCTTACGAATAAGCAAACAAACGTGTTGAGATATCCTAAACATAAGAGAGATGTCGAATAGTAAATTATTGAATGATAATATAGCCAGGCAGAAAGTATTGTAGAATAGTGGCGTAACTCTTAGCTGTATAGACATAGGCTGATCAGAGCATCATTTCATCATTGAGTAAAGATCGAGTACTCCTAAAGCAATTTGCTTCTTGAAGTAACTGTTTCAGACCTTTTTCATAAACTGACAAGTTACAGCTTTGCAAACTACAACTTGTATCAGAAGCAAATTAAATGGCATAACTTTGTTGGTGGTATTCTAATCTATCTCCTGTAAAATAGAAAGTCCATATTGCTGGAAGAGTTTATCCTATCGCACTTTCCAGTGTTTTTATGACTACAATCACTACTTTATTTGGTTTGTCATTCATAAATTCCAAATACAGCAACAAACTATTCCAAAAGCTATGAATATTGATTTTATACCTGCAGGTGATGGAACATGATTGTAATCTCCAACGAAGTTCAGCTTCAACATTCACCTCTTGATTCTTGTATTTTAAAAATAAAGTGAAAGTAATGTAATATCAATAAGTTTTTATTTTTCCGTGAATGGTTTTCACAGCAAACCATTGAATATCGTGTTATGGCATCTTACAGTACAACAGCTATTTACAGTAGACCTCTGATAATAACAATTTTAAACACAAATAGCTTATTGTTCTCTGTACCCGGAGTAAATAGCCCAAATCAGGCGAGCTCTTCTTTCTTCAACAGCAACTTAGAACAATCCTTCCACATTGTAATTTTCAAGATGGCCAAACAACGGAATATCAAACCAGTACAAAATTAAAAGTTGTAGCAGAACCTGAATCAGTCAATCGCCTTTGTTATCATGGACGCTAGCGCCTCTATTTTCAGGTGGCAAACTAAAACCTCTTGTTGCCATTTCCCCTATCTCATCTTCACCTTTTTGGTACTGTGAGTGTACTCAATTATATAAGATACAAGTTCCAACAAAAATAATAAGCGATCTAGACATGAGTGCTTATTCATATGAAAAATTGCAGTGACAACCACTGAGATATATTTAATTTAGCAGTGTTCCTTACTGACACATAGCTGTTTGTTCGTTCGATATTCTCTCGTATATTCTGTAACTACTGCTTATTGCCATGTTACTAAAGTTGAATTAAATTTAAAGTGTATCTAATAAATAAAATTACAACTTACTATGAAACTTTGTAAATAATCAAAAATACTCTTCCCCGCGATAATATATTACAGGTGCTGCCATCTCTGTACTGCTGAGCGAAGTAAGTATATAGACCTTATGAATAACTTGCAAACCAAAATGTCTCTCCTAGGTACATTCAATTGAACCAAACATATCTGTTATGACGTCACCAGCTCCCGGAATTTAATGATAAGTCATAAGACACATTCTCGTCCTTATGGAGTATGTATTGTTGTTATGTATTAACACAGATAATCTTACTTCACTTAAAAAGTCTACATCACAATAAAGCACTCAGCTATTTCTGAGATGACTATTACTTATTATTGGTTTGAATTTTAAATACTTACACTTTTTGTTTATTCTATCATGTACATAGCAGGTACAAAAGGTATTGCATTCCACCCAGAAATTACATACCAAGCTTTAATTGATAATATAAGTTTTAAGGTGACAAGGTACTGCTTATCTCCACAATGATATTTACATGTTATTTGAGTGTACATTACTAAGACATCATTATTGATATGTACATGAAAATTTTCAGGCATGTCCTTGAGACCTTTATCTTTAATTGTACATATTGCTATTTGAAAATTTTGTACCGATAATTTTTTATTTCTGTTGTTTAGTTTGTGCAAAAACAAGCCCTGAGATTTCAGATAATTATATTCTTATTAAACAAGTATTATGAATCTCAGAGAAAAATCCCTTCTTATTATTATTCTTATGAGGCTGCTTAATACGCACAAACATTATACGTTTTGGTTGCTTAGTTTTTTAAACAAGTGAACTGGAACGTGAAAAAAATGAGAAACTGGTAAAAACAGTTTTAAAGTTGATATATTGATTACTGACTTCTCACATGAGTCAGAACATTCCTGCTCCATAGCCTTGACCCTCTCTATTCTCACTTGTTGTTTTCATTTGTCTTGCCTTCTTGGTCAGTTCTTCAACTATTTTGTCTACTTTCAGGTCTCGCAGCTCATCAATTTCTGTACATGACTACTACCATCACTAGCACATGTATTGTTGAACTGGACCTACTAACCTCAATATTACATGTGGTTTCATTGTCTATTCTATTTATATGTTCTACATTTACTGTTCTGTTTGAAGTAGAACCATTTCCTGTAAACTTTCTGTTTTCAAATGTTTTTGACTACCCATATCATATATTCACCAATAACTAGTACAAAATATTATTCGGAACAAATAACTGTTTCACAGCCAAAGACAAAAGAAAAAATACCGTCATTGGAGTTACAGTGGTACCAACAGAAAACTTGAATGATCTCTTACAAAACAAAGCTTAGTTCAGGAATATCTGTTCAGTATTACAGAAGTTATGATCAATTTTCTGAATGCTTACGAAAAGGGGCGTGGCAAAAACTTAACACCCACTAATATAATTAGCAAATTAGATATGAAATATTGCTCCAATGAACTTTTTAACTGTATATTTGTAATCTAGAGGGATGACACTATAATAAAATTGTAAAAATAATAAAGGTAAATTTTAACCCCAAGTGAAGTACTTTCTCAGGTTATGTCACTTTGATGTCATAAAATCCATTTAGTTAAGAAGGTAATGACACGTTTGTGAGTCCATCAACAGCTAAACTCAAAGGTCCAGATTGGTACTGCAGCATCCAAACAGAGACACGAAGATAAAGTATAAAGTCTAGCTATGCGTACAACTTGAGACTGTTTAATTGTGCTTCTATTTGGGCAATTTCAGATCTATAACTTGCAATTAGTTTGAAACATCTGAGCATCGCTTATGTCTCCGGCATTCCGTATGTAATTGATTTTAGAAACCTCTTCCTGTTAGAACAGCTGACTGTAAACATCCGCAATAAATACAATCAGAATAATAAAGGCAACAAGCAAGTTTAGTTAATTTTAGAAAACGTTTCTCTCATTTAATATAAAGTAAATAATTAAAACACTCCTGCAATTTGTTTAGAGTGGAGAAGGTAACGAAGGGAAACTCGCTAGATTAAATAAATATCAGAGAATATAAGCGACGAGGAGAATGTCAAACCATAGTACACGAATTATTGCTACAAGCTCTTCATAAAATTGCTGCTACCAAACATGAGGTATTTTGGAAATGCTCTCACACAGCACTACTGTGTTAAAACTGTATACCTCACGTACATCTGTGATATGTGGAAACTACTTCCAAATGTTTTGTTGTTAATAATTGTATACAAGTTTCAGCAAATGGAAACGACAAACAAACTAGCAGGGATTTTCATAATTGAGAAAGAACCATGGGGCAAAGCTTAAGGCCTTTTATTTATAAATTATTTGCCTGGTGCCGGTACAATGGACCGGGCTTACAGGCTCTAAATTTACATGGGTTTATAATTCTGGGTATGGTTGTTTATTGTCTTTGGGGTTCCTCTAAAACCCATACGGCGACCTGTTCTAAGGCCGCCGAGAACCAGTTTGATCTCGTTATTTGTCTTTCTTTTCCTTGATTTTATATTTACATATTTACACTGCGCTTATCTTCAGCGCGCGTTCGCGCACACACACACACACACACACACACACACACACACACACACACACACACACACACACACACCTGGGCATACCACGTACGTCCCAATATCACACGCACTACACTGTACAGACTTGGCTATGTACAATATTTACAATGTTCTCAGTTAGACTGTGCGGCAGTGGGAACCTGACTCCTGGGCTGCCGATGATGGCGGCATCTGCCGGGGAACGTAGCCTGAGCCAGGAAGGGTTGTGCGCGCAGAACTTTGCAGTCGTGTTGTTTTTTTATTTTTCTTCAATGAGCTTTGATTCTGGCGTGTTTTCGGTGCTTGGGTTCGCCTTTCCCAATATTGCGTATGGTGGAGTTTTGATGGTGTCGGATGCGCGCCCAGATGGAAGAGGCACGTTTGTTAATGGCCTGGTTGATGTAAGGGACGTGGGTTTCTTGGTGAATGGTGGCAGTTGTTCGGATAGGAGCAGACAGGATTTTGCGTAGGGTATGGACATACTTTAGGGCGGTGTTGGAGGCGTTGGCTCAGACCACGCAGGCGTACAGGACCACAGATAAAATAAAGGAACTATATAGGATGATCTTCGAACGCAGCTTATAATTGTATACAAGTTTCAACAAATGGAAATGACAAACAAACTTCAAAGACTCAGTTGAGTTGAGAAATAACCATGGGACAACTGAAGAATCGAGTCGTCCAAGTTTACCTGGACGGAATGGTTTCGCCCAGCACCTAGCCGCTTTCTGCGACTTTATCTGGGTAGTGTAGTAGTCTTTGTCTTTTGTCTCAAGCGTTTTTGTCGGGGCATAGGTTCTCTGATCTGTTGGGTTAAGCCGCTCAGGCTGCCGCCTGGGGTATATATTCCCAAGGCCGTCCTCACCCGACTCTCCGCTTAAAGAAGGGCGGAATGAAGACAGCACGATCAGAGGGGATAGGAAGCTATGTGGGGAAATTATCTAAACCCATTTCTGGTTCTGGTGTTATTCAGTGTGATGGAGAGAACCCCATCTGTCTAATAGCCCATGGCGTCCTTGGGGAGTTTGTACCTCCTCCTCCTGCGAGGAGCTCTGTGGTCATACTGACCCAGGGTGTTGACCAGCTGGTTGGAGTGGGTAGAAAGTTTTTGATGGAGGGTCCGAGATCTCTCTCTTACCATGTCCTCTATGTAAGGGATTTGGGAATATTCATGTAAGATGTGTGTAGGGAATCTACGCCCAGTACCATAGATCATCCTTAACGCCCGATTCTGCACGATTTGCAGTCTGCGGATTGTGGTCGGAGCCGCCAATCCCCAGACCTCGCACCCATACAGAATCATGGGTGGAATAATCGCACGGTACAGACGTAGTTTGAGGTGTGCCGGCATGTTGGACCTGAAAATGGGGTACAACTGCCTGAGTGCAACATGGCCTAGTCCCGCCTTAGCCCTGACATGGGGAGTGAAGTTTAGCCCGCGATCAAGTAGGACAACCAGGTATTTAGCCGAGGAAACCCATGGGATTTGCCTCTGCCTCAGCCTCAGCGTTCCCGGTGGTCGCCAGCGTCTGACCTTAGCCAGCAGAAGAGCTGAGCTCTTCCCTGGACTAATAGCCATCCTCCACTTCTCACTCCAGCGGCCTATCGCTCGGAGCTGTCGTTGCAGAGGCGGAAAGCAGAACTTGACATTTTTATTACGTGCCATAATGAGAACGTCGTCCGCATACTGGCACGTAACTGTCTGTGGTTCTGTAGGGAAGTCAGACATGTAGGCCGCGAAGAGCAACGGTGATAGTACACTACCCTCCGGGACCCCCGCAGCTATGGGTCTGACACTGGAAAGCTTTCCTTCCACTCTCACCCTGAAAGAGCGATCCCGAAGGAAGCTGCTGATCAGAGCAAGATAGGGAGGAGGGATGTTAACTTCCTTGAGCTTGTACAGTAGACCCTGGTGCCAGGTTGTCGCAAAGGCCTTTTCCACGTCCAACAGAACCGCAATGGTTTTGAAGTTCTCCTGGAATCCCAGGGTTACCTTCTCAACCAATCGAAGCAACTGCATGGTCGTGGAGTGCCCCCGTCGAAAACCAAACTGGTGATCCGGAAGGAGTTGTCTGTCCTCAAAAAGAGGTGTCAAGCGGGTTAGGAGCAGTCGTTCAAACATTTTTGAGACAACTGGGAGAATACTGATTGATCGGTAGTTGCAAGGAAAGACCGGATCCTTGGCGGGTTTCAAGAAGCACACCACCCGCGCCTCCTTCCAGTATAACGGGAAGTGGCGTAGGTGAAGGCAAGCATTGAATATCCTCGTCAAGTGAATGACAGCCCTCTTGGGAAGGTGCTGGAGCATGGTCGCAGTGACGCCATCATGTCCAGGAGATTTGTTAGGTTTGAGCTTTTTGATTTCAGAAGCCACCATTTTAGGGGTGACTATAGAAATATGGATCTCCGCGTGTCTCGGTGGTGGGTCCTCATAGAGGAACTCCACCTGCGCCTCCACGTGTTCAGTAAAGTCCTCGTCTTGGGGGTCCTCCCTTGGTTCGAATTGGCACTCCAGATAGTCTGCGAACGCTGTGGCTTTCTCGTGTGGTTCAAAGGCGAGCCTCCCACGAGTGCCATTCAATGGATGCTGGTACTGAGTTTTGTCCTTGCGTAAGGACTTGATTATTCGCCATGGTTTCTTTTCCTGAAGGTTGATGTTCTGCATGGTGTTTTCCCAGGTGGCGGCTCGATGAGCTCGAAGCAGTCTTCTTACCAGGGATTTTAACCGCTGGTAGACTGCGCCTATCCTGGGATGGCGAAATCGTTGCCACAGCCTCCGTACGGTAGCCTTGGCTTTTATCAGCTGCCGAATCTCGTTGGGAATGATTCCAGGATTAAGCTTGTTAGTCGGGATGCGGTATGTGTGTGCTCTTACAATCTGTTGGATTTGTTGGGAGAAACGTGTCGCCGCCAGCTCCAGCGCCTCAATATCATTGATACGTGGGCGGGGATCGAACGTTCGGTTAAAGGATTGTATGGCTGTATCCCAGTCAACCTCGTATTCCCAATCAGGGAATATCAGTGCAGGTGCACTGATATCTGTGTCGACTATGACAGGGTCATGGTCTGAGTCCATCTCATTAACTACTGAGAGGTCCAGATGGAATGGAATGTTTTTGGTGATCGTGATGTCTATGATATCCGGTCTGCCGCGAGCCGGATGACACGTTGGACCTCTAGGTCCGTGCGCGATCAGATTTGGGTCTCCGCTTATGAGGCGGTAGAGCCCTCTTCCTCTCTAGTTATTGTTGCGGCTATTCCAGAGCCCATGTTTCGCGTTGAGGTCTCCTGTAATGCAAACCACTGGGTGTAGGTTCAGTAGGGTGGTGTAATCTGCCTCATAGAAGTGATGGCCAGGTGCGTCGTAAGCAGCTATCAGTAAAGAGTCTATGCCCCCAATGGCAAGTCGGATGGCACAGGCCTCAACATGCTGAAGCGCTGGAAGAGGAAGGGGTGTATGTGTGATAATGTTTTTGAAGGAAAATGGCTGTTCCGCCCCCCTGCCGGCCGACTCTATCGGTCCGGTGGGTGACGTAATTGGGCAACGAGAAATTTGTACCAGCCTGTAGATGCGTTTCACAGACCATTAGAATGTCAATTCCATAGGACTGCACAAACTCAAGCACACCAGGATACTGTGTCCCTATCCCATTCGCATTCCAGAATGCGACCCGCAATGGTCTCCGAACAAGTCTGGGGGCCATTACAATGGGACAACCATTTAAAAGTGAAGATATATACTTGCTTTAGAAGACCTTCTTTCTCATGTAAACATATTTATTCGTTCATTATTCTCTTGGCAAATATTACAGCTACTTTTCATTCTCGTGGAATTAAACAACAATTAAATCTAGTTCGTAATTAAAGAACGTAATTACAAATCATTGCAAATCTGCATAACTAACGACAAAGTTTCAACTGCGCTACACGATATTACAGGTAGAGCCATCTATGGACAGAAAGACGAAGTTGTTAAGATACCTCCTGGTGAGTAATGAGTATAATTGAAGGACCGTCGCTTGTGTTATGATATCTATTTATAATGGTAAGTTAAAATATTATGCTCACATTACTTGCTCAACCCACTCTTCTAAAAGGACTAAGCTGTTTACAGAAGTAATGTCATTACACATTTCGTTGTATATACAACAGAAATACGAGAGACTCAGAAGGTTTAAGATGTAGCTGACTGTAAGTATTAATTTCAAAATGAAACTTGAATCACAAATAAAGCAGTTGTAGCCAACTTGTTTATCAGAATACTAACTTTACGTAAACCTCATTTTGGAGAATACTTAGCACTCATTTGTCTACAACAATATCGCTGAGAAGATCTTACTGACATTATCTGGTTATAATTAATAATTTATGTCAACTTCCTTCTTTATCTTATTAAGGAGAAATAACTTGTTTTTTGTTTCTATATTCTAATACATCTTTAAAGAGCTAAGCTGCACTCTTTTGTTTCTCGTGCTATTTTGGAAATAACATGAAATATGAAGATACCATAGAAAAATCTACTTTTATAACATTTAACTGTCACTGCAGTTTCTTGTTTTCCGTTTGTGTGTAAATCTAAATGTACAAAGAAACTACTTTTGTAAGGATTTATCTTAACATCTTAGCAGATAGTAAAATAAAGCTTTGTAGGAAAGTGGATTGAGAAAGATCTTGTGACACATAACAGACCTTCTGTTAGTTACATTTATTGTCCGCTAGGAGTTACAAACCTTATAGCTACTGTCTTGCTGCCCATAGATGTCTCTGCCTGACATATTAATTAGCGCAAAGGAAACTTGTAACAATTTCCTAAGATATAGAATAAATTGTACTTATATTGTTTATATTTAGTTTATATTTAGCAGTTTAATGTTGTGTCAAAATAACAAATTCCAGTCTCTTGGAGTGTCTAAGGCCCGGTTGCATAAAACATAATCTAAGTTCAAGCAAATGAAAATTAACTTCAGTCAAACTTCGAATTTTGTTTGTATAAACATTGATGGAGGTTCATGGCCTCTTGATCTAAGATCAAATCTAACTTGTGAATTTTCTCCAGTTAACTTGACTGAACTTAGATCAGCATAACTGCAGAATTTACAAATATAGTTTCCGAGTGGTGCAGCTTTAAATAATAAATAAAGCATTTTTGTGGTTACTTGCATAAATAACTAGACTCTTTATTTCTCAAATGTATGTTAAAGATGCATTGTTTGCGTTCATAACCTATACATTTGTATTATTTTCAGATTACTCTGATATTCCTGATGATTTGAATTTTCAAATTGAAAGGTGTCCTAGTGTTTTCCAACATAGGGAAATCCCATCTCAGAACTAAATAACACAAAAATCAAAATGAGATTAGGACTATCAAAGCATGTAGTTGAAGAACTGGAGTACAGGCTACATGCACAATTAAGAACAGAAACCCTGAGGAAATACGCACATAATCCAATATTTATGATCCTTCTCGAATTACGGTTCTATGTAACTGAAATCTTCCAGATGGTGATTGGGAATATATTTAATATAAATAAAGGGACTGCGTATAGAACAATACACAAAGTTACAAGGAGATTGCAGCTTAAAGATCTCATTTCATCAGGATGTCTGTGGAAAACTGAAGTAAATTAACGTTAGCTGAACGCATCTTCTCTTTGCTTGAACTTGCATTTTTTGTTCATGTCTCCCAGCTCACAGTACTATAAATAAATAAATACTAAATAAATAAATACTATAAACAGACGAAAATGGAAAAGATGTACATTGACCATATAATGAAGATAAAGTAAGCAAAATAATTAACTATTCGATAAACACTATTTCAACATGGAATAAATTCCTATACGGTTTATTTAAAATAACATTCTTTCTAGGACGAATATCCATAAGGCGAAAGATTTATTTAGTTTTTGTTATGTCTAGATTGGCTACTCTCTGCTCGTGTATTAAACAGAGTCGAAATGTTCCGATAATTCTCGAATCCTTTCGATATAACACGAAAGTTACACGTTTGACGATGTTGCCTCCTAAGTTTTTTTGATCTCAGATCAGTAGTAAACGGCGTTCATCTGTTCTAAGATCAGCATGTTACAACTCACGTGGGTTCATAAACTTAGTTCAATTTTGATCTTCGATTATAAATTAAATGCAGTTAGCGATTTTTATAGATCCGGGCCTAAGATACATGACTTTCTCTACTCTTACAAAAAGCTATACTTACAGTATTTATTCCGCTGTCTACTTCATGTTAAACAAAATGTATGTTCTACCCCATTCAGCGACTCTTTGCCTTCCCCGAGATTGGTGCAGGCTTTGGCGGTTGCCCATCAACCCGGAGAAAAGCCAACTTCCCCCTCATTCAGCTACTCTGGGCGAAGAATAAGATGGAAGAATTCTATCAAATACCTGAGAGTGAAATTGGACAAGGGCCTCACTATTCGGGAGCACATCCAGGAGCTGTCACATCGGGCGTGGGGGGCCTCGGCCTCGTTATGTCTCTTGCTGCGGTCTGTGATGTCAGCTACCCTAAAGTTGCATCTCTTCCGGGCTTTGGTCCTGTCCGTTACGCTTTATGTGTGCGACGTCTAGGACATGGCCGCAGTCTCTAAAGTCTGTCTAGGCAACACGAGTGCAGTTGCGTTTCAAAGGAACTTTACCCTACCGCCCACTAATGACCGTCATAAATCTATCTCCACACTTCAGAAATGGAACACTGTCGTTGAGGACCAATAGCAACCCTGATTTTCTGGAAATGACAGTCGCATGTCTACTCCACGTGGAGTCTCAGTAGCCAAAGTTCCAACTTCCAGTTGATCTGTTTCATTACGTGCAGAAAGTCGTTCTGTCACGATGTGGAGACCCTGGGAGGGAAATGCAAAAGCAAATGCAAATGAAATAGTAGATAACTTTCAGTCAAGTGAAAATAATCAAAGTGAAGGCAATAGTGTGAATAACTGGGCCGAGTTACATTACTGCAAAAGCCTCCAAATACAAAGTTATAACGGGAACTGTTTCTGAGCAAATTAAAGCGCTTGTTTGGAACATATATAAATATTTGCTGACAAATAATCTTGGTGAGGGGACATGCAATGAATGTGATGATAAATTGTGGGTATTCACAGAAATGCAGTAAGAAATATTGTGACGAAAGGAATACCAAAGACGCCGATCAAGTGTGAAAACAAAAGGAAACGTTTCTCTAAAGTTTCGATAATTTCACATGCGATTTAATTCGTCGAGAAATTTATAGATTCTATGCAAAAGGGAGAGCGTCCACCTTAGACGAATTGGTTGCACATTTGCAAGAAATTTGTGATTTTCCTTATGGGCACTGCACTTTGCGCGGTCTGCTAACGGAGCTGGGTTTCAAACTCCGTAATTTGAATAAGATAAGCGTTATAATGGAATCCAGTACAATTGTAGCTTGGCGATATATACTTTTCAAACCTAAGGAAGTTTTGCAGTAATGGACATAAGATAATTTATTTAGAGGAAACCACGTACGATACCCATGACGTATCGAGGAATGTGGTAACCTTGCAGAAAGGACTGGGAGAAGGAGGGCCTGTGTTTTAAAACGATTATAAGGGCTCGTCAAAAGATGAGACCGACCTGCTTTCGCGTTGACTAGACTGTTACTTCAACGTGTACAGAATAGTTGTCTACGGGTAAACCATTATGTATACAGAACATTTCAAGGCCCTCTCAAATTAGGGGTTGTTCAGATTGGGTTGGACTCGAGGGGGCAGTGAATCCCGATACCCGTGGGAGAACGGGTAAGTCTCCGGACGGGGTTGAGGCAAGCCATCAATATTCCCGCGTACTACCTAGCATAGCTAGTAGAAAGTGTGTAGATCGCCAGGCGGCCCTAACGAGGTCATATCGGTAGCCTTCCCATTTTGGGGTTGGTGCGCGTAAGTGGCGTATCCACTTCCATCCCGCCTTGAGTCCTTCGACCAGATGAGGGGGGGGGGCATGTTAGTAACCCAGGGTTTGTCCTATGGAAAGCGCCACGGAGGACGCCGGGCGCCCTTTGGAACAGCTTGGATATTCCCTGGTTGGAAGAGGTCCGGGTCTTGCTATACGGTTCCAGGACCAATTGGAGCAGAACCTCTGGACTCATTAACTGTATACAGAACATTCCCCGTGAGTTTACTCCACGAGGCCTTATCTCTCCACTCTGTGGAAGATGAAATTAGACAGTGGGCCACCAAATTCTGTACACGTTACTAGCACACCAGAGCGCCCTAGTTATTTCCCTAGGTACTATATTCCACGCTAAACCCATACCGGCTGTCCCGCATATCTTGCGGTCCATAACCGTAACCCTAAGTCCACTACACCAGGATTAACGAAATTTACCTTCCCGAGTTCTTTGTCTGGACTATCAACAATTATAGGGATTTCCTCTTCCAAAATTAATTATTTTTTCCACCAGCGGTACACGAGGACCGTTGTAATTATAGTTTATGAATTATTTATTTTTCTAATCTAACAAAACTACCAGCGGTGCATTCGTATAGCTGTGAATGTTTACTTACGTCATTGTCATTGTCTTCAACGTCTAAGTACTGCAAATTTACCATGATAAGTTCCAAAATCTCGTTACGTGCTATTTCTTTCCAAAAGACATGTTCTTGTAGTTTATCTGATGTCTCACTGCAAAACAATGGGCGATCATTCGCCTCTCGCTACTTTTTAAACGTTTGCCTCGATTGTGTTTTATTTCGGCTGAAGCACCGGCCAGCCCCATGATGGAAAGCTTACTGATTTTAAATTGCATATACATAAGCGTTCTTTGGTTTGTGAGGTACGTGAGATGTACAGGAAATACAGTGTTAAATATCAGAAGTAACTCCACACTATAAACAATAACATCTTAATCAGCATTCAACTCGGTACAGACCTCGTTGTGAGAGAGCTGTCTGGTATAGGAATACAACAATATTATATAATAGCATTGTCCTTTAGTAATTGTTAAATAAAATGCAGGTTAATTTAACATAATAAGTTAATAGTGCGTATAATTTCACCTGTCTTTTGTCTAATCTGTATATAGTATACAGAACACATCTATGTGATATGTGAAGCACAAAGATAAAATGAGAGGCTATTGCGTTTATAATAATCGAAACATTTGCATACTTTTCTCTCTCTGAATTAGCTCGCACAGAGCAGTGAACACAAAACTACTTATAGTACTGTACTTAAAGGAGAGGTTTATCGTACGTATGCAAATAAAAGAAAACGTCCATTAACTTCGCTAAACCAATCAACAGCTTAACCATTTTAACAGCATAACCAACATCGTTTTGTGACCGAACTGATTTCTGTTAACGATGACTTTGACAGTTTGGCGGGAAACAAGCCATTGTTTGGAGGAATCAGAAGTTTCGGTGATATACTCATTTATCATCGCAAGTGACAATTCTCCTGAGAAATCTATCATCTATAGGATTACGGATAAGCTGACGGCAGATATCCACTCTACGTTCAGCCTGTTGAGGTGTCAGTTCCTGAGGTACAGATCTACAGCTTCTGTATGACTTCCGAAGAGTCTTAATGTGTCGATGTCTGGTATCCCTTCATGTACTAAGTTCTTCTGAAAGACTACGGGTGCTTTTTTGCGGATTTTCTCACAAAACTTGTATCCTCAATATTGTGACGTTAATATTTTGATACACTTTTGAAAAAGACAAAATTGGTAAAAATTGTATACTTGGAAGATGGAATAATATCGGTACACGTGACATCCGGTCGCGTAGGTTTGCTGGGCTGTTAGGCGGAGGTCGAAAGCCTTGCTGACATAGCTAACGAAGCAGTGAGTCAGTCGCTACTTCGGCAGAGTTTCGACATTTAAACCCCAGGGATTTGGCCCAGACGGGAGTAGCCTCGCACGTGCTACCGGAATCTGCGTCGCCCGATTCTCTGAAGGCCACGTCTATAATCTTCAAGAATGAACATCAAAACGCAAGGAGCAGGAACCATAGGCCAGGACAATTGTCCTCGTATAGATAATTTCTTTTGGTTTTGGGTAGATTGTAGAATAAACGCTAGTTAGCCAGAACTACGTGTCGAATTTTAACTTAAGCCAACCCTGCCTGGTAACCCAGACCTTGGTACGAACATCTCCCTTCTGAGCTACCCCCTCTAGTAACGTCAAATGGGAAAGCGTAATTTACCTGCCATTTGGCGCAACCGTGAACGTTACAATATTCCATAACTTAGGTCTTCCGAAACGTGGTAAATCTTCAGTGTTTTCATGTGTATTGTCGAAACGTTGGTACTATCGTTGTGTCACACGCTCACTAACGACAAGTCCTCATTACACATCACATATCCTTCGAGCTGTGACAGAGACTTTGTAATCTTGTTTCCTGTAATGTTTTAGAAGGGCTCTAAGCTCAGACTTTGTTATCTCCATTTTGTGATTGTTTATTAACAGCTGAAGACTGATAAATGCTCGCAATGTACGAAACACTAGACATGGCATCATGTATATAGCATGGCCAAACCAAAGAAACTCAATAAATGCCCCAAAACAAAAAACTGAATTTATTTATGAAATCACCTAATACAAATGTCGACTGTAAACCGGATATGTTTGAATAGTAATTCATGGATCAGTAGTAAATGTTTGTAAAATTGATCAAAAGGGAGGTCATGGACACTACATGGGTTAGTGCCACTTTGTACTCTGTGGCCTAGAGTCGCATTTCGCGCTAAGTCTTGTGTTCATTAATGAGAAAGTGTTAGTATACGGTCCTAAGAGCGACCCTGTAGCATCGGACCTCCCCGCTAAGACGTCCTGCCAGCCGTTCTTATATACTAAATGAAATGTCCATTTTGTGTCCGCGAGAGTTTACATATTTTACGTTCACTTCTTATAAATTAACGGGTACCTAATTTTAATACACTTTCACATTTTATAATAATACTGTTATTTTTAAAACGTTTGATAGTGTTTTGATATTCTAGCTCTATTTATATAAGCAGTTCAAAGCCAAGTAGTTATGAAATACAAACAAGTATGGATTGGAAGTATATTAACAGAATTAACTCAGATTGAGCTATAGAAAAAACAGAATCCGTCCACATTTAAATAATTAAGTGGATACGTTTGACCATAAGGAAAAGAAGACCTGATCATCAGTAGTTAAACACTACACATTTCATGACACATCAAATGTATATTTTGAATTTACTAGAAATGTATCCTCAGAGTTTCTCACATTGATCTATTTTTACTTATTGTTATCAGAAAATGTTCCCAGAGCCATAGCTCATGCTAGGGAACAGTACAGAAATATATAATATAATGGCAAACAACCCTTAATAATACTTATATTACATTTTCATAGTAGCAATGAATTACCGTACAAGAATAACATTTATGAAACATACAAAGATACAAACATTCACTATAACTCAAGAAAATATAGTAACAAAGAACATTACATATTCTATGGGACTCTCACTTATTCTCACTTAAAAGCTAATGTGAAAATATTTTGGAAGAAATAAAAACCAGATCCGTTCAGAAGAGCAAACAAAATATTATCCATTCATTGAAACAAAAAGCGTCATATACACCAAGGCAGACAAAGGTAACAAAATAGTCATAATGGATAAATCTGATTACCTTGAAAAAATGGAAGAAATGCTAACTAACAGTGAATATGAAACCATTAACAAAAATCCATTAACAGCTTGCATAAAATCATTTGAAAAAACAATAGCAAATTCAAGTATAATATCAAAAAATATACAGTTAAACCAGATAACCCAACCTTACCTAGACTTTATGGCTTACCCAAAATACACAAACCATCCATAACAATGAGACCTATAGTTAGCAGTATAAATTCACCAACATACAAACTTGCAAAGTGGCTAACAAACAAATTCAACTCATTGCCAAAATTCGATAGCCTAAGCATCAAAAACACCTATGAACTTATAGAACACATTAAGTATACTGAACTAAATGAAGAAGACACACTAGTCTCATTTGACGTTAAATCACTGTTTCCCAGCATACCAGTTAAACAACTCCCAACATTGATAGAAAAATGGCTCAAATCACTTGGAATGTCATCACTTGAAATTTCAGATTACATTGAACTAACCAAATTATGCATAGAACAGAATTTCTTCCAGTTTCAAACAAAATATTTCCATCAAACTTCTGGTTTAGCAATGGGCAACCCCTTATCACCCTTCCTGGCCGATCTGTACATGAGTGCACTAGAAATAAGGATCACTAAAGGTTTCCCATGGATGTTCAAATTCTGGCAAAGATATGTAGATGACATATTTGCCATAGTGCCAAAAAAACACATCAGTGATGCACTAAAAGTTTTAAATATTCAAGAAAAAAGCATCAAGTTCACTGTAGAAGTTGAAAAAGACGAGTATTTACCATTTTTAGATCTAAAAATAATCAGAAATAAAAATAGAACAAACTTTGGCATTTACAGAAAACCAACACAGACAGACAACTTACATAAAAGCTAATGGCTACAATCCAAGATACCACAAACAGGCAATCTTTAATAGTTTAGCACACAGACTGGTCAACATCCCTCTCACAGCAGAAGAATACAAAATAGAATACAACAAAATTATTGAAATAGCACAGAAAAATGACCTTCCCAAATCACTAGTAGACAAAAAAGTGAACTTAGCAAAAAAGAAAAAACTACTAAAGGAAACCACAACCCTCTCAGCTACAGAAACTAAAATGATCTTCAAAAAATTCACTTACCATCCATGGGCCATTGATAAATTCAAAAAGTCTTCAGAAAACAAAACATTCAACTAGCTCCAGTGAACTATTACTCCTTAAAAAACCTAATTTGCTCAAACATCAAAGATGCCATTCCATCTAACAAAAAATCTGGTATATATCACATTGAATGCTGTGACTGTAGTCAAATGTATATTGGAAAAACCAAAAGAAATTCAGAAACAAGAGCAAAGGAACACTTTAGGAACATAAAATACAAACAATTAGAAAAATCAGCAGTTGCCACACATTTTTGGGGAAAAAACCACAACATAAATCCAGAATCAAAATTACTAAAACATACAACAGGAAAAGAAGAACTGTCCACATGGGAACAAATCTTTATTTCAAAAAATAGGAACAAAGTATTCAATTTCGACATCCCCCAGAAAGATTTGTTCAGCAAGTTCCTCGAACTGCCACCAGAGGAGACCGATGACAAAATATTGCCAGCTACACCAATGAGAACAAGTCGATGTCCGGCTGAAGATAGAGGGAAGGCCTCAGAAACCGGTTCCGGGAAAATTTAAAAGTGAGTGTTGTTTTGTGTTATTACATGACTCCCAATTAATTTAATTTATACAACAACACTGTTTTCAACACTTCCATGAAAGGATTTATGTTTAAACCTGTTTCTGACCAAGTAAGCATTATTTCCCTTGATCAGCAGGATGTGTGATTCATTGTTTAAAAGATGGAGAACAAGCTGAGGCCTGTTACAGGCAACCTGTGAATTATTTCCCTAAGCCAGCAGGATGTATGATTCACCAGTCCAAAGTACATGTTTTGTCAGTCAGTAGAATTTACGCTTAATCACAGATGTGCAGATGTGCACACAGATGTGCCCAAACTCAAGGCATCCAAAATACATGTTACAGAACAATGGTTAAAGAAATTTCCAAATCTTGCTCAGCCTATTTACGCAACAATATGGTCCTTCTATGTAAGGGTACTGCCTAGAATCAAAGCTAGATATGTGATTTATGTTACTCTTTCAATCACTGAGTTATCAACATGTATCTTGTTATTTACTACTGGTACGTATGATCTTTTATGAAATAACATATATTTTGTTTTACAGACATTTAATGTTAACTTATTGCCCTTAAACCAGCTATTCAATGCATTCAGGTCTTGCTGTATGTCATATATCAGCTGGTGCTCAGAGAAATCTATATATAACAAACATATATCATCAGCAAACATAGGCAGTTTACCTTTAAGTCTTAAACATCCTATGTCATTTATAAAAATTATAAATAATATAGGACCTTATACAGAACCTTGTGGAACACCATGATGAACTGTTGAAAGAGAACTGGAAATGTTCATATTTACAAATTGTTTCCTATTACTGAGATAATTCTGAAACTAGTTGAGAGGCAGTCCTCTTACACCAGCATACTCAAGTTTCTTTAGTAATAAAGTATGATCTACAATGTCAAAACCCTTTTTTAGGTCAATAAATAAACCGGCAGCTAAACTATTTTTATCCAGAGCTCTTTGAATATGTACAAGAGTATCTTCCGTGACAGCAAGAGTACTAGATTTGTTAATAAATCCATACTGATGATTGAGAAAAGAGTTGTGGTTTTCTAGATGATGTAATTAGTTAACTTTTACTACCTTTTCCACAATTTTGGGAACTACAGGAATAATATTTATTGGTCTGTAATTACTCTATTACCTGTCTTATAAATTGGGACAACTCTTGTGATTTTACAACCATCAGGTACTGTATCTGAACTAAATGATAATTTAATAAATATTGAAATGTGTGGAACCAAACTGTACTTGCACTTTTATTAACAATTCATTTGATAAAGTATTATCTGTCTTATTACCTTTATTTTTTATTGTTGCTATTATTTTTAGAACCTCATTGTTATCTGTTGGATATAGAAAAAGACTATATGGTACTGAACTATAAGGTGGTGGAGTATATTGTGTAGCTATACATTTCTACACTAGCTGATCAGCTATATTTACAAAGTATTGGTTAAAACACTCACATATTTCTAACTGATTTACTATTCTTTGATTATTTTCTATTTGATTGCACTGTTCTAGGGTTTTATTTCTTAAGATTCCATTTACTGTCATCCATACCTTTTTTGGATCATAGGAATTATTCAGTTTATTCGAGTAATATGCTTCTTGAAGTTCCCTTTTCATTTTGGATACTTCATTTGCACACTTTTTGTACACTTCGATTGCTATCGGAGAGGTAAATTTCCATTTTGCTTTGCTATACAGTAAGTTTTTGTTTTTAACTAAAGCCAAAAAGTTACTATTAACCCATGGTTTATGTGTCAGTTTATTTGACACAACCTTTCTGTACCTGTCGGAGAAGAACTGAAACCCCTTCCTTTATAAATTGCATTAATCAGTTATAATATTTATTAGGGTCATTTGTGACACAGTTAAATCCAGTATCTTGTATAAATAAGGAAAATCTATTATGATGTATAACGTTACATTCTTGAATTGACATTCTGGTATTGATATACTTATCATGAAGGGCATTGCAAAGATGTTCTTTTATCTCAGAAACTATTTCTAGTTGCTTTATTAATACTCGTCACTTACTTGTTTATATTTATGAGAGACTAGTTTCAAAGGCATTCGCCTCCATTTTCAATCTCTTTTCGACTGGCATCTGTTGTCTTCTCTCTCTCTCTCTCTCTCTCATGGCAGAACTATGAACTTCTTTGTCAAATTTTCTACTGGTGGGATTTCAAATTTCATTACGTGATCCTTATTTTTCCACATGAATATGTTCTCCCATGTTGTCAATTTATTTTGGTTTAGTACTCCTTTTAATAATTTTGGATTTGGATCAATGTCATGATTTTCATTATAAAAATGAAATGCTACTTCTGACTTATCTTCTTGTTTTAATCTGATGTTTCTAAAGTGCTCTTTGACTCTGGTTTTTAGATTTCTTTTAGTTTGACCTATGTAGCATTTTTCACAATTCTTACAACTTATCTGGTATATTCCGGATCTGTTAACTGATGGGATTTCATCTTTTGTTTTTAAATTTAGCAATTTTAAAATTGAGTGTCTATTAGTAGGTGCCAAGTTGATATTTTGTTCCTTGAAGATCTTTTTAAATTTATTAAATGTTTTTGGGTGATATGTGAATGAACTGAATATGCTGTTGCTTTCTTTTTGTTCTGTAAATGTGGTTGCTTCCTTAATGGTTTTCTTTAGTTTAGCTTTTCTTCAACACTAAACTTTTGTTGTATCCATTTTCTTCTGCTATGTGTAGTATTGCTTTTTGTTCTTTGAAATATTCTTCTTTTTCCATGAGTATGTTGACTAGTCTGTGTGTAAGGCTGTTTATAATAGCATGTTTATGTGTAATTGGGTTGTGGTTATTATTCTTTATGTAATTTTCTGAATGTGTTGGTTTCCTGTAAATTCCAAATTTTATGTTTTTATCGTTCCTGATGATATTTATATCCAAGAAAGGGAGTTGTCCATTGATTTCCTTTTCTATTGTGAATTTTATAGTCCTTTCTTGCAGATTGAGTAATTTTAATGTATCTTGTAAATGTTTATTCGGTACGATTGCAAAGATGTTGTTAACATATCTATACCAAACTTTGAAGATCAATGGGAAGGACTTTTTGATTTGTGTTTCTGATGCACTCATAAATAAGTTAGCCAAAAAAGGTGAAAGTGGATTGCCCATTGATAACCCTGAGTTTGCTTGTAGTGTTTTCCATTAAAGCTGAAGAAGTTTTGTTCAATGCATATTTTTGTAAGAGAAATGCATTCTTCTGCGTCTATTGCTTCCATTTCTATTGTAGTTAGCCACATTTTAAATACAGTCTGCAATTCTTCTGTTGGTATGCTTGGAAATAAAGATGTGACATCAAATGAAACCAGTCTGTCATTTTTTTCCAAATTTATATCTGTGATTTTTATTACTACATCTAAAGAGTTTTTAAATTTGCACTTTGGAATTTTGGGACACTATTGAATTTATTTAGCAACCATTTGGCCAAATTATATGTGGGGGCATTTATACTACTAGTGATAGATCTCATGTCTTTCCCTGTTTTATGAATTTTTGGCAGCCCATTCGTTGTACACTGCTGCTGTAGTGATTGTATTATTTGAGGTTATCTTCTTTTCATATGCCAGAAGGTGATTCTTCCCCTTGACCCTTATTGAAGATTCAAACTGTTTTTCTCGTATGAAGATTTTTCCATCTCTGGTCCACGCTCCTAATATCTTCCCTTCTCTCCTTAAATCTCTTGTTTTTTTGCTATGGCTACATTGAGAGCTGTCAGGTGATCATTGACGAAAATTAGTTGAGGGGGTCCAGGTAAGCCCATATACTCGTCTTTTTGTTATTCTGGCTTGGACTATTTCTTCTGTCTTCCAGTGGTACGTAAAGCGTACCAGTATAGGCGGATTCCTTAGATTGGTAGTTACTTCATGTTTTCTGGAGGGAGGTCTGTGTGCTGCATCGATGTCATTGTACGTCAAATGGAAATCTAAGGAATTTGTATCAAATACATCTTCCATTTACACTTGTGGTATGCCACTGATAATTAGGTTATTCTTTCGCTGATATTGTTTTCCATCCTCGATGTCATTTTCCATCGCATCTATCTTAGTATCATAGATCGATCCTATGCTTCGCTCCATCTTGAGGTTTAGTTCACTAATTTCGAGTTCCACCGCTTCAAAGCACTCATTCATGAATGAAGCTGCTTTCTTCACTTCTTAATTCCTGCACAGTGAACTCTATTTTCTTTGTTAGCTCCGCTATTGATGACTGCAGTATTTGTAGGTTAGGTTGCAGCAAGCAGTCCTCTCTCTCACACATCCAATTTGCGTCACCATTCCCTGATAATTCTTTATATTTTTCTTTTGAAACTTTGACACGAAGCATATAGATGTCTTTTATATAACTGATAAACTGTAAGAGATAAACAAAATGTTATTCCAAAAACTGTAAATCACATTAAAACACCCAATTTATGTTAATTAGAGTATTTGTAGAGATTTTAGATTTTGAATGAACCATAAACCATAATTTTCTGAACATGAATACATTGTGTGTGTGTGTGGGTGGGTGTGTGTGTGTGTGTGTGTGTGTGTGTGTGTGTGTGTGTGTGTGTGTGTGTGTGTATGTGAGCAGCGTAACATGTTAAAATTGTAAAATATTGCTACACGTTATAACGTACAACTTGAGACTGTTTAATGCTTTTTTGGACAATGAAGGAGTATAACCAGTTATTAGTTTGAATTTGCCAATACTTACCTTCTCTTACAAGAAGAGTTGTTAATTTTTTTTTTTTTTTTTTTTTTGTCGTGGACATACAAAGAGATATTTAAGGGATTTGATAATCGCTTAAGTCTACTACATTCCAGTATACAAATGATTTTACAAACAATTGCCGGTCAGTACAGCGGAGTATGAACAACCAGAAAAAATATCATCAGAAGGACAAATGTGACAAACAGGTTTACTTAATATCAGAAAATGTTCATCTCATTTCACTGAGGTAAATAAATGAGTGAACTACTTTATTAATAATTTGTTTGGTTATTTAAATGAGTGTTAAAGCAACGTGAATGAAATTCGGAAATTACATGTAATCGCAGTACATGAGCAATTAAGTATTGGGACTAATTGATCTCAAACGAGCTCTTCCCAAACATGAGATATATTTTGTAATTGTTGTCTTTCTGTGTTTAAGTGTCATTCGTCACACACATCTGTGAGATGTGTAGATCATTTCTGTTCATTATAATTGTATATAAGTTCCAAAAAATGCATTAACTCTAAGTAGCTAACAATTTACATAGAAACCGTGCAAGGAATTTCCAAAATTTTTGAATATGTATAAGCTTTAGAAGACTTCTTTTCTGGGTACAGTTATTTACTCGTTCAATTTTTGTCTTAACATATATTATAACTGTTGTTTGGTTTTATGTCATACAGATAAATTAAATCTAAAGCATATCAAAATATATAATTACATATTATTGTAAGACTTTAAAAACAAATATAAAGGTCATCCTACGCTATAGTAGTTGGAATATGTCAATTTAGTGTTATAAGTATATCCTTTTAGATAGGAGACGATCTCTTAGTTATATTGATTGTCCGCCAGGATACGTTGTTTATAACTATTTTATCTTGCTGTTCATAGATGGCAGGACCTGTAATATCGATTAGTAGCGAACATAGTTTCTATTTATTTACAGAGCTTTATGACAAGTTCTAATCATGTTCATTAATTATGTCTTACATTTTATTGATCCTTACGATATAAAGGTAAAGAGTACCCTTAATATATGTCACCATAATATTGAACGAATAAGTAATTGTACGTGGGAACACATGTCTTCTGAAGGAAATATATATCTACGTGTCTAGTACAGGCGATCATTCCGCCTATGATTCTGTACGGCTGTGAGATCTGGGGAACAGTGGCTAATACCACTTTCGTCAGACTCCAGACGCTGCAGAACAAGGCACTACGCATCATCTACGATACAGGCTGGAGATTCCCGGCTCATATCCTACATGAGCACTCCCAGATCCCGTACATTGTCGATGTCATTCGCGAGAGGGCACGATCAATGTACGAGAAAATCCAAATTCACCCCAACCCTTTAGTGAACTCCCTGGGAAGGTATGACCCGAGAGATCAAAGGCGCTTGCCGTCCTTCAGACTGCCGAGAGACGTCCTGGGACTCCTTGGGTAACCCAAGGAAAACCCCATGTCTCTGGGAACAACTTCTACGCCAAAGGACAAGCGCTACACAACCGTATCCAAAACGGGGCAAAAAACTAATTCGTGTCTCCCAAAAAGGGAGAACGATTAAGTACAGCTGCCCACGACAAAGAGGGGCAACCCATTCCAAACCTCTCCAAAATTTCAAACAGTAAACAAATTCAAACACCCCAGCAGAACATGGATCTACTAGTTCATTTCGCAGGTTAAGCCGCAAAGCGGCTAGGTACTGCGGCATATGAAACCCGGACGGGGAAAGCCCCGCCCGACTAGGACTACCTCTGGACCTCTGGTGTTACCATGGTTATCGTCTCGTCTCTCTCATTCGACGCTTGTCACTCGAATGCTCGGCATCGCCCGTCTCGAGTTCTTTAAGTGCAGTCCATTCGTCGAGAGAAGCAGCATTCTAGACCGGTTGCGCCAGTTCTTCAGGGCACGAGCACGTGGACTGTAAAACGCGTGCTCTGGAGTGTGCCCATAAAGGAAGCAGCAGCCCGGCGAAGCAGTGCATTCTCTCTACGCAGCGTAGCCTGCGCAACAGCCTTCTTCTGCAGGCACAGCAGCGCCTGCCCTCTTCCAGCCAGCAGAGCCTTCTCCTGCACTGGCAAGCAGCAGCAGCCCAGCCAACCCTCTCCTAGCAGACTTGCTAGAGCTAACGCGGCGAGCAGCAAATCCAGAGTCCAGAGGAACACAGTACTTGGGACCGACAGACAGACGAAACTGCAGGCCCACAAGGTCAAAGCCAAGGGTCCCGACTTAGGTTGGGACCCGGGGTCCGCCCCAATCGGCGCGTGTAACAGCGCTCGACCCTCTGTGGGGAGCCGGATGGCACCTGCTACAGACTCAGACAAGCCAAGTACCAGCCGCCAGGTAAGTCCTGACGAGATGACTAGTAGAACCTCTGCATCCTCATCCTCTTCCGGCCCACGGGTGAACCTCGTGAGGGCCAAGGCCCGGGCACAAAAGAAACAGAAGAAGGCCTCCCGCCTTCTTAACCAAGGGATAGCTGTCCCGATCTCTCCAGTCCCCAAACCAGGGAGCTCCAACACCATCACCCCCCTCCAGGGCGTCTCAACTCCCCCACCGGAGAGCGACACAGACGCCGAAGGTTTTGTCACCATGCAGGGAAGGCGCAAGAGGCCCTCCGCTTCGAAGCCGGAGGGTGCTGCTCCCGGCACCCCTGCAGTGCATGCGGACGCCAAGAGCTCCCGCACAAAAAAGGCGGCCAGAATCCCGCCAATTGTATCGGACCCGTTCCCCAACCACATAAAGGTTATGAGCGAACTGAGGGCCAAGCTCCAGGCTAGCTTCCAGGCCACCCGTTTTCCAAGTCGGGTGATCCTAAAGACCACGACCCCGGAGGACCATGAAGCCGCCAGGGGGGTGCTGCGCGAAGCGGGGATAGAATTCCACACGTTCTCGCTGCAGCGACCTAGCCTGGTGCGCAGAGTCATCCGAGGTCTTGGCTCTGACACCGACCCGGAGGACATAAAGGTGGGCCTGGCGGAAGAACACGGCATTACGCCGCGTACCGTGGTCCAGCTGACCAGGCAAGTCCGCGAGGAAGGCAAGGGGCCCGTAAGGACCCCCATGCCACTATTCCTCGTAATAGTGGAGAAGGAGGGAGAAGGTCTCCCCAAAATTGACGAGGTGTCCCACCTCTACAACACTAAGATCAGAATCGAACCGTACCATGGCAGAGAGGGGCCAGCCCAATGCTACAGATGCTTGGGCTTCCAACACTCGAGCCATGCGTGCGAGAGGAAGACCGCCTGTATAAGATGTTCAGGCCCTCACCATGTCAACGAATGCCCGAACCCCAGAGAGGAGAAAAAGTGTGCCAACTGCCGAGAGGCCCACATAGGCATCTACGGCGGCTGTCCCGCTAGACTGCGCATTGTGCAGGCAAGACAGGGCAGGAACACAAACAGGGAGCCAGCACAAGTTCGGCCTGGAGTAAGTTTTGCCCAGGCGCTGGGCAAGCACGAAAAAGTGCTGCAGCAGGCCGAGGCAAGCCAGACTCCGACAGCGACCCAGTCAGTAAGCTCTGGATCTACCGCCAAACAACCACCAGCTGCATCTGCAGCAAAGCCACAACGGCCTCCTCGCCAGCAGAAGGCCACCGCAGCCCGGCGGGAGAAACCGCCGGCAACTGCGGCAGCAACGGCCGGGCAACCAGCCCAAGAATCTGCGGGGAGACAGAGCGGCCCTGCTGCAACTGCTCTCCCCCCTCTACCAGTTCCAGCTACAGTGGCTGCAACAGCCAATGAGGGAGAGGCACCCCTCGCTACAACACCCGCGCCGATTTGGGACACTGGCGTCTCAAACGAGGACTTGGCGGAGTTCCATGAGCTTTCTGCCTGGTTCGCCGAAATAATTCATCGCTCCCTCCCCATTCTGAGGCGCTGCAGGGAGCAACTGACAGATCCCCGCATCCCTGCTCTGCAAAAGCACAGCATTATGCAACAGACTGCACGGCTCCTCTTCCCTGACTCCAGCTCGTAAATGGCGTTGAGAAGAACTCAGCGAACATTGAGAGCCGCGTTCTGGAACGCAAACGGAGTCCGGGAACAGAGACCGGGCATCTTGGAGTTTGTAAGTGACCACGGGATTGACCTCCTTATGGTATGCGAAACGCATCTGCATTCTGGTGTACAATTTAACCTGCCAAGTTACGCCGTCCACCGAGCCGATAGAGTCGGCCGGCGGGGCGGCGGTACAGCTATATTCATCAAAAATCACATCACTCATACTCCCATTACCATCCCCCCGCTTCAACACTTGGAGGCGACCGCCATGAGGCTCTCCTTGGGCGGTTCAGACCTAGTGCTTGTGGCGGTGTATGACCCGCCCAACCATCCCTTCTATGAAGCGGATTACAGCGCACTCCTCAACCTAGACCACCGAGTGTGCATAGCCGGTGACTTCAATGCCAAACACCCAGGATGGAACAGCCGAACCCAGAATGATAGGGGAAGGAGCATCTACCGCTTCATCTGCGGAGACCCAACCCTTCATGCGCATGGCCCGCGGGGTCCAACGCACTTCCCGCCTCGTGGCAGGGCGGACGTCATAGATTTCGCAATCACCAAGAATATTCCATTTCATCTGGACCTCACGGCGGTGAATGCTCTGGATTCTGACCACAACCCAGTTGTGATCAATTCAGACGTTACCGTCGCAGCTCTGGCAACGGCTGACTGGGTGGATGAAGTCGACTGGGATGCCGCCATTCTTCACATCCAAAACTCCGTGGAAGCCTGCCCTCGAATCGACTCTGTGGAGTCGCTCGAGGCGGCAGCCAGGGAGTTCTCCACATCCATCCTCAACGCGGTCCGTGCTCACACACACCGCATCCCAATAGACACGCCAAACCCCACAGATATCCCAGGACCCATCAAACAACTCATAAGGGCTAAAAACGCCGTAAGAAAGCTGTGGCAGAGATTTCGCCATCCCAGGATAGGAGAAGTACAGCAGAGGTTCAAATCCCTGGCAAGACGACTCCTAAGAGCACACCGCAAAGAGGCCTGGGAAAACATGTTAAGGCAAACCAATCTCCAGGAGAGAAAACCATGGCGAATAGTCCGTAGCCTGCGGAAAGACAAAACCGTACACCAGCACCCCCTACATAGCCCTAGAGGTCGACTCGTCTACGAGTCGAAAGAAAAGGCAGAGGCGCTAGCAGATTATCTGGAGGCTCAATTCCAACCCAGAGTAGAGCCAATGGACGATGACCATGCTGACCTCGTGGAACAGGTGGTGGAGGACTTCCTAGAAGCTCCGCCCCCTGACCACGAGGAGTTCCATATTCCCATCGTTACCCCTAGAGAGTTAGCGACCACGCTTAACTCTCTAAGAACCAACAAAGCACCTGGGCAGGACCGTGTGACAGCGGAAATGCTCAAGCACCTTCCACGAAGAGCCGTGATTCACTTAACCCGGATTTATAACGCGTGCCTATACATGCGCCACTTTCCAGCTATCTGGAAGGAGGCGCGCGTGGTGTGCGTTTTAAAGCCGGGGAAAAATCCGGTTTTTCCTTCCAGTTACAGATCAATCAGCCTTCTCCCAGTTTTATCGAAGGTATTCGAAAAACTGCTCCTCTCCCGGCTCCTTCCTCATCTGGAGGAAAGGGGCCTAATCCCGGAACACCAGTTTGGCTTCCGTTCTGGCCACTCCACGACCGAGCAGCTACTGCGGGTTGCCGAGAAGGCCTCCCTGGGTTTCCAGGAAAGGTCTAAAACGGTAGCAGTGCTGCTCGACGTGGAGAAGGCATTCGCCACTACCTGGCATGAAGGACTCATTTACAAACTCCTGGAGCATGAAATTCCCCGTCCATACATTTCCTTGGTGGCCGGTTTCCTTGGAAACCGAAGCTTCCGAGTAAAGATGGAGGGGAAGCTGTCCACCGAGCGGCCCATTGGCGCTGGAGTACCGGAAGGCAGCGTGCTGTCGCCAGCGCTCTTCGCAGCTTACATGGCCAACATCCCAACTCATCACAACACCCAAACCTGTCAGTATGCGGACGATCTCATGATCTTCGCAGTCAACAGGAATACACGGTACAGCTTCCGGCAAATCCAAACCCAGCTCCGGGCCATTGGCGAATGGAGCGCAAAATGGCGAATGGCAATTAACCCGGAGAAGAGCTCTGCTATTCTGCTGGCGAAAACCATAGCCAACCGGTTGCAGCAGAACTTCGTTTTACGGCGCCGTCGAATCCCTTGGGTGCAAACGGCGAAGTATCTCGGGGTGACGCTGGACCGCAAGTTAACTTACGTTCCGCACGTCAAGGGCAAGGTCCAGCTGGGGCACGTCGCACTCCGGAGCCTATACCCTATCTTCAGATCAACCATGCCGATCCGTCTCAAACTCCAACTGTATCGGGCGATCATTCCGCCTATGATTCTGTACGGCTGTGAGATCTGGGGAACAGTGGCTAATACCACTTTCGTCAGACTCCAGACGCTGCAGAACAAGGCACTACGCATCATCTACGATACAGGCTGGAGATTCCCGGCTCATATCCTACATGAGCACTCCCAGATCCCGTACATTGTCGATGTCATTCGCGAGAGGGCACGATCAATGTACGAGAAAATCCAAATTCACCCCAACCCTTTAGTGAACTCCCTGGGAAGGTATGACTCGAGAGATCAAAGGCGCTTGCCGTCCTTCAGACTGCCGAGAGACGTCCTGGGACCCCTTGGGTAACCCAAGGAAAACCCCAGATGTCTCTGGGAACAACTTCTACGCCAAAGGACAAGCGCTACACAACCCGTATCCAAAACGGGGCAAAAAACTTATTCGTGTCTCCCAAAAAGGGAGAACGATTAAGTACAGCTGCCCACGACAAAGAGGGGCAACCCATTCTAAACCTCTCCAAAATTTCAAACAGTAAACAAATTCAAACACCCCAGCAGAACATGGATCTACTAGTTCATTTCGCAGGTTAAGCCGCAAAGCGGCTAGGTACTGCGGCATATGACACCCGGACGGGGAAAGCCCCGCCCGACTAGGACTACCTCTGGACCTCTGGTGTTACCATGGTTATATGTTACTTATTGGATTCTTAGGTCAATCTTTTGTTGGAACTTGAAAACTTACAGAGAACAAAACCTAGGCAAATCCTGTGGGTTGGAAGTCTATTACTTGATTTAACTTACATTGAGCTACAGAGAAAAACAGAATCCTTGCACATTTAAATAATTAAGTAGTTAAGCTTGACTGTAAGAAAAAGTAGACCTGATCATCGGTAGTAAAACACTACACATTTCATAACACATCAAATGTATATTTTGAATTTACTAGAAATGTATCCTCAGAGTTTCTCACATTATAGATGTCGTTTATATAACTGATAAACTGTAAGAGATAAAATAGCCCGCCTCGGTAGCGTGGTGACAGTATGTCTGCCTCACGTTCAAGAGACCCCGAGTTCGAATCTCCGTCAGGGTGAGCTACCTGGATACGGTTTTTTCCGGAGTTTTCCCTTATCCCGTAAGACGAATGTCGGGTAACTCTAACTTCCATGGACCCCGGACTCATTTGAGCATTATTAGATCCACCTCATTCATTGTCCAATATGACATAACGTTGGAGGACGTAAATTACAAAATAATAATAAAATAAAAAATAAACAAAATGTTATTCCAAAATATCTAGTTTCGTTAAAACACCCAATTTATGTTAAATAGAGTTTTTGTAGAGATATTAGATCTTGAATGAACCATAAACCATAATTTTCGCAACAGGAATACGTTGTGTCTGTGTGTGCGTGTGTGTGTGTGTGTGTGTGTGAGAGAGAGAGAGAGAGAGAGAGAGAGAGAGAGAGAGAGAGAGAGAGAGAGAGAGAGAGAGAGAGAGAGAGAGAGAGAGAGAGAGAGAGAGAGCAGCACAACTCAAACAGGGCAAATCTATCAAATACCAAACTTGGCGTTTAGGTTCACCTTCCAAGTGTACAGCACGTTAGATTTTGCAGAAATTCCGTAAACTACCTTTTGTAAGGAAACATTTTAATAATTTCTAATTTTCTTATAACGAAGTTCAATAATTTATATTCAAATATGATAAGTTTAAGATATTTTTGCAAGGGCGCCGGGGTAGCGCGGTGGTTTCGTTCGCGGCTCCCGTTCTAAGGGTCCCGAGTTCGATTCCCGGCTCTGGGGTTGGCGATTTTAAGTCGGCCCTATCCACGCCTTCACCTCTGTCTAGCACACGTGAAGTATCCCCTATGCCCAACGTGGTTCGGAGTCCACGGTAAAAACTGTAGGTCCTCTCACCTCACCGCCATCTTCACTATCACCCTATCATCGGAGGTAATGGACACCGCCCTCTGGGTGCCTCCACCTGAGAAATGGGTCCGGTGGGGTGAGGTTACCCCGAAGGCCAAGGTTGCCATGTGGGGAGTGTTAGTAACTAACTAAGATATTTTTGCAATACTTGTAGTTTAAGTTAATCATTTTGACCCGATTTTCTCGTGTAAGCTAAATTCACAATTCATTTGTCAATTGTCATGTCAACAAGGCCGACACAGAGTTGTACTTGTCAATGTTTACGTTACCAGTAGAAAGTGTTCACTTTAGAGCCTGCAGTAGCAATCCTCAGTGGCGGCTCATGTTCTCTATACCTGGGGTGGCTGCACTGATTATTGACATTTTAGCTTACCTTAATTATTTCAAGATGAACTGCATACGGCGACCTTTCTTTGTAGCAAACTTATTAACCACTCTCTCGTTAAACTTTGGGATGTTTTCTATGGACAACATAGTGAGCGCAGTTAATCTATCTTCTCCAGTAATGTTCCTAAGGAATGTTTTAATTCTTTTCCGTGTGGAGAAACAGCGCTCAGATTCACTTGTTGTTAGAGAGTTATTTTCAAAAGTTTTAACACTTCAGAAAAAGTGCAAGAAAGATTATTAGCTCTAAGATATTGAAGAAATTTTACAGCGCCATCAATATTCCTGAATTCTTCTCTTGAATAGATGACTGAAAGTTCTGTATGTAGTTTGTCCTTATCAAACACTGGGATCATTTTTTTGTATTCAATGAAAGCATTTTCTAGAAATATTGAATTAAATTGCTCAAATTGAGAATCTTATAGCAAGGAAGACACAGAAAGATGATTTGTAAACTTGAAGCGGAGATTCAATTGTGACAGTATAACATCACATACTTCCTTGGCTGCTGCTGCTCTGGTCTGTGTGTTTGAAACAATTTTTCTTTTGTTGTGGAATTTCTGCTGCCAAATCAGATGACTCCACCTTGTTTCTTACTTTTATAATTTCAGCAGTAAAAGTAGATATGTACACTGGAACTTTCTGTAGTTGATTGTACAGTATTTCTACAAGAGGCATAACCAAATGGAAAAAATTAAGCCAGAAACAAAACTCATTATTTTCAAGATACTCCAATAAAGCACTTGCCTCATTTATTGTCGCACTGCTTGAGGTCTCTGATTCTGACAAAATTTGAAAACACTCTTTAAATGCTTCCTTCTTTTCGTAAACAACATTTACTGTCCTGGGTTTGCAGCTCCACGTCGTTGATCCACCACTGGGTATTCTCTTCTCAACACATGAATCTAACACTGGTGATCTGTGTGGAGAGCGGAAAAAGAAGGCGCGTATAGCACAAAGATCTGAAAAAAAAAAGTCCTAGCTTTTGTGTTTTGCCTGGCAGCTCTCTGCGTTATCACATTTATTATATGTCTGAAATGGGAAGAGATCTGAAGCTCAGCTAATCAGATGCCGTATCACACTCAGCGTTGCCAGGTTGTTACTTCTATCCTTTTATATTTCCCTCTCTCTCGCACATTCATACCGCATGCAGCTCTCCTTGGCGCAGACGTAAGGGTAATTAAATTATATTTTACAAACTTTTACAATGTTATAGTTGCCAAAATCAAAATTATAAAAATCATTTTCGCATTTATGTGTATTTTAAATACTATAAGTATAATTATAGTTTATGAATTACCTGTTTTTGTAATCCAATGGAACTGCCAGTGGCTCATCCATATCGCTGTCAATGTCACTTCCGTTAAGAGACAATTCGTCATTGTCACTGTCTTCATCGTCTGAGTCTTACAAATTTATGATTATAGGTTCCAAAATCTCGTCACGTGCTATTTCTTTCCTAAAATCGACTTCTTCAAGGTTTTATACATGTCTTACCAATTTTCCCAGTCCTGATGTGTTACCTTGTCAATTTCTTCGTGAACAAGTCGTTTAACGTCCGTCACTTTAAAAGTATTATTTCTGTTTGCAATCCCCCTTTTTATTTGAGCCCACACCAACTCAACTGCATTATATTGGCGGTGGTAAGGTGGGAGGCGTATTACCTCGTGTCCCGTTTCAATTGCAAGTTGTACCAGGAGATACAATTTTTCCGTGTTTTTAAACGGAAGTACTCTTTACAATAACTCATTTTCAGTTTCTGTTTCCGAAAAATTGTTGAAGAACGTGTACACCTTAAAAATAATACTTCGAGCCTGATTTTACAATAATTGTCTTTTTGACTCGCCACTAAATTTACCGCAAGAAGCCATTGTGCTATTTAACTCTTACTCTATTGTTGTGTAAAGAACAACTGAAAGATATTTATCTGAACTCTCCAGAGTAAATAAACACTTCTTATCCAGCATTCATTTATAAACATAAGCATACAGCATTCCACAGGCTAACAGGAAATGAAGTGTTTGCTCTTTCTCAAATTTAACACCTTGACTTATTAATAGTAATTCTTTTATCACCTCATGTCAGTAGATTAAATTTTGGTTCTGAGTAATTAAAAATATATGTACATACATACACACCAACCACTTTGAACTCTCTAGAGTAAATAGAGATTACGAACCATTCATAAACAAAGATATAACGTGACCAGACACGTTCTGCCAGGGCAGCAGGAAATTTATTGTTTCCTCTTGCTCGAATTGGATTATTCAGAGTAATTCTTTTATCACGTCATGTCAAACACTTATGTTTCAGTTCTGAATAATTGCAAATATACGTACACACATAACATGCCGAATTCATACAGTGCTTACGTCACGATTTATTGTTATAATACAGATAATAGTGGTTCATTTATTTGTATTAGAAAAACTATTTGAGCTAAAAATATGGGGTTTTCATGTTTATGTTAGATACATTACTCTCTAGCTTCAACATGGATCAGTTTCGACAAAATATGAATTTTTGTCTTAGCACAAATAGTAAAAATTGATTAGTTTGCCGGTCGTCACACATCACCTAGCGGGAATGCAATACGACAATACCGCAGTACTCCGATTGGTTGCTCACCTTGTAGCGCTCAAGGACAAACTTCATCCGATTTGAAACACATAATAGTTGATAAGCTAAGCAATTCAAAAGTAAGCATTGGGGTACACATCTCTAACTTTAGGTTGCACTCCATTGATAGACTCACTCGTTACCGCTGCACATATAACCTTTGACCTATGAACTTATTATCTTTTAATATATTGCGAAGCTCAGAAATTACAACTTCTGCAATTGCATCAGCATTTTGCCGTTTCGGAATAAAAAATCCCCAGAATCACTCAACAGGACTACCTAAGGCATTACAATACCTTAAGAGTATTAGAAGCTGAAACATGTCAACAATATCTGTAACATGTTTGTGCATTTACTGACCCAAGTGGACGTCTCATGTTTATGACATTTTTCATATATTTTCTTAGAGTCTAAAACTCACTTTTGAACCCAGGCAATGTTGGCTGCGTCGTCTTTGTAACGATACGCTTTAGCTGGAACTTCTTATATGAATATCCAGTTGGAAATTCTTATTTTCTGATATGACTATTAGTGGGCCATGAAATGACAATATAACAAATGATGAACGGTTGCGAGGAGAAAGGAAAATCAATAATCTTGATATATGTTCTGTAATCTTGTTCCATGAGCATGAAAAAATGTTGCGGTAAATATAAACGTTTTGTAACGGAAAACCAATACTGAGAAGTTATAAATGCCAACGCTTTGGCTACTCGAGTGATTCATCTAGTGGAGTTGCTACTTGCGTTGACTGCGGAGAGGTCAAACATGATAATGCTAGTACTTCACCTACAACATGTGTTAACTGCAGTGCTAATCATTCATCGAACTCCAGAGAATGTCCGTGTTTTACGGAGGAAAAGGCTATCCAAGAGATCCAGGTAAGAGGGAGAGAGTGTCCTACATGGAAACTCTTGCGTATTGGTCAGCCGTCTGTCCCTAGGACCGTTACTTATAGTGCAGTTGCAGCTAAGCCGGTACCTAGACATGAAATCGCAATACAAACTACCGACATAAACGGGGAAGTAATATCTGAAAGATCAATTACACCATGATCGCACGTTAATCCCAGAGGTTCTACTCCCACTAGCACTGGACCCGTAGTAGGAAGGACCCGGGCTTCCTTAGACCAGGGAGTTACCGAGCTGTCCCAAAAGGGCGCCCGGTTCCTCTGTGGGGCTTTCCAATGGGCAAGACCTAGAGACTAACAAGCCCCCTCAGTAGTATAGAATTGAGAGAATCAGCACAGTGTAGATAAGATGTTGAACTCTCCTCTGTGTTAATATATGAGTGATGTAGAATGCTCATTGATTTAGAACTCTCCTATATGAAAATCGAGTTGTAAAAGAAGGGGAGTGTTGGCGTAGTGCCGTTCTCCCCTGTGCAGTGAGATGTTTTTGAGGGTTGGGATGATGATGATGATGATGATTGTGTGTGTGTGTGTGTGTGTGTGTGTGATGTGTAATGTGTGATGGGTGGGATGGGTAACGGGGGGGGGGGGTTCCGGGGATGTTTGAATTAAATGTGAATTCTTTTCGATGTGTGTGTGTGTGCTTGAACTCTCATGTATGAATATCGAAGTCTAGGGTTCGATATTGTGATGGGGCGGGGTGGGTAACGGGGGTTCCGGGGATGTTTGAATTAAATGTATTGATAGTAATTCTTCGATGACTGTGCTTGAACTCTCATGTATGAATATCGAGTCTAGGGTTTGATATCTATTACGTTCAGTGCTTCGATGTCTGTGCTTGAACTCTCATGTATGAATATCGAGTGTAGGGTTTGATATCTATTACGTTTAATGTATGATATATGATGTAGTATCGTTATTCTTTAGATAAAAGAATATCGAGAGAATGATTAGGTATGTTTACTGGGAGAGATTTATGAAAATAAATGTAATAAGACATTCTGGTAGTGTAGGGTTTGATATCTATTACGTTTAGTGTATGATATATGATGTAGTATCGTTATTCTTTAGATAAAAGAATATCGAGAGAATGATTAGGTATGTTTACTGGGAGAGATTTATGAAAATAAATGTAATAAGACATTCTGGTAGTGTAGGGTTTGATATCTATTACGTTTAGTGTATGATATATGATGTAGTATCGTTATTCTTTAGATAAAAGAATATCGAGAGAATGATTAGGTATGTTTACTGGGAGAGATTTATGAAAATAAATGTAATAAGACATTCTGGTAAGGGGTGTTCCCTATGCAGAATCTCTCCTTGAGCTATTGTATCCAAGAGCGATGTAAAGGTTAAGAAAAGGTTAAATTCCATTCCCACATCGAGGTACGAGAAAATATAAATCTATTCCACATTGAAGTATAAGGGTGATGACGTGTTGTCATTCCTCAAGATTTGTGCATATGTGAGTAAATTCGAATTAACAGGTCTCACCCTGTCCCGCCAGCTCGGGAACGAACGTGTCCTCACTTCACACAAACCCTCCGTCCGTTAAGTACAATCGACGATAGGATGGGGAGGGGGGAGACAGGTATGATCACGTTTCATCACCCATCTGCTCACTCGGGAACGAATGCATTCTCACTTCACATCGCAACGTCAAGATGAGTGGAACAACAACACCTATCATTGAAAGTGATACCAGATTCTGGGAGAATCTACGCAATTTCGAAGATTTGCAAAAGCATTGGGTTGAGCACCACGATGAAACGTGTGATGGAAAGATGCATCAAGTGATTTGCAAGAATCCTTCCCATCATGATTCGATCACATCTTATGCTCAACGCGGAAAGAATTGTAAAGTGTACCTCGGGTAAGTAGAATTATAATTGTGTGTTAACGTGAAAGTGTTGTTATGTGTTAGATAACTAATGATAAATATGTTTATTTCAGTAAAGCCCAAAGTGAAGATGTGGCATGCCAGTCCGAACAGGATCAAGGTGAAGATGTGTGCGGTCCGTACAATGATCGTCCGTTTAAGGATATCGGTACATCGAAACCCGAGGAGGAAGTCATAGAAAAGTGAGTATAAAATAATAAGAGTTTTACGTTAATAAGTGTATTAAATATTCACGATGTTGAGACAGTTCGTGTATGTCCGCAGATCCAGTAAGAAAGGAGACAAGAAAAAGAAGAAGACGAACTGCAAACCGAGAATCGTCAAAGCCAAGAAGACGTTCGATCAAGACAGTTTCATCATAATGATGTTCGAACCCTTCACACCCTTCGCAGAAGAAGTAGAGGAGGAAGTTGCGAGTGATGGTAAATAGTGTGTGCATGAACGATAACGACATCTCCATCAGCATTGACTTTCGTGTGAACATAGGATTATACAATGAACTCCCATCACTTTACATTAAAGACACACATGACGATACGTTTGTGTATATTACAAAAGAGGATTGGGAGGTAATAATGTCAAATTTGTGTGTTTTGGATACGTATCTGAAAGATGGTAAGCATCCATGTGCACCGTACAGTGAAAATATAATATATGCATTTAATATAATGTTATGCATGAATAAGATGCAAGAAATAACGTTTGTGAATACATGTTTAAATGTGGGCAGTATAAATCTGAATAGTACTGCATTCAATGGACTTAAAAGACTAATTCCATATATTGAAAGAAATTTATATCAGTTGTATGATATTCATAAATCATTATGTTCATATGATGCAAAAAGCAGGAGTGCAAGGAAGAGGATATTGGAGATGTATGTTAAAGTCAATAAAAAGATAATTTGAATTTGTAATGTTTTATTTATTACACCTATATGATAGATTGTACAACATGAGTTAGTGGTTTATAAGTGAATAATTTATCATGAATAATTAAACAGAATAATGAAGTTTGTGCAGGAAAATTTGACGGTGCTTGAACTTCCAATCTGACATTCACTGCCCCCGTCACAGTATCCTCAGGTTGATGAGAGCAATCGATGACGAATAGCGGTGCATATTTCAGAAAGTCGTTCCTTTTCAAAAGAGGGTAATTCTCCTTTCCATAGTAGGATGATTGAAATTTGGAATATTGATCATACAGAGATGCAAATTTCGAATTGGCGAAATCCAAATTCATATCGTGATAGGGGTAAGATTCACTGTTGAGATAAAGTTTCAGATTGGTGATATTACAATTATCAAATAGAGAAGCATCCTTAGCGAGATGATTCAATCTATCCACTTGTGCACCGACTATGACGAAACGTGGTTTTTCAAGTTTAGTCGTGGTTGCAATGTTCCATGTGAACGCTTTAGTTTGAGGTACAGCAGGTTGAGTGTGAAGGTCCAAGGTTCGAAATGCGACGTGTAGAGGTTTATCCGATTTGACGAGTTTAAGTTTATCAACTTGTTCAGAATCTGAAAGTCGAAGCACAGGCATCCTCCATTCGAGTCTAGTTAGTTGTATGGTTGTAGGATCGTTTCCAATGATACAATTATTAGAATCCTTAGATCTAATGAGAATAAGTTCAAACTTGCTATTAAGTATGACCTCCTTGTGATCGTCGGCGAAACCCAGCAACATCGAAAGAGGAACGATAGCATTGAAGATACCATTCGATGTATTCACGATGTCTACCACACCTCCAGGATAGATCCATCCAGCATTTAGTAAACGATTCGATTCCAGTTCATTCAGTGCAGCATAGTTACGCATCGTTGATGAAATGCCCGGATTCCTAATTCTATCAATAGTCGTTCCATTCATATCCAGACGAATCTCATCGAATAGGAATGCCATAGCATTGTTACTCAATTTCGATGTGGCAACGGTGCCGTCGGGTTTAGTGAGAGTCCCCTCAATGTAGAGATAACTTCTACTAGGAAGCGTGTACAAATCTTCAGCTTGACATGGAATTCTAATTTCATCGTTCACATCGAGAGCTGACGTATTGTACGGTAGGAATACGTGTTCTTCCTCCTTACTGATCTTATCATCAAAGGTCGGAATCCCGGTCACGTCCAACACATCCATCATAAAACCTTGAAGCCTAAGTTAGCGAGAAATTGTCGATTAGACGATGTGATTAGCTTGCGGGTCGATGATCGAGTAGAGATCAATCTCGAGAGATGTTTTTTAATATAGCATCGTCTCTTAAAACTTATACCCATTACGACGTATGTGCAATCGTACAGTGATGGTTTCGTTCCTGAAATCTAACTTATCGCCGTTCTGGTCTACCACTCTAATGTCGAGATGATCAATGAGATTCGTATCGATGATTGGTAAATATATAGGACTTGATGGTTCCTGCGAAATATGATAACCTGGAGGTACCGATGGGAAAAATTCATACAGAGAATGACCACTTTTACCATTGATGAAAGATCCCGTTGCAAGACTACACTCGATACGTATGATGCTGACTTTGAACATGTTAACCAAATCATTAGACTCGGTCAGCACGTTTGCCGGCACCCTCTGTTTAGAGGTGAAACCGAGAAGTGAAGCAATAGATCTCTCACGACTAAAGTCGATAATATAGGGAGATTGAATTTCTGATTTCATGGTGTTATTATTAGCACGTAGAATAAAGTCGTCACCGATGTCGAGAGCATCCTTGATCAATCTGGCGATATCATCCAATTCATAAGTACCCGGTGGAATTACTATACGTTCGACTTTTCCATCGCGAACGTAATGGAATAGATTATTACTCTCGTCCACATTCGGAATTGAGTAAAAAGTCTCAAAATTCAATAGAGCTATCTCGTAATGTCCGTTAGGATCCAGATGTAATGGTGGATTTAGAAATATAGAGAAGCTGGTATCACTACCACTCACGGTGATCGTGTAACTCATCGAGGAGAAACTGAAGGCACAAGTGACCGCAAATCACAGAATCGAATTCTTGAAATCTCGTCGTATTATATAGGAGCTTGACACCCGAAAGGTACGTTTCTATCTCTTCCGGAGGTCTCAGATCGCCGAAACTGTCAAAGTAGTAGGCAACGTCACCATCCTTACGTACAGCAACCCAATGTGTACCAGGGTTATTTGATGTATCCAGATTCACTACTATTCTCTCATAGTATCGAGGATGTGGAGGTAGTTTATCGATCATGTAGACACCTCTAAAATGTGGAATGCGTAGACGTCGTGCATGCGAATCGATCTCGTTAGCACTCAGGGCTTTTTCCGGGATAAATATAGGCCTCGCCCCGAGTTTTTTGATCGAAGATATAATCCTCTACCCTTACGACGTCTCTTACGGCGAAGACCTTTGCCCTGAGCCAAAGATTCCATGCGCTCGTTGTGACGTGTTAATTCCGCAAGTTGTTTTGCATCCGAACGTTTCTTATTGACAGCCGTAGCAATCTGAGCAGCACCTCCAGCTAGACCACCTGCTGCACCTAGAGCTGCTAAAAGTGGTAGCAAAGGTAAGAAACCACCTCTCTTGTTGCGACGTTTACGCATGCCAGCGCCCGCTGCCAATTTACCCTTCATAAGTGTAGTCACAAGTCGAGCTGCAAGTCGTTCGCCCAAAGAAGCGTCGGCAGACTTTACACGTCTCCAAGCTTTCTCTACCAACACCTTATCGGCTAGACGACGAGATTCTGTATCAGTACTCTCTGCGTAAGCCCGATCGTGATCGAGACACGCTGAATCTAACCCGTTCACCGGTAAGTCACCTCTCTGCAAGCGTTTATGTAGTTTCGTTCCGGGACCGCAGAAACGATAACCCGGTAAATGTGCCTCAAATGGTAATGAATTAATCAAGGAATTAAGAATTCCCGAACCTTTGCGTGCACGTGTAGAGCGCATGTCTCACTATGAAATAAAAAAGGCAAAACGTGCGCTTTATAAGTATACGATTCCTATGACGATTGGCTAAATCCAGTAAAGACATAGATTGCCCTTATCACGAACGAAATAAAAGACAAAACTTATGCTTTATAAGTATTAGTCGCGATATGGAGATAGTAAAGCAAAAGTGTACGCTACCCATACAGGTGTTAGATTTCGAGGATGACATTCGCAAAGGACGACACGGTACGTTGTTTCCGAGTAACGTTAGAGCGCTCATACTTGGCAGTTCAAATGCTGGAAAAACGAACGTTTTACTCAACCTGCTTATTCACGAGAATGGTCTGAGATTCGAAAACCTCTACATATACTCGAAATCGTTGCAACAACCTAAATATCGATATTTACTCAGGTTACTGAAAACTATACCCGATATAGGTGTATTTACGTTCGATGATGGTGATAAAGTAATTCAAACGTCGGATGCTAGAGAAAATTCGATATTCGTATTTGATGATGTGATAAATGAAAAACAGGGTAAGATAGCTTCATATTACAGTATGGGTAGACATCGTAATGTCGATGCTATATATTTAGCACAATCATATGCTAAAGTACCTAAACATTTAATTAGAGATAATGCAAATATGATTATATTCTTTAGACAGGATAATCTCAATTTAAAACATATATACGAAGATTATGTAAATACCGATATGTCCTATGATGAATTTAAGAATATGTGTAAACATATATGGGAGAGTGATGAACGATCCTTTGTTGTTATAGTACCAGAATATCCACTGAACGAGGGACGCTACCGTCACGGTTTTGATCGCTTTATCAGAATGAATAAATAGAATAATCCATCACTTAAGCAATGAGTATCGACAGGTTCGGATCCCGAAGAATCATACCCTCTAGGGGTGTGTTCAATCGATATATCATAACTAGAGATGGATCGGGAAACTATCGATTCAAGGGAAAGCGGTTGTGCAATATTCACGACCCTGAAGAAGGTGACGATGCATCGACTAAACGTTATGTGGATACGCATACGGCTGACGTCGAGAATCGAATGCAGATCTTCAGCGAGCAGACCTCGTATCAGCGTATGGGCGAGTTTGAAGCTATGCTTAGGGATCACATACAAAAATCGCTCGACATCCAATACAACAATTTAATGGAGTACTTAAGTAAATATGCATTTAAACGTGATTCCGAAAATAATGTCATTATAGATGGTATAAGAATGAAAACGCTGTTGGACCCCCTTCACGAACACGACGTTCCTAATAAAAAATATGTAGATGATAGGATTCCAATTCACGACTCTAATGAAACTCTATCATTTCGAATGAAGAGATTGAAGGATTTAGCCGACCCGATAGATGATAGTGATGCAGTCACCATGAGTTATGTTAATCATTTCTTTATACAGAAACATAATGAATTGCAAACGGGTTTAACTGAGACTATAACAAACATTGTCGATACTATTACACGGAAACAGAATGAATTACAAAGTCAGTTAACTAGAACAATCACCTCCGCTAGCGAGACTATTACTACAGCTGTAGAAAAAGAAGTGAAAGAACTAACCGCACGACAAACGGAACTTGATAATAAACTAATCACTATAAATAATGATATTCATACTATGAAAACACGAATGAGAAATGTTGTAAACACTATGTTACAACAATTGAAAGCACAAGTCATAATTTCATTGCAAACACGTCCGTTTCGAGGTCCCTCTTTAAGGTATACGTTAACATCGGGACTCGAATACTATAAAGTTCCTGGAAATGGAAGTGTACTCTCGTGTTCCATCGTATCATCGGTACATCCGCATGCTGTAAATGATACATTGTTTGCAATAAACGGAAGATTAGTTGAAAGATATCCTGTAAGAGTTGAAACTGGCGATATTCTATCGTTTACAGCGCCAGTCGGACGTGCTAAAGATGGTCATATATTAAGTATAGAACTGATAGTTTCATATAAATTAGCAGTAGCTGATTAATTATACATTCATTTCGATATGGATGCTGAAGCTATAAGACTTAAGGAATCCATTGCCCGTCACAGTAGGGCAATAAGAGAAAAGTTACGTTCTCTCAAAGGAATGAAATTCGAAACGCAACGAGTCATGTCTGAAGTTCTTCAACCTGTAACCGAACCATTGAAAGTAATAGCGAAAGCACACCAAGACAACAACGACGACGACGACGACGACGACGACGAAACTACAGATGATGCTAACGGATCTGATCTCGTGTCAAAGTATCTACACAAGGTTCGAACTGCCAGTTCGAGTGACATGGACAATACTTACGGCATACGTTACGAGGATAATGAGTATAAATTGGGTAACAAGACAGTTGTGTTTAAATCTGATGGTGTTCAGATAGGAACAGAAACGTATGAACCCACAGCAGGCTTATATGAATTATTATTTAAACGTTTACCTCGCAAGACATCGTACACAGATGATGATTTAGACGTGTATTCACAAATCTTACAGAATACTCAAGTTTACAGACACGGTTATTCAAGAGATGGACGTTTAAGAGCAAATCGAGGGTTCAAGTATCGTCATATCATTCGTGACCTTGTTAGTAATCGAACTGGATTTGGTTTACGTTGGAAAGAACATGTACCGCAGAGAAAATTAGATTACATCTACTGGAACGATCCGAATGAAATAATAAATAGATTAAGATTATTAGTTGCGTCGAGGGATGCAGGTAATTTGAATCACTCACCCGAGATAGAAGAAATTATTACAGAACTTAAAACATAAAATATTATAGCATGATAAAACGTCGCATTGCAACCGAGTTACATGCACCAGCTAGAAGACGATTTTTACGTCATAAGATCATAAGCAAAGGAATGAACGATTTAGTACAAATAGATCTTATGGACATGTCTAATTATGCAAGAGACAATAGGAATTATAAGTATATTCTTCTTGCATGCAATTTTTATTCCAAGATGGCTTATGCACGACCATTACGTGATAAAAGTGGTATTAACGTTTCGACTGCTATGGAGGAGATATTGAATGAAATGGAATCGTTTCCGAAGAATGTTCAATCTGATAAAGGAAGGGAGTTTTACAATAAACATTTCCGCGAGCTAATGAATCGTAATAATATTAATCATTACAGTACATTCACTCACGTTAAGGCTGCTGCAGTGGAACGTTTAATAAGAACGATCAAACTGATTTTGCATAAGGAATTTATTGTTCAAGGCTCATATCAATGGATAAACATACTACCTAGAATTATTCATACCTACAATAATACTTACCATCGAACGATTCGTATGAAGCCTGTAGAAGTTCGTGATAATTCTCTCCTGCTCAGCGTCTACAAATATGATAGAAGTCTGCGTGAGAAGCGAAGATCTAGGCTTCATCGTGTTGGTGACTACGTGAGGATTTCTAAGCATAAAGGTGTTATGGAGAAAGGTTATCTACCAGATTGGAGTGTTGAAGTCTTTAGGATACGTACAGTGCAAAGGACACATCCATTGACCTATCTCATCGAGGATCTGGAGGGTAAACTGATTGAAGGAGCATTCTACGGTTATGAATTACAGAAAACTCAATATCCAGACACGTATTTAGTTGAAAGGATCATCAGACGTCGTGGTGATAGGATTCTGGTGAAATGGTTAGGATTTCCTACCCGTGAATGGATTAATGAGGTGGACATTGTATAAATAAAAAAAAAAAAACACACAACTCAATAAAGAAATATAATTTTAATGATATATTGTGTTTGATTTTTTTTTTGTTCACATTGATTCCTGACATCTTCTGTAACTGCTAATTCACATCTCCTTAACTTAAACATGATAATAACATTTTTATACTTTTTTAAAAATCTTCTGTAACTGCTAATTCACATCTCCTTAACTTAAACATGATAATAACATTTTTATACTTAAAAAAAAAATCATACATGATTATAGTTGAATTAACATTTAATTGTAGAGATTTTAACATAACGTACATGCTAGTTCACATTGAGTATATATAAATTCACCTACCCTTAACGTAAACATGATAATTACAATTTGAAGTAATTAGTAATATACGTTAAACAAACATCATACATGATTATAGCTGAAATAAGAGCCTTTGTACATGCTAGTTCACATTGATATATATAAATCTCCCCTCACCCCTTAACGGAGACATGATAATAACATTTTGATATAATTAGTAAATATATTTTAATAAAAAATCATACATGATTATAGTTGAATTAACATTTCATTGATTTCTGCTATCTAACATTTCAAAACGACATGAATAGGAAAAAATATTCCTTCACCCCTAACATAAACATAAAAAAAAGCAACACGTTATCTTTCAAATGAAGTAAATATGTTATTATCATGTAATTAGTAACACACTTTACAAATATACTTGAAACTCAATTATTTCGTTTTTTGAAATACAGTAATATGTTATTATCATGTGCCTAGTAATACCTTTTAACTCAGTTGTAACACACTTTACAATTATACTTGAAACTCAATTATTTTATTTTTTGAAATACAGTAATATGTTATTATCGTGGCCTAGTAATACCTTTTAACTCAGTTGAATCTATGCTTTATTGAGAAAAGAAAAAGAAATTTACACTTGACAATTTTCTATAGCATAATGTCCCCATGCTAATGTTGAAAATGAATTATTGGGAATGTATCGTTTTGTATCGATACCACTTAAAGCTATCTTATTAGATTCAATAGTATGAACATCATGTTTATAACTTCTGAAACATGTCTGCATGCTTCGATGTATAGTGTCAGGATGTGTAATACATGAGAGATATTGTTCAAAGGTTATGAATCTCATCGAATCTTTTGTTACACCTTTTGATTTTTTAATCACTTCAGTATCATATCGATAACTATATAATTTCGATTTCAGCCCTACATATTCAGTCATCACTCTACCGGCTAGCTCATCCTTGAATAATCCTGAAATTTTCTTATTTGCTAACGGAATACCATACACATTATCCATTGGATAATTCGATGTATCGAATAAATGTATATTGGTTTTAATAAATTCATATATATCGCAGCTAGATTCAAAGAGAAAAGCATCCGTGTCCGTATAGATTAAAGTTACATCTTTCAATTTTTTCTTCAGAATTTCATAATAAAAATCATACATTTTATGTTTGGATAGATCCAGGATTGCTTGTCCTATGTATATTGGCTTATTCATCAATATTTCATCTCTGACCAATTCTATACCTATTAAATTTTCATCAAAAATCACGTACCTTATACACGTCTGTCGAGCTAACAATTTACGCGCTCGTTTCCAGCTGGTAGCTAAATGAAATGAATTATAACGTTTTACATTCTCTATAAATTTTCCATAAACACAATTATTCATTAACTTCCATAGATTTTGACCAAATTTCGTCTTATCTTCAATACGTTTACGAACGTTGAGTTCAATGTAAGGATTTATCCAGTTAGATTGTTTGTAACCTATTACTCTATGTATACGCGATGGAATCAAACCAAGTTTAACACATTGTTGAAAATTGAGATAATGTAATACGTATTTATTTTTATCATTCAATGTTGTTAGCAATTTTGTATACTTATCACCTGGCGCGATTTCATTCAAAGGGCATAATGGCAAATCATTTTGTATATCATGAAGTTCCTGTGGATATTTAAAGTCTACTTCCAACACATATCCCACGTCAGAATCACTTGTAATAGACATAAAATCTATTGATTTAATTTCAGCATCAGTTAGCCACCTTATATCAGTGTATGGTAAGCTATTATTTTCCATTGTATAACTATATAGAGAATTGCAGTCAACGTACATTAAATAATTAGTTGGTTGAGTGTTATCATAGCTAGTCATGTATCTGTTATTCGCCTTTGCATACCGTTTGGACACAGTGCAAATTCCACCTCGTATTCCTTTTTCGAAGAAATCTAGCATAGTCTTATCTGTTAATAATGAAATCTGTACACCAGTCGTTCTTAACATTGCATCATAGGCTAACCCGGGAAGTGTGTAATACTGACACGGGTCGAGTCCGTACAAACCGATACTTAATTCACGGAAGTGTTCAAACACGTCCGTTAGTATTAATGTATCGCACTTAAGATATATATTTAAATATTCACCCAGATTTTTAACATTGAATTCATTCCATACCGTTCTAGCATGACTATAATCCTCATCGCTTACATGATCAAACTGATGTTTGGATGGTAGACTATTCTCGTATAATTTTTCTATAGAATCCACATACGTGTACGGGAAGACACCTTTACGTTTCATCAGTTGTCTATGCAAAGGATTCGTGTACATATTATTGGTATAATGAAAATCATCTGCTTCTAACATATCCGAAAGGTTACTAAGTTTTGAATCCAAAAAACGATAGCTATCCAGAAATCTTAGATATATACTCATTCCATTCGAATTTGTATATCTTTTGCTAAAGGATAAGTAATTTTCAGAAGTTTGTGCAATACAGTTGATAGGTTCCGTATCGTAACCTAGTTTCTTTACTATGAAATGAGCATCGTATTTTGACAAGCAATGAAAGAATATTGGTATGAATCCTGGCATTTTCCTATTTAAATTGCAGTGCTTATGAGCTGGGCCAACGTAACTTCCAGTCAAATGACAATGATCACGAACCTTTATACACGAGTTAAGAAATTCACGTTTGCATATGTGACATCGTGTTGCATTTTGATATTCTAACTCATCCACATCTCTCATACTTATTTCAATTTTATTAGCATATATATTAATGACCTGATTTGCAATTAACGTTAATTCTTTAAGAAAATTTTCAATTGCATATGGACCTTCAAATGATTTGAAACGTGTTAAATTTTTATCATAACTACAGACCAAATGTAATGCAATTGCATACGCTTCATGTTTATGAATGCTACGTGTCCAGCTTTTACTCGATACATCTTGACACGAATCTACCTTACGTAAGATACATTCTATGTCTGCATAAACCACGAATGGAACTTTTAGACATTTCGAATATGCGTTAAATTCAACGAGATCAGTTTTACCAGCCTCGGGCATTCTGATAATTTGATTCATCATACACCTCTTTTTATGGCTATTTAAACGTGATTCTGATGTGAAATACAAGTTACAATTGTTACATAACCATTTTCGCCCATTATGTTTAGTTAGCTGCTTTCCTAGCAAACGTGATAAGTCTGTTATCAGACAATAATGTCTTTTATACATTAAAAGATTAACATGATGTGATTTTATCTCTCTTGGTTGATATAAGAGAATAATCGATTTATTTTCAACACCGTATATCGTTATTGAAATATTTGAATTTTGATTCTCGAATTTTTCTACATCTTTCAATGATACGGGGAATGTTATATTCTCAAAGTTAAATTCGTTACGAAAATCATATCTTTTATAGGAGGTGGGTCGATTCTTGTTACGTTCTACTGGGTATTTGGATGCTAACAGACAGTATGCAAAGCAATATTTATCAGTATTACGAATGTTAATAACAGCTCTCTTCGATTTTATAAAGTCGGGTAATTCAGTATACATCCCTGCATTCAATGAATCGTATTGTGTCACATATATTGTTAATTTCTCAATACTGTATAAAGCTTTTGAACTGGTACGCGATTCAAAATTATCCATATGATCTAGTATAGGTTGTACAATCTTCTCTTCATACCATATAGATTTATCTGTAGATTGCAATATCACCTCAAGTTTACTGTTAAAGTTAAATGTATGAATATTATCGCTCTCTTGTGATATTATGACATATTGACAGGATAAACAGGATCCTATCTTAAGACCTGATTTATACATGTTTAAGCCCTTATCAATTTCATTCAAAATTAAAGGTTTGCATTCTGCTAAGAATATAACGGGGTCAAGTATATTAACACAGTTGTGAATTTCGTAGGTGGTTAATCGTTTTTTGAAAGCAGACTCACTGTGAATACATCGTAATCGTTCAGCCTGGGTCACGTTCGAAGAGGTTTCATCTTGCTGAATCGAGGGTTGTCCAGTGGCAGTATCGGAGCATCTTGTCGTCGTTTCTGAAAAAAGCAATTACAACATTCGAACAACTTTACATACGGGAACATTGATTTACATGTATGTAAGGTGGTAACAGAAATAACATACATGTTAATAACTTTTACATGTATGAATCTCAATTTTACGTAAACTCTATACTTTACGTAGAACGTAACATGCATGTAACTTTTACATATGAAAATAGTTACATAATGATTATGTATTTTACAATTATTGCTATCATCACGTAACTACAATATTCAGATAGTATGTAACTGTTTTACGTAATGCTCTCTCCCTTACATAAATGATAAAAACACACAACGTAAACCATATAGATGTAAAATACCGTAACTGAACTACGATATTCACATGTACGTTTTACACATATAAATTAACGTTCTTTTTTCACCTACAACGTTACTTTTACGTGTAACAAACAAACGTAACTAACATGCATGTGAAATAACGTAACTGAACTACGATATTCACATGTACGTAATTATTACACATGAAAATTAACCCTACAACGTTCACTCTCAATTACTAATACTACATGACGTGCGATAATTAACACTTTAAGTTCTACTACAACATGTACGTACATGCAAGTAACTACATTCAATTACTAATACTACATGACTTGCGATAATTAACACTTTAAGTTCTAATACAACATGTACGATTTCACATTTACATGCAAGTAACTACATTATCACTTTTTTTTATGAAATTTTATTCAATAATTGTACTCACCTTTTGACGACATTACGGGCTGCTTAAAAAAGACAATTTATGTCGTTTGAAACCACTTTCTAGTGTTTCCTCGCCATGGTATTGGAGTATGCAGTCACCACGATTTAGTAGATCTTTCTGCGCTGCGGTCATATGTTTGAATCTCTCCGGGAGGAAGACTTGGAAATCTGATGTTTCGACGACGACCCGTTCACCATATCTGGTCTTCACGGTTTTGACGGATCAAATGATGTGTTGAATGGACTGATCTAATTCACGTAGTTTCTTTGTGGGAAGATGTGTTCCACCTTCAGCTAGTTGATTTAGCTGTAGCATCTCATGATCTGAAACATACATATAAGCACACACGAATCAGTATTACTTCAACATTCTTCGTAAACAGAGATAAAAAATGACTTACAATATACAACTTTTCTATCTTACCTGTAGGATCCATATTTCCAGAGAATCGACTGCCTCCTCACTCATCCGTGCCGCGGTATTTATTAACAGATGCTCCGCCCCCCCTCCGTCCGGGAGAGGTGTTACTGTCTACATATTACGCTATGTGTTTAAAGTAGTTGTGACTACGTTATAAGTTCGAAGGTAATACTAGTAACTTTATTATCATAGTTTAAACTTTATATAGATTCATCATTTTTTACACCCCCTCCAACCGTATCTCTCCTTCCCAAACACCATGTTGCGTGCGCACACTAACTGTGATTCGTTCCCTACATCTTGGAGGGGGGGGATATAATTACACATTTCTTTACACACACATACTTGTACAAAATATATTTTTCTGAACATTTGATTTTTTTACATTTGGTATACTAACACATTCATAGTATTGTTTCATCATTCATACAAATATATAGATTCATTCGTTTAATTTTAAAATATATTCTTTTTTTTCCTAACGTTATTTGACAAAGTTAGACTTCGCTACAGCAATAAGAATGTTTTGACCACCCCTGTCACCAGTCTGGAGAGATTAACTCTTTTTTTCTCTGACCCACATACCAAAAGGGATGACGTTCAGTGGAGTATTCGTAATACTGAGGGGAGATTTTCTAGACAATTTTTTATATGTAGGGTGATATCTTACCATGGATAGTTAGGATATCTACACTATAGATCCCTAGTTGCGTATATATATTATCATATTGATTGATCAGTTTTGTATTACTCATATATACTTAAAGATGAGATACTTTTCTCTCGTTATCTTAATCATTTTTAAATAGATGGTTAGTGCTTTTATTTTATTTTCGATGTTATGTTCCACTTTTATCATGCTTAGAGGGAATATTCTTTTTAAGTTATCGTGCTTAGAGGGTGCGTTCCTTTATCATGAAACCCCTTTCAAACAGCTTTACATTTGCATTCTTATACTTTCCTCTCAATATTTTTTTATCATTCTTAAAGAGATGGGTAGTGCTTTTATTTTTATTTGCATTTGCTATGTACCACTTTTATCATGCTTAGAGGGGACATTTGTTTGTCATGCGACCCTCTCACATAGATTTACATTTCCATTCTTATACTTCATCAATGTGGAATAGATTTATATTTTCTCGTACCTCGATGTGGGAATGGAATTTAACCTTTTCTTAACCTTTACATCGCTCTTGGATACAATAGCTCAAGGAGAGATTCTGCATAGGGAACACCCCTTACCAGAATGTCTTATTACATTTATTTTCATAAATCTCTCCCAGTAAACATACCTAATCATTCTCTCGATATTCTTTTATCTAAAGAATAACGATACTACATCATATATCATACACTAAACGTAATAGATATCAAACCCTACACTCGATATTCATACATGAGAGTTCAAGCACAGACATCGAAGCACTGAACGTAATAGATATCAAACCCTAGACTCGATATTCATACATGAGAGTTCAAGCACAGTCATCGAAGAATTACTATCAATACATTTAATTCAAACATCCCCGGAACCCCCGTTACCCACCCCGCCCCATCACAATATCGAACCCTAGACTTCGATATTCATACATGAGAGTTCAAGCACACACACACACATCGAAAAGAATTCACATTTAATTCAAACATCCCCGGAACCCCCCCCCCCCCCGTTACCCATCCCACCCATCACACATTACACATCACACACACACACACACACACACACACACACACACAATCATCATCATCATCATCATCCCAACCCTCAAAAACATTTCACTGCACAGGGGAGAACGGCACTACGCCAACACTCCCCTTCTTTTACAACTCGATTTTCATATAGGAGAGTTCTAAATCAATGAGCATTCTACATCACTCATATATTAACACAGAGGAGAGTTCAACATCTTATCTACACTGTGCTGATTCTCTCAATTCTATACTACTCCCCTCCCATCTTGTCCTGTGGACTCAAGACGGAATGGAAGTGGATACGCCACTTACGCGCGCCAACTCCAAAATGGGAAGGCTACCGATATGACCTCGGTAGAGCCGCCTGGCGATCTACACACCTTCTGCTAGCTATGCTGGCTAGTATGCGGGAATGTTAATGGCTTCCCTCAACACCGTCCGAAGACGTACCCGATCACCCACGAGTATTGGGAAGCACGTCCTCTCGAGTCCAACCCAATCCTAACAACTCCCAATCAGGGACGGCCTTGAATGTTCGGCCCGAGGCAACAAAAAATTTTTGGGAGATGGGCTTTTTGCTCGTTTTACTTTTGTAAGTTCTTTTAGAATTTAAAGATTTATTTTGATCTGGTCCAAAATTTGAATCTGATTAGTTTTGGGTGCAGATGTTCAATAACTAGGTCTGTTCGACCTTGAAAATCTTAATGAGGTTCGTCTAGTAACGTCAGAAGTACCACGAGTGCTAGGGGTCCGCAGCGCCCGCACCACGGCAGCTGAAGATGACTGATCCCCTCCCCTATGGGAACACCAAGATCTTCGCCGGTCGTAGTTTCCGATCGTTTCGAGAGACTCGATTCGAAGTTACCAGTGCAGCAGCCGTCCTCTTACATTGAGGATGTGGAGCGGATAGATCCTGTCCTCACTGCCAAAACGACAGTGAGGAAAAGGCAGGAAAAACAACTGAAAGTGCTAGCCCAGTCCCAAAGAAAAGGAACGCATGGATTCGACCAACACTGGGCAGGTAGCTTTTGTCATAGCAAGTTGATATCGAAAGTAGTAATTTGTATGTCTTTTTTATATTTTATTGGTAATTATAGCTTTTATTGTTTTTTTTCCATTTGGGCTTATTTACTTAATTTTCATTTTCTTTTGATCTGTTTTTTTTCTTTTTTGTAAGGTTTGAGTAATTTCTCCCTGGCTGTTGCGAAAAGTTAGTTTTCTAATGTTGCAGTTGAGCCACCTTATATACAAATCATCATCATCACGTGCTTTGTTTGACAGCTGAATAGTTCGTTTAAGAAGAGGTGCATGAAGAATCTTGTAAGAATAAATTGTTCAGTAATGAGTACAGAACACGTCTGATTTTAGATTGTAGGTGAAAGAAACACGCACAGTTCAAAACGTGTAATCATTAATATAGCATTCCAACAAGTTCCAACAAAAATAACAGTTACAACGTACGTAATTGAATATTCTAATATCAAATTGCAGTGAAAAACAATGAGATATATTTAATTTAGCAGTATTCCTTTCTGACACATAATGGTTTGTTCGTTCAATATCCTCTCTTATATTTTGTAAGTACTGCTTATTGCCAAATTACTAAAGGTTAATCAAATTTAAAGTGTGTCTAATGACTCAAATTACAACTTGCTTTTTATGAAACTTTGTAAATAAATAATATTCTTCCCCGGGATAAGATATTACATGTGGTGCCATCTCTGTGCTGCTGGGCGAAGTAGGTCTATAGACCTCAGATAGGTTGACACAAATTACGCTTGTTTAAAGACATCTCCATTAAATATCTAATAAATATGTGTCCTTTAATTTATATTAATGTAGATAAATGTGTGGAAATATTTAAATGTGACGTGTGTCAGTGTATGATGGTACAAACAGAATGTCACAATAAGTTATCAGTTGTTACTAAGTGTGGCTGTTGTAATATCTTTGCCAACGTTATACAGGTTCCGTGTCTCTGGAAGAATAACAACTGACTGTACTACAACGACTTAAGTCCTCTTCTCTACACTTGGTTAACACGTCACCGTAAACAAACCACGAGCGTGTACAAAGTACAACTCAAAACAAAACTTTAGTTTTTTCACAAATATGTTGCTATTTCTTCAGAAATATCCTCTGAAGTCATCTTCAATTTGAATGACGTTTACTTAATTAGCAAATTGTAAGAGATCGAAAAATTCTTAAAACATAAAAAATGTAGATGACGTTAAGTACTCAATTATGTGAAATAATATTTGTTGTTGTAACAATTTCCGGAATATTACTTAATATTGTTCTGTACTTCAAGATGTTTATACTTTGTCAAAGAGAAGGTTGTTGTTTGTTTTGTGTGACCTGACAACGTAAAGTTGTCGCAATACACCAACTCTTAAAACAATTGACTGAAGACCTTGAGTCTCTATATTCCTACTTGTATCGTCACAACAACAACAAAAGCAGTGGCTGCCTCAGTAGTATAGATGGTGGCGTGTATGCCTCACGTTCAAGAGGTCCCGAGTTCGAATCTCGGTCAGGGTGAGTTACCTGGATAAAGCTTTTTCCAGGGTATCCCTTATCCTGAAAGACGAATGTCGGGTAACTCTAAGCTATATGGACCCTGGGCTCATTTGAGCATCATTTCACCCATTGCATTCATCGTCCGATATGACTTCACGTTGGAGGACGTAAATTAAAAAATAAAACAACTTCAACTTAACTGACTTTATTTGTTATTAAAAGTAACAATTATCACCTATTTTTACAATTACACTACGCAGTTACATCACTTTAATGTTTCTTTATTTCTCTGTATCAGGCACCAACTTGCGCTGCTTGTAATTACTCCGATGTACACACAACGTTTCACTTTTACACTGCTCTGACACAACTCTGATATTTACTGGTCAACTCTACTCTGCATTGTACACACTGTCTGCAGACTCAGCATTACGGAGAGTTCTCACTGATGTAATTAAAATATCTCTCCTTTTAATAATTTTGGATCTGAATCAATGTCATGACTTTCATTCCAAAAATGAAATGCTACTGCTGACTAATCTTCTTGTTTCAATCTGATGTTTCTAAAGTGCTCTTTGACTCTGGTTCTTAGATTTCTTTTAGTTCGACCTATGTAGCATTTTTCACAATTCTTACAACTTATCTGGTATATTCCAGATCTGTTAACTGATGGGATTTCATCTTTTGTTTTTGAATTTAGCAATTTTAAAATTGAGTGTCTATTAGTAGGTGCCAAGGTGATATTTTGTTCCTTGAAAATCTTTTTAAATTTACTAAATATTTTTGGGTGATATGTGAATGAACTGAATATGCTGTTGCTTTCCTTTTCTTTTGTAAATGTGGTTGCTTCCTTAATGGCTTTCCTTAGTTTAGCTTTTCTAATAACACCAAACTTTTGTTGTGTCCACTTTCTTCTGCTGTGTGTAGTATTGTTTTTGTTCTTTAAAATATTCTTCATTTTCCATGGGTATGTTGACTAGTCTGTGTGTAAAGCTGTTTATTATTGCATGCTTATGTGTAATTGGGTTTTGGCTATTACCTTTTATGTAATTTTCTGAATGTGTTGGTTTCCTATAAATTCCAAATGTTATTTTTTGTCATTCCTGATGATATTTAGATCCAAGAAAGAGAGTTGTCCATTTGTTTCTTCTTCTATATTGAATTTTATAGTCCTTTCTTGCAGATTGAGTAATTTTAATGTATCTTGTAAATGTTTATTCGGTACAATTGCAAAGATGTCGTTAACATATCTATGCCAAACTTTGAAGATCAATGGGAAGGACTTTTTGATTTGTGTTTCAAATCCACTCATAAATAAGTTAGCCAAAAAATGTGAAAGTGAGTTGCCCATTGATAACCCTGATTTCTGCTTATAGTGTTTTCCATTAAAGCTGGAGAAGTTTTGTTCAATGCATATTTTTGTTAGAGAAATGTATTCTTCTGCTTCCATTGCTTCCATTTCTATTGTAGTTAGCCACTTTATTTAATACAGTCTGTAATCTTTCTGTTGCTATGCTTGGAAATAAAGATGCGACATTAAATGAAACTAGTCTGTCATTTTTTCCCAAATTTATGTCTTTGATTTTTCCCTACTAAATCTAAAGAGTTTTTTAAATTTTCACTTTCGAATTTTGGGACACTATTGAATTTATTTAGCAACCATTTGGCCAAATTATATGGGGAGGCATTATACTACTAGTGATATGTCTCATGCCTATCCCTGTTTTATGAATTTTTGGCAGCCCATATACTCTTGGTAATGTTCGGTTATCCACTTTAGTTTTGTGAAATTCTTTTTTGTTGACTATTTTGCTTTCTTTTAGAGTTTTATTTGTGGTTTCAATGCAGTACTTTAAAGGGGTAGTTTCAACTTTTTGGTAATTATTGTCTTCCAACAAATCTTCTATCCTCTTCGTGTAATCTTCTTTTTCCAAAATAACTATGTTATTTCGCTTGTCTGCTTTAGTATAAATAACTGGTTTCTTTTTAAGCGCTTTAATAATTTAGCTACTAAAATTAATGTTATTTTCATTTTTAATCTGTTATACTATTTTGGAGCATTTGTTTTTTACCCTGCTTCTATTTTCTTCATTAAATATCAGTGGTGGCAGGTGGGTTAAATTATTGGTGGTACACATATGAAAAATAAAATACAGAGTAATAATGACTAACCTATTTATACAGATTCTCTGCTCTACTCTCCTTAGACCTGGCAAATCTATCGATAACTTTTGCGTTGAAGTCGCTGATCTTCATAACAAAATCTCTCTCAATTGAAAGCATTGCTAATGCTGACAATCGGTCCTGTGACATTGTGTTCCTAAGGAAAGTTTTTATTCTTTTTAAATTTGGGAAACAGCATTCTGCTTCAGCGGTAGACATTGGCATAGTTAACAATACTCGGAGGAGTTTGACATATTCGCTGAATGTAGCACATAAATTGTTTTCCTTATTGAAGTCCATCAAGCACAAAGCGCCGGACATTCCACGAAATTCCTCTCGACTGTTAATTACAGTCAGTTCTCTACGAATTTTTGTTCCAATGATAAAAGGATAGAACCTTATTGATTCTCTAAGGGAATCCTCTGGAAATGTCTTAGAAATTTTCTTGATGAAACAAAGTTGAGGCTACCAGATGCCCCGTGAAGCTGAATCTGTCCTTTGCTTCTCTATGAATGTCACATACTTCAAGAGCTTCTCTTCTTTTCACATCATGATCTTCTATTCTTCTCCTCTTAATTGCAGTTTCTTCGTGTTCCTCGATATGCACTTTATTGCTTACCTTTTGCACTTCCCTTTGAAATGCCTTTAGCTGCGCGATGGCAAATGTTGCATTGCAGTCTCGTTTCTGCAGCTGATTGTACAAAATGTCCACATGGGGCATGATCTTGGAGAAAAAAGACAGCTAGAACACAAAATTTTAATCTTTCAAAGTGGCCATAAACCCAGAGGCCTGAACAAGTGTGGCGTTGTTTAACAGAGCTCTCTTCTGAATAACCTCCATGCATTTAACTAAATTCTTCCTGTGTTCGAAAAGCAGAGCACACAGAAGCTAAGCCTGAAGGTCACACTATAGCCGTTGCTAAGAGTAGGAGGAGCTAGGTTTATAAACCTCCATTTAAGCAATGTATAAGAAGCCACGCCCCTCTCTTCACCTTCCCGCAACCCCCTCAGAGAGCCAACATTTGGGCAAAATCTTAGGTTAACTCTTCGCTGCAAACCAGCGGCTCCTACAGCTAACCTCTGTTTATTTCGAATTCTGTGGTCATGGGCAGCTACAGACGATAAGCCTAATTGAAATATGTTTGTATATAAAACAATGCAAACAAGTACAGCTTTAATGTGCAAAATGCACCTGTTGTACATTCAGAAATAGTGGGTGTAGCGCAAACCTGCAACCTTATGGAGGAACCGCCCCTGTTAAGTATTTGTGAGGCAATTTGGATATCAGCAATATACTATTCAATTTGGTTCTTTTATGTCAACTATAAGTATGTTATGGTCACTGATATCATCCATTATGTTATCATTCTTATTGATAATTTCGTGGTCAATTAGTGTAGCTGAGGTATTGCCTATTCTTGTTAAGTACATTTTATTACCTTGTACAAAATTGAAACTTGTAATTAGTGTATTATAGTTTTCGAGATTTTTACTCTGAGTGAAGTAATTAATATTTACATCGCCTATGATCATGGCTGATACTGCAAGCTTCCATATCAGTGAGAAAGTTGCCAGTATTTTGATCATTAGGATTATAAACTGTAATTATATCAAGTGTTATTAGATCCATTCTCAGGTTTATGTGCAGGATACTGTGGACACTGTTTACTATGTTCTGTACCGACGTTTGCCATATATCTCTAATATACATTGAAATTCCGCCTCCTACCATTTTCCTTATAATATGACGTGCATTAAAATTTTTTATATTAACAAAGTTAATTATGTCTTCCATGAGCCAGTTTTTTTTTTCTATAACAATCACATCTACTTTAGTTATTGTTGCCACAAGAAGCTCAATATCATCTAATTTTTATAAAATAGACCTAGCATTCAGGTACACAATTCTTATCTTTTGGCTCGGTTGAGATCTTGTAATCATCTACAGAATGATATTTGAACTCACCTATAATGTTATCACAATCACACATGAAAGGTAGAAATATTGCACTTCATCACAAAATAGAAACCTAAGACACCGCAGTTCACTGAGCTTTTCTCTTGCTTTGCTCTGCACTGCTGCTGTAGTGTTTGTATTATTTGAGGTTATCTTCTTTTCATATGCCAGAAGGTGATTGTTCCCCTTGATCCTTATTGAAGATCCAAACTGTTTTTCTCGTATGAAGATTTTGCCATCCCTGGTCCACGCTCCTACTATCTTCCCTTCTCTCCTTAAATCTCTTGTTCTTTTGCTAGAAAGTTACCAGTAGTACTTGAACTTAACTTGAAAGTGTTAACTTGAAAGTTTAGTCAGTGCTTGACGAGCATCGTAGGAGCGCCGTGCTAGTGAATGGACGAGAAGACTATGTAAGTGCATCGGAAGAGTGTACGTAACTGTGAGCGTGCAGTGGAACTCTAACGGACGAACTGGTGAATCGTAATTTTGTGCATTACGTAATTCTGTGTAATTTGCAAGTGTTCAACTGTAAGTCGGTGACAATAAAGAACATTTTGTTTGTGCAATTGGAATTTTAATTTTGCGAACGCACAAGGTCACACTGGTGTCAGAAGTGGGATCACAACATCACCGAAAGTTACAGCCATGGACGCGGCATTGGAAAAGATTTTGGAGAAGATGATAGAAATGAAGGCCGAACTGACCTCGGAAATGAAAGAGGCAAATAATAGACTGGCCGCGGAACTGACAGAAATGAAGGCGGCCATCGACAACCTTACCGCCGAGTTGAAACAAATAAAGACGGCAAACAACAACTTGGCCACCACAATGACCGCAAAGATGGCCGAACTGACCACGGATATGAAGGTGGCGAACGAGGCTCTCGCCGCCAAGTTTGAAAAACAGTTGGCCGGCGTGAGGGATGACGTGACGGAGCTGGGTAAGCGGATGGCCCAAGTGGGCGAACGCGTCGAGGACCTGGCGAGCTGCGTTAACGACCTCGAAGGGAAGGCCAACGGCAGGGTCAAGTCCCTGAACGCCATGGTGGAGGACATCGTCCGCAGGAGGTTGAAGGATTTGAACGCCCACGCACCGGGACTCGAAACAATGCCGGCGCGGGTCAAACCTCCGAAATATGATAGGCGCGTCAACATTTGAGGTCTTCCACCGCCAGTTCGACACAGTGGCCAAGCACAACAAATGGTCACCAGAGGAGTTGGCTACACAGTTAATAGCCAGCCTCCAGGGACGGGCCGCGGAAGTCCTAAACGCGGTGCAGACAACGGCGGCGGCCAAGGACATCTGGGAGGCCCTGGAGAATCGTTTCGGAAACCACCGCTTAGCCGCAGTGTACCGCAGCCAGCTAAAGGCAAGGTCACAGCAGCCAGGGGAGACGCTGCAGGAGTTCGCCGTGGCAGTTGAACAACTGGCTAGCAAGGCCCTAGTTGACCTCCCACAAGACTTCGTATCCCGGGAAGCCACCTACAAATTCGTTGACGGGGTACGGGACACGGAGATTCGTCAGCGCCTAATGCTCGGCAATTATAAGACAATCCACGAGGCACTAACGGCAGCATTAAGGATGGAGGCAGCCAAGGTAACATCTATCCCGACGTCAAGAACGAGGAGTGTCCGCTACACCGGAGACAGAAGACCAGCCGCGGGACGCCGGCAAACACCTAGTGGCCTGTGTTGAGATTGTGGACAGCCCGGACTCCTGCAGAGAGACTGCCCATACCAGGAAGAGCAGCCGGAAAACGAGTAAGGGCCGTCATGGAGAGAGTCACGTCGGCGCCATCACCACTAACTCCTCCAGTGACACTGCGCGCCGTCAGCCGGCGGATGAATGACAACCTCATCGCGGATGGTTGGTTGAGAGGGAAGCCGTGCCGCGTGCTGGTGGACACTGCGGCTGCCATGACCATTATCAGACCTGACGTGGCGAAGGATTGCCGAAAAGGAAGCCGAGCCGACCATACCAGCTCGTCATGGCATCGGGCGACATCTTGCCTGTGGAGATAGATGCCCTGTTGAAGTTGAACTTGGGACGGAGTGTCGTACGTCTTTGGGTGTTCGTCGCGAAGATGGCTGAGGAGGTGATTCTGGGACTGGATATGCTCAGGAGCCCCGAGGCGACGGACGACGACGGCAGGAAGTTCCTGCGGCTCAACGGATAAGAGGTTATACTACGTCAACCCAAAGAGCGCCTTGGAATCTGCAGGGTCATCTTGAACGAAGACGTGGTTGACCCCTCGAGGAGCGAGGTGGTGGTGACGGCGCGACTGGAAGGTCAGCGGACATAGTACATGATGCTGGACCAAAAGGCGCCGGTGCACGGACTCTGTGTAGCCAGGGCATTGTTGCCGTGCCGAGAGGAAGTGCCAGTGAGACTGCTAAATCCAACGGACACCGATCACGACGTCCAGGCCAGAACGGAGTTCAGAACGTGCAAGCATATAGAGAGCGTAACAGCAATCGACAAGACACAGGAGCCGGTGCCAACGCAACACCTGGGGCCCCGGCTAGAAGGCTTACTGTAGAGGGCGGCTGACTAACTGACCGCAGAACAACTGGAGAAAGTTCGACAACTGCTGAGGCGATAATAGCGCGTCTTCAGCCAAGGCGATAGTGACTACGGCCGCACGGACAAAGTGATTCACCGCATCGACATTGGGAACGCCAGGCCTATTTGGCAGCCACCTAGACGCGTTCCACTGGCGAAGCAAGGGGCGGTTCGGGACATGCTGGAGGACATGAGATCCAGGGGAGTGATTGAAGAGTCGGACAGCCCTTGGTGTTCCCCTGTAGACTTGGTGACGAAGAAGAACGGCGAGCTGAGCTTCTGCGTACACTACAGAAAGTTGAACGCTGTCACCCGGAAGGACTGTTTTCCCTTACCCCGGATTGATGACACCCTGGACACGCTAGCTGGTGCGCAGTGGTTCTCGACCCTGGACCTGAATCGGGCTACTGGCAGGTAGCTCTAGATCCGAGAGACAAGGAGAAGACCACATTCTTGACAGGCCAAGGGCTCTGGCGGTTCACGGTTATGCCCTTTGGCCTCTGCAACGCACCGGCTACCTCCCAACGCCTCATGGAGTCAGTGACGAGAGGACTGACTTACGACGCCTGCCTGCTGTACCTGGACGACATCATCATCGTCGGTAAGACCTTTGAAGTCCATCTCGAGAATCTGAGTAAGGTGCTACAGAGACTGCAGGCGACCAACTTGAAGATGAACGCGAAGAAGTGCCAGCTCTTCCGCAAGGAAGTGAACTACTTAGGCCACATAGTCTCAGCAACCGGAAGGGTCATGGACCCGGAGAAGACACAGGCTGTGAGAGATTGGCCTCGCCGAAAGGATAAGAAAGAGTTGCGCAGTTTCCTGGGGCTGCGCAGTTATTACCGCCGCTTCATAAAGTCGTTCTCCAACATCGCCAAACCCCTCACCCGCCTGACAGAGGAACAGCGGCCTTTTGTGCGGACGGAGGACGGCGAAAAGGGTTTCCAGCACCTGAAGGAGACATGTGCAGTGCTCCAATTTTTGGGTTTCCCACAACCGGGTGGCGCCTTCATCGTGGACACCAACGTCAGCGACCATTGCATTGGAGGTGTCCTATCGCAGATCCAGGACGGCATGAGTGTGTGATAGCCTACTACAGCAAGACGCTATCCAAGGCAGAGAAGAACTACTGGGTCACCCGACGAGAGTTACTGGCGGTAGTAAAGCCATGGAGCACTTCCACAAGTATATGTACGGTCAGCCATTCCCCCTGAGGACTGTCCATTCCGTCCTAACCTGGCTATTGAGCTTTAGGATCCTGGAAGGCCAGACGGCATGTGGGGTCCAGAGGCTACAGGAGTGCGGCTTCACCTCGGAACATCGTAGAGGGAAGAGCCGCGGTAACGCTGACGCCATGTCCCGAAGACCCTGTCCAGAAGAGTGCGGCCATTGTGGAAGAGTGGAAGGAAAGAAGCGTGCCGCAGCAGTCCGAGTAGTCACGGCAGTGCCTGCGCAGGGCTGGGATAGTGCAGGCCTGAGGAGGGAGCAGCTGACGGACGTAGATTTGGGGCCACTTTTGAGGGAAGTGGAGGCGGGAACGAGACCAACCTAAGGAGGACATCGCACCGAGGAGCGCCTCCTACAAGTCTTACTGGGTCCAAATGGGAATCACCCGATGGGAAGACGCAGAGAGAACAGTTGGTACTTCCCCGGATTATGGTCCCGGATGTCGTGGAGGAAGTGCACGCCGGTACTTCAGGGGGACACCTGGGAGCGAACCGAACGATTGACAAACTACGGCAGCGCTATTACTGGCTGAGGCTCCGAGCAGACGCTGAGAGATGGTGTCGTCAATGTCACGTGTGCAAAGCGAGTCGCGGCCCCCAGAGTAGGACCCGGGTTCGCATGCAGCAGTATAACGTCGGAGCGCCTTCCGAACGGATCACCGTCGACATAGCTGGACTATTTTCCGATGTCCGACCGAGGCAAAAAGTACCTGATGGTGGTCGTGGACTACTTCACCAAGTGGCTGGAGGTGTATGCCATCCCGAACCAAGAGGCAAGGACAATCACAGACTGCCTCGTAAAGCAAGTGTTCTGTCGATTTGGGGTACCTTTAGAGCTGCACAGTGACCAGGGCACCAATTTTGAGTCCAACCTGCTGAAGGAGGCACTACAAAGGCTTGGGGTGAACAAGACCCGCAGGACGCCTCTACATCCCCAGTCAGATGGCATGGTCGAAAGGTACATCAAGACCTTAGAGGAACAGCTGAGGAAGGTCGTGGCCAGCCATCAGCGAGACTGCGACGTCAAGGTGTCTCTGTTCTTGCTGGCCCACCGCTCGTCTACACACGACACAGCTGGGATGATGCTAGCCAGCTTAATGTTCGGCCGAGAATTACGCCTCCCTTGTGACCTGGATTTTGGTAGCCCTCCGGAACCGAAACAGCCAGCGATCGAGTATGTGGAGAACTTGGTGGACCATCTCCAAGACATGCACGAGATGGCTCGCCTGAACATCCAGAAGGTGAGCGGCCGCATGACTACCACGTATGACAGGCAAGCCAAGGGTTTCAGCAAGGTGACCTGGTCTGGTTGTACAGTCCTACCCGGACCAAGGGACGATGCCCGAAGCTCCACCAGCTATGGCAAGGACCGTACCGTGTGGTGAAGAGAATTAACGACGTTATCTACCGCATCCTTAAGATTCGCCGAGGGAAGATGTTGGTGGTACACCTGGATCGCCTGGCACGCTACGATTGTGTTGTTTGGGACTACCAGCTTTGAGGAGGGAGCAGTGTTATCCGAACGTCGGAACTCCCTATAGAACCGACCGGCAGCAGCATGAGACGGTAGGCGTTATCAACGCCCACTCATTTGTCTTACAGCGGTAACGAGGGTTGGCTGGAAAAACATCACTGTGTCATCTCTTGCCGCTCCCCCTGAGTTCTTGAACTTACAGGATATTTCATCTAATCCGGAATCTTCTAGATTGGTTAGTTGGTCCTATATAAGCAACGCCTCGGTCTGGAGGTCAGTCAGTGCTTGACGAGCATCGTTGGAGCGCCGTGCTAGTGAATGGACGAGAAGACTGTGCACGTGCATCGGAAGAGTGTACGTAACTGTGAGCGTGCAGTGGAACTCTAATGGACGAACTGGTGAATCTGAATTGTGTGCATTACGTAAATCTGTGTAATTGGCAAGTGTTTAACTGTAGGTCGGTGGAAATAAAGAACATTGTTGGGTTTGTGCAATTGGACTTTTAATTTCGCGAACCCACAAAGTCACAACACTAAGGGCGGCTTCACTGATTATTGACATTTTAGCTTACGTTAATTATTTCAATATGAACTGCATACGACGACCTTTCTTTGTAGCAATCTTATTAACCACTCTCTCGTTAAACTTTGGGATGTTTTCTATGGACAACATAGCGAGCGCAGTTAATCTATCTTCTCCAGTAATGTTCCTAAGGAATGTTTTAATTCTTTTCAGTGTGGAGAAACAGCGCTCAGATTCCCTTGTTTTTAGAGAGTTATTTTCAAAAGTTTTAACACTTCAGAAAAAGTGCAAGAAAGATTATTAGCTCTAAGATATTGAAGCAATTTTACAGCGCCATCAATATTCCTGAATTCTTCTCTTGAATAGATGACTGAAAGTTCTGTATGTAGTTTGTCCTTATCAAACACTGGGATCATTTTTTTGTATTCATTGAAAGCATTTTCTGGAAATATTGAATTAAATTGCTCAAATTGAGAATCTTATAGCAAGGAAGACACAGAAAGATGTTTTGTAAACTTGAACCGGAGATTCAATTGTGACAGTAAAACATCACATACTTCCTTGGCTGCTGCTGCTCTGGTCTGTGTGTTTGAAACAATTTTTCTTTTGTGTGGATTTTCTGCTGCCAAATCAGATGACTTCACCTTGTTTCTTGTTTTTATAATTTCAGCAGTGAAAGTAGATGTGTACACTGGAACTTTCTGTAGTTGATTGTACAGTATTTCTACATGAGGTACAACCAAATGGAAAAACTTAAGCCAGAAACAAAGCTCATTATTTTCAAGATACTCCAATAAAGCACTTGCCTCATTTATTGTCGCACTGTTTGAGGTCTCTGATTCTGACAAAATTTGAAAACTTTCTTTAAATGCTTCCTTCTTTTCGTAAACAACATTTACAGTCCTGGGTTTGCAGTTCCACGTCGTTGATCCACCACTGGGTATTCTCTTCTCAACACATGAATCTAACACTGATGGTCTGTGTGGAGAGCGGCAAAAGAAGGCGGGTATAGCACAGAGATTTGAAAAAAAATTCTTGCTTTTGTATTTTGCCTGGCAGCTCTCTCCGTTATCACATTTTATTATGCGTTTGAAATGGGAAGAGTTCGGAAGCTCAGCTAATCAGATACCGAATCACACTCAGCGTTGCCAGCTTGTTACCCCACCCCTTTTATATTTCCCTCTCTCTCTCTCACACTCATACAACATGCAGCTCTGCTTGGCGCAGACGTAAGGGTAAGCAAATTATATTTTACAAACTTTTACAATGATGCAGTTGACAAAATCAAAATTGTAAAAAGCGTGCTAGACAACATAACTAGTAGAAGGTGTGCTACATCACCAGGTGGCCCCACCAAGATCATATCGGTAGTTTTCTTATTTTGGAGTTGCTGCGCGTAAGTGGCGTATTGACTTCCATCCCGTCTTGAGTCCACGGGACCAGAAGGGGGGTGGCCTGTTACTCTCTAGGTGTTGCCCCAGGAATGAGCCTCGAAGGTGCCGGGCTTCCTTTTGGGACAGCTCGGTAACTCCCTGGTCGAAGAAGGCCCGTGTTTTTGTTCCTACGTGTCCAGGACGAATGGGTGTAGAACCTCTGCCATGAATTGACTTGAATCTAGAAGGATGACACTACAGTAAATTGTAAAAATGAAAAAGTGAATTTTACCTTCTCTCTTTAAGTTACTTTGATGTCATAAAATCCATTTAGTTAAGAAGGTAATGACACGTTTGTGAGTCCATCAACAGCTAAACTCACAGCTCCAGATTGGTACTGCAGCACCCAAACACAGACACGAAGATAAAGTATAAAGTCTAGCTATACGTACATTTTGAGACTGTTTAATTGTGGTTTTTTTGGGAAATTTCAGATCTATAACTTGTAATTAGTTTGAAATATCTGAGCATCGCTTATATCTGCTGCATTCCGTATGCAAATGTTTTTAGAAAGCTCTTCCTGTTAGAACAGCTGACTGTAAACATCCGCAATAAATACAATCAGAATAATAAAGGAAACAAAGAAGTATAGTTAATTTTAGAAAACGTTTCTCTCATTTAATATTTGAAGTAAATAATTAAAACACTCCTGTAATTTGTTTAATTTCCGTTTGCTTATAACTCTAAATGTACAGAGAAACTACTTTTGTAAAGATTTATCCTAACATTTTAGCAAATAGTAAAATAAAGCTTTGTATGAAAGTGGATTGAGAAAGATCTTGTGTCACACAACAGACTTCGTTTTAGTTACATTGATTGTCCGCTAGGATTTACAAACCTTATAGCTACTGTCTTGCTGCTCATAGATTTTTTTTTTATTATTTATTGTTATCTGAAAAGGTTCCCAGAGCCATAGCTCATGCTAGGGAACAGTACAAAAATATATAAAATGATGGCAAACAGCCCTTAACAATACTTATATTACATTTTTAGAGTAGGAATGAATTACCGTACAAGAATAACATATATGAAACATATAAAGATACAGGCATTCACTATAACTCAAGAAATAATAGTAACAAAGAACTTAACAGAAAAATAGAAGCTACATATTCTATGGGACATTAATCCATATTAATTTTTAAATAGTTCAGCTTTCAAACCAGCTATAAATGTGTAACACTTTATCAGCTATCAATATATGCCTTCAGTAAATTTTCAGCAACTTTCCTTTTAAAACCTTTTATGTTCCTGCAGCCTTTCAGTTCCAGTGGCAGTGCATTATATAAGTTGATAACGTGTGAGGTTAAGCTGTTCAGGCCATAAGTAGAAGTGTTCACTGTTGGTTTTGTTAAGTTTCCTTTATTTCTTGTATTATATATATGTGAGGAGCTTTCAAATGTTAGATTGGACTTTAGAAGATTATTTTTTATTTTGTGGAGATATATTAGCAATGAAAACTCTATGTTTAGTTGTAATGGTAAAATGTTAGTTACATGGTAGAGTGTTTTTGTGTTTGTTCTAAAGGGTAGATTGTAGATTATTTTCAAGGCACGATTTTGAAGTACTTCGATGTCATGAATTAAATATTTAACAGAGTTACCCCATAAGATGTTTAAGTAATCCAAATGAGATTGAATTAAAGCATGGTAGATACTTCGTAAATGATTTACACTGAATCCTTTGAATTTCAGCCTGTGAATTACAGCTAACACAGGAAGAATCTTATTTTTTACATGCATGATATGGTCCTTCCATGTGAGCGTACTGTCTAGAATCAAACCTAGATATGTGATTTTGTTACTCTTTCAATCACTGCGTTATCAACATGTATTTTGTTATTTACTACTGGTACGTATGATCTTTTATGAAATAACATATATTTTGTTTTACAGACATTTAATGTTAACTTATTGCCCTTAAACCAGCTATTCATTGCATTCAGGTCTTGCTGTATGTCACATATCAGCTGGTGCTCAGAGTTATCTATATATAACAAACATATATCATCAGCAAACATAGTCAATTTACCTTTTAGTCTTAAACATCCTATGTCATTTATAAAAATTAGGAATAATATAGGACCTAATACAGAACCTTGTGGAACACCATGATGAATTACTGATAGAGAACTGGAAATGTTGTTCATATTTACAAATTGTTTCCTATTACTGAGATAATTCTGAAACCAGTTGAGAGGAAGTCCTCTTACACCAGCATGCTCAAGTTTATTTAGTAATAAAGTATGATCTACAGTGTCAAAAGCCTTTTTAGGTCAATAAATAAACCAGCAGCTAAACGATTTCTATCCAGAGCTCTTTGAATAGGTACGATAATATCTACTGTGGCAGCAAGAGTACTAGATTTGTTAATAAATCCATACTGATGATTGTGAAAAAAGTTGTGTTTTTCAGATGCTGTAATAACCTAACTTTTACTACTTTTTCCAGAATTTTGGCAAATACAGGAATAATACTTATTGGTCTGTAATTATCCATAATTACTCTATCACCTGTCTTATAAATTGGGACAACTCGTGTGATTTTACAACCATCAGGTACTGAACCTGAACTAAGTGATAAATTAATAAAGGTTACAATGTGTGGAACCAAACTGTACTTGCACTTTGTTAACAATTCATTTGATAAAATATTATCTGTTTTATTACCCTTGTTTTTTATTGTTGCTATCATTTTTAGAACCTCATTATTATCTGTTGGATATAGAAATAGACTATTTGGTACTGAACTATAAGGTGGTGGAATATATTGTGTAGTTATACATATCTTCACTAACTGATCAGCTATATTTACAAAGTATTGGCTAAAACACTCACATATTTCTAACTGATTTACTATTTTTTTGATTACCTACCATTATTGTTTCTATTTGATTGCAATGTACTGGGGATTTATTTCTTAAGATTCCATTTATTGTCATCCATACCCATTTTGGATCATAGGAGTTATTCAGTTTATTTGAGTAATGTGCTTCTTGAAGTCCCCTTTTCATTTTAGTTACTTCATTTGCAAACTTTTTGTACAGTTCAATTGCTATCGGACAGGGAAATTTGCATTTTGTTTTGCTATACAGTAAGCTTTTCTTTTTAACTAAAGCCAAAAAGTTACTATTAAACCATGGTTTATGTGTCAGTTTATTTGACACAACCTTTTTGCACCTGTAGGAGCACACTGAAACCCCTTCCTTTATAAATTTGCAATAATGAGTTATAATACTCAATAGGGTCATTTGTGACACAGTCACATCCAGTATTTTGTATAAATAAGGAAAGTCTATTATGATTTATAGTGTTAAATTCTTGAATTGACATTCTAGTATTGATATACTTTTCATGAAGTGCCTTGCAAAGATGTTCTTTTATGTCGATTATAAGTATGTTATGGTCACTGATATCACGCATCATGTTAGATACAGATATTGGGGTATCACTGTTATTGATAAGTAAATGGTCAATTAGTGTAGCTGAGATATTACCTATTCATGATGGGTATATGTTATTACCTTGTACAAAACTGAAACTTGTAATTAGTGTATCATAGTTTTCAGAACTTTTACTCTGAGTGAGGTAATCAATATTTACATCGCCTATCATCATGGCTGATTTTGCAGGCTTCCTACACAATACAGTTCACATATCAGTGACAAAGTTGCAATTAGGATTATAAACTGCAATGGTATCAAGGGTTATTAGATCCCTTCTCAGGTTTATGTGCAGGATACTGTGGACACTGTTTACTATGTTTTTTACCGACGTTTTCCATACAACTCTAATGTACACTGAAATTCCGCCTCCTATCATATTCCTTATAATATGATGTGCATTAACATTTTTTACATTAAGAATGTTAATTATTCTTCCCTGAGCCAGTTTTCTGCTATAACAATCACATCTACTTTAGTTATTGTTGCCACAAGAAGCTCAATATCATCTAATTTGTTTACAATAGACCTAGCATTCAGGTACCAATTCTTATCTTTGGTCTCGGTTGAGATCTTGTAATCATCTACAGAATGATATTTGAAGTCACCTATAATGTTATCACAATCACACATAAAAGGTACAAATATTGCACTTCATCACAAAATAGAAACCTAAGACACTGCAGTTCACTGAGCTTTTCTCTTGCTTTGTTCTGCACTGCTGCTGTAGTGTTTGAATTATTTGAGGTTATCTTCTTTTCATATGCCAGAAGGCGATTCTTCCCCTTGACCCTTATTGAAGATCCAAACTGGTTTTCTCGTATGAAGATTTTGCCATCCCTGGTCCACGCTCCTACTATCTTCCCTTCTCTCCTTAAATCTCTTGTTCTGTTTGCTATGGCTACATAGAAAGCCATCAGGTGATCATTGACGAAAATTAGTTGAGGGGGTCCAGGTAAGCCCATATACTCGTCTTTTTGTTATTCTGGCTTGGACTATTTCTTCTTTCTTCCAGTGGCACGTAAAGCGAACCAGTATAGGCCGATTCCTTAGATTGGTACATACTTCATGTTTTCTGTAGGGACGTCTGTGTGCTGCATCGATGTCATTGTACGTCAAATGGACATCTAAGGCATTTGTATCAAATACATCTTCCCTTTTCACTTGAGGTATGCCACTGATAATTAGGTTATTCTTTCGCTGATATTGTTTTACATCCTCGATGTCATTTTCCATCGCATCTATTTTAGCATCATAGATTGATCTTATGCTTTGCCCCATCTTGATGTTTAGTTTACGAATTTCGAGTTTCACCGCTTCAAAGCACTCATTCATGAATGAAGTTGCTTTCTTCACTTCTTAATTCCTGCACCGTGAACTCTATTTTCTTTGTTAGCTCCAATATTGATGACTGCAATATTTGTAGGTTAGGTTGCGGCAAGCGGTCCTCTCTCTCACACATTCAATTTGCGTCAATATTCCCTGATAGTTCTTTATATTTTTCTTTTGAAACTTTGACACGTGTAGCATATAGATGTCTTTTATATAACTGATAACCTGTAAGAGATAAACAAAATGTTATTCCAAAAAATGTAAATCACATTAAAACACCCAATTTATGTTAAATAGAGTATTTGTAGAGATTTTAGATTTTGAATGAACCATAAACCATAATTTTCCAACAGGAATACGGTATGGTGTGTTTGTGTGTGTGTGTGTGTGTGTGTGTGTGTGTGTGTGTGTGTGTGTGTGTGTGTGTGTGTGTGTGTGTGTGTGTGTGTGTGTGTGTGTGTGTGTGTGTGTGTGTGTGTGTGTGTGTGTGTGTGTGTGTGTGTGTGTGTGAACAGCGTAACTCAAACAGGGCAAATCTATCAAATACCAAAGTTGGCGTTTAGATTCATCTTCCAAGTGTACAGCACGTTAGATTTTGCAGAAATTCCGTAAACTGCCTTTTATAAGGAAACATTTTAGTAATTTCTGATTTTCTGATAACGAAGTTTGATAATTTATATTGAAATAACATAAGTTTAAGATATTTTTGCAATACTTGATGTGTAAGTTAATTATTTTGACACGATTTTCTCGTGTAAGCTAAATTCACAATTCACTTGTCAATTGTCATGTCAACAAGGCCGACACAGAGTTGTAGTTGTCAATATTTACGTTACCAGTAGAAAGTGTTAACTTTAAAGTCTGCAGTAGCAGTCCTCATTGGCGGCTCATGTCGTCTATACCTAGGGGGGGCTGCACTGATTATTGACATTTTAGCTTACCTTAATTTTTTGAAGATGAACTGCATACGGCGATCTTTCTTTGTAGCAAACTTATTAACGAGGAGCGAAGGACAAGTGACGAGTGACTTGAACGTTTCAAGACGGGAGGTGGACAGTGTATTATCCACATAATTCAGTGAATTATAAAATCGCAAAGTTATTAATACTTGAAGCAAAGGTGAGATCGACATATTCCTTTTGATGCATGTTCTAACCTCCCTTGTACTTTCCCAGTAGCCTTCATAACAACTTGTTTCGACTGTCTTAACTCTGTAGAAAATTTTCTTCTGATAGCTCCTCAAAATAATTTCTCCTCATAATCCGTACTCTATTACGAATGCCATTTAGACGATCTTAAATATAACAAATCGACAGCAAAACTTGCGTTCATGACCGCCGTATTGAATATTTACAATTGTTAAGGACTTAACTTCAGACTTGTTAATTTAACAAGGGATTTAACACAAATGTTACCCTAACACATATTAGTGAAATGCAATTTTTGTTTTAACTATAGCTTATCTCGTGTTAAGTCTTAACTTATGTTGGTGAAATCGGGCATTAATGCATTTTTAGATTAAAAGTGGGACATATATCTATGTGCATTCCTTGTTTTGCTCATATTCTTATGTTATCTGGTACTTTTTCCAAAATCTTAACGTCATCTCTTTCTTTAGCCAGTGTGTTCCTGTGTATTTTACACATATGAAACTTTTTCGGAGACAAAGATAATCTACAGACCCCGGTACTCAAAACACACTTTTTCTTTAATTTTTTAGTTAATTGATGGAAGTTAATCGTCTCTTCACACTAGCCATATATAGGCTAGAGTCAACATGGAAACCTCAATGCCATGTCCGGGCTTTGAACCACGGACCTCCTGGTTTCCGTCCAGTCGCTCTAACCCATTGAGCTACCATGGCCAACTTGCCGTTCTGATATTAAAATCTCCATTTGAGTCGTGTATTTTCCCGGCAGACCACTAGGGGCTCTCGCATTCGAGATATACCGTTTGTAGTGACTTACTATCATAAAATGGATTATTAAATCATTCCTATCATTAAATTACTACCATTAATTGAGTGACTGGACGGAAACCAGAAGATCCGTGGTTCAAATCGCGGCCATGTAATTGAATTTTTCATGTTGACTTTATCTGTGAAAAACCTTAGCCTATATACGGTTAGTATGAAGAAATGATTAATTTCCATAAATTAACTAAAATAATAAGAGTTAAATGATGAAGCCTGGGACTCTAGTACTTACGATAGTAAGTCGCCATAAACGGTATATCTCGAATACGAGAGCCCCTAGTGGTTTACCAGGGAAACATATGAGTCAAATGAAGAATTTAATGTCAGAATGGCAAGTTGGCTATGGACGCTCAATGAGTGAGAGCGACTGGACGGAAACCAGAAGATCCGTGGTTCAAATCCCGGCCAAGGTGTTGAATTTTTCATGTTGACTCTATCTGCCCTTTTTCTTACTTACTGAAGTGAAAGCCACTGTTTTACTTGGTGACATACTTGTAGAAGCAGCTACACTATCAAGAAAAGGCTCAAACTCCACACCACATTAACAATTGTGAGTATTTGTTTGAAGTACTTGATTCATTATTGAACTTAACACTTCCAAGTTGACACTTGGCACTGCACGGGAACAGTACCAAATGTTTTGGTATGACTCCATGCTTTAACATCGTCTCGAACAAACTGTGAAGTCTTCTTCCAGAAAATTGTACTCGCACACGTGAAAGGAAGTACAACTTTCACTAGAAATTTTACAAATATATTTCCACTTCTGTAGTATTGCTGGCTCCCGGGGAAATTTATAAAAGTGCGCATTGATGTACGTGCTGCATAGTCCTACGGACTGATAATAGCTCCTCTAACATTGTGGGAATTTGCAGGAATACTTCAGTCGACACTGTGAATATCCTGTTAAGAGTAAACAAACAAACGTGTTGACATAATCTAAACATAATCCTAAGCAAGAGAGATGTCGAATAGTAAATTGTTGAATGATAATATAGCCAGGCAGAAAGTATTGTACAATAGCGGCGTAACTCTTAGCTGTATAGACATAGGCTGATCAGAGCATCATTCAATCATTGAGTAAAGATCGAGTACTACTAAAGAAATTTGCTTCTTGAAGTAATTGCTTCAGACCTTTTGCATAAACTGACAAGTTACAACTTTGCAAACTACAACTTGTATCAGAAGCAAATTAAATGGCATAATTTTGTTGGTGGTATTCTAATTTATCTCCTGTAAAATAGAAAGTCCATATTGCTGGAATAGTTTATCCTATCGCACTTTCCAATGTTTTTATGACTACAATCACTACTTTATTTGGTTTGGCATTCATAAATCCCAAATACAGCAACAAACTATTCCAAAAGCTATGAACATTGATTTTATACCTGCAAGTAATTGAACATGATTGTAATCTCCAACGAAGTTCAGCTTCAACATTCACCTCTTGATTCTTGTATATAAAATACATTTAAAGTAATGTAATGTCAATAAGTTTTTATTTTTCCGTGAATGGTTTTCACAGCAATCCATTGAATATCGTGTTATAGCATCTTACAGTACAACAGCTATTTACAGTACATCTCTAATAATAACAATTTTAAACACAAATATCTTATTGTTCTCTGTACCTGGAGTAAGTAGCCAAGATCAGGCGAGCTCTTCTTTCTTCCACAGCAACTTAGAACAATCCTTCCAAATTGTAACTTTCAAGATAATAATAATAATAATAATAATAATAATAATAATAATAATAATAATAATAATAATAATAATAATAATAATAATAATAATAATAATAATAATAATAATAATAATAATAATAATAATAATAATAATAATAATAATAATAATAATAATAATAATAATAATAATAATAATAATAATAATAATAATAATAATAATAATAATAATAATAATAATAATAATAATAATAATAATAATAATAATAATAATAATAATAATAATAATAATAATAATAATAATAATAATAATAATAATAATAATAATAATAATAATAATAATAATAATAATAATAATAATAATAATAATAATAATAATAATAATAATAATAATAATAATATTAATAATAATAATAATAATAATAATAATAATAATAATAATAATAATAATAATAATAATAATAATAATAATAATAATAATAATAATAATAATAATAATAATAATAATAATAATAATAATAATAATAATAATAATAATAATAATAATAATAATAATAATAATAATAATAATAATAATAATAATAATAATAATAATAATAATAATAATAATAATAATAATAATAATAATAATAATAATAATAATAATAATAATAATAATAATAATAATAATAATAATAATAATAATAATAATAATAATAATAATAATAATAATAATAATAATAATAATAATAATAATAATAATAATAATAATAATAATAATAATAATAATAATAATAATAATAATAATAATAATAATAATAATAATAATAATAATAATAATAATAATAATAATAATAATAATAATAATAATAATAATAATAATAATAATAATAATAATAATAATAATAATAATAATAATAATAATAATAATAATAATAATAATAATAATAATAATAATAATAATAATAATAATAATAATAATAATAATAATAATAATAATAATAATAATAATAATAATAATAATAATAATAATAATAATAATAATAATAATAATAATAATAATAATAATAATAATAATAATAATAATAATAATAATAATAATAATAATAATAATAATAATAATAAAATTCTGCCTAACTTTTATCCAGGCATCTAGATTCAAAGCCTGGACTATTTCTCTATAATTCTAATTGATATTTTATTATCATATTAGTTCTTCCTTTGATATTTTTGCAGATACAATCCTAATTATAAATCTTAGTTTTTATCCTCATTCAAATACTTCTATTTCTCAACCTTTCTGAACGCCTAATTCTCTCTACGCCGGCAATCCTTCTTCTGCCTTCTCCTGTCTCTCTTTGTTCTGTCTGATACTGTTCCATCACTCTAGTCGATATTAAGGCTACCATTTCTTCTAAGATATTAAAGTTGTCTTCCTGTCTTACTATATCCCATATGTATTTCCCTCCTAAACTTCTACGCTGTTCTCCTAGCAAATCTTCATGTGATTTACATTCAAATGTAACGTGTTCTGGCGTATCTATTACATGACATTGCTCACATAAGTCGCTTTCCTCCCTTTTTATTCTTTTGAAGTCCGTTTTAAAAGGGCCATGACCGGATATGTATTGAACACCAAATCTACGTGGTTGTATGCTTCTTAGCTTGAGTCGTTCTCCAATGTTCGGGAAAATTTCATATACTCTCCTTCCTGTTTGCTCCGCATCCCATTCTTTTTGCCATTGTTTAATCAGCTGCTGTTTTATCTGACCTTTAGTCTTACATTCTGTTCCAACTATTTCTTTAATCGCTTGTAGATTGCCTCTTTTGAGCCAAAATCTCGCTCCTCGGAGTTTAATCAGCAGATCTACCGGTCAGATTCCTAGAATAACTAGTAGTGCTAAAGTAGAGGTAGTCTTCACTATACCGCAAATTCTGACTAATGCCTGTCTCTGAGTTCTTCTTAACAAAGTTATGTTTTTCAACAGGTTTACTCGATGGCTCCAAACGCTGGCTCCATATGAGACTATTCCCACGAATAAGCTCATGTGATAAGTTTTAACAGATGATAATGGTAGTTTAAACTTTCGAGTCGCCAAGGAGTATAATTTTTGCACAATGTTTCCCGCTTTTGTCCTTACGTTTGCAATATGGGTATCGTAATTCAATTTTTCATCTACATATATTCCTAAATATTTAGCTGCTTTAGATCTCTTAACGTTCGTGCCATCCATTTTAAATATAGGATCCCTTTTGAGCGTACCCTTAAACAAAACGTATGTCGATTTATGCGGAGCTACTTTTAGTTTGACTTTCTTACACCAAGTGCCTAGTAACTCTAGTGCTATATTTGCTCTACTTTCAAGATTGCTTCTGTTATCAGACTCTATAAGCAGCAATACATCGTCTGCATATGCAATAACATTTAACACATACTGACTATTTGATAGTTCTTCCAGTAGTGGTTCGATGAGTATATCCCAGAAAAGGGGGCCTAATATTGAGCCCTGTGGGTATCCTTTGGTTATTTCCTTTGTGATCATTTTGCTTGCGCCTCTGACATGTACCCGTCTATCTTTACAGTGGTCTTTCAACGATTCATACAAACATTTAGGGTAGTTCTTTTCCCGCAGGATCCTGAAAAGCGACAACTTTCAAGATGGCCAAACAACAGAATATCAAACTTTTACAAAATTAAAAGTTGTAGCAGAACCTGAATCAGCCAATCGGCTTCGTGATCAAGTACGCCAGCGCCTTTATTTTCAGGTGTCAAACTAAAATCTCTTGTTGCCATTTCTCCTATCTCATTTTCACCTTTCTGGTACTGTGAGTGTACTCAGTAATATAAGATACAAGTTCCAACAAAAATGATAAGCGATCTAGACATAAGTGGTTATTCATATGGCAATTTGCAGTGCAAACCACTGACACATATTTAATTTAGCAGTATTCCTTTCTGACACATAATTGTTTGTTCGTTCGATATTCTCTCGTATATTCTGTAAGTACTGCTTATTGCCAAGTTACTAAAGGATAATTACATTTAAAGTGTATCTAATGAATAAAATTACAACTTACTATGAAACTTTGTAAATAATCAATAATACTCTTCCCCGCGATAATATATTACAGGTGCTGCCATCTCTGTGCTGCTGACCGAAATAGCTATATAGATCTTTTGTATAACTTGCCAAACAAAATATCTTTCCTAGGTCCATTCAATTGAACCAAACATATCTGTTATGACGTCAACAGCTCCCGGAATTTAATGACAAGTCATAAGACACCTTCTCGACCTTATGTATTGTTGTTATGTATTAATACAGATAATCTTACTTCACTTAAAAAGTCTACATCACAATAAAGCACTCAGCTATTTCTCAGATGGCTATTACTTATTATTGTTTTGAATTTTAAATACTTACACTTTTTGTTTATTCTATCATGTACATAGCGGGTACAAAAGGTATTGCATTCCACCCAGAAATTACATACCAAGCTTTAATGGGTAATATAAGTTTTAAGGTGACAAGGTACTGCTTATCTCCACAATGATATTTACATGTTATTTGAGTGTACTTACTAAGACATCATTATTGATATGTAAATGAATATTTCCAGGCGTGTTCTGAAAACTTTTATCTTTAATTGTACATATTACTATTTGGAAAATTCTGCACTGATAATTTGTTGTATTCGTTTTTTAGTTTCTGTAAAAAAAGTACTGAGATTTCAGATAATTTTGTTACTTTAAACAAGTATTATGAATCTCAGAGAGATATTCCTTCTTTTTATTGTTCTTATGAGTCTGTTTAATACACAATAAATTATATGTTGTGGTTGATCAGTTTTTTAAAAAAATGTACGAGAACCTGAGAAACTGATAAAAATAGCTGTAAAGTTGATATATTGATTACTAACTTCTCACTTGTGCCAGAACATTCCTGCTGCATATTCTTGACCCTCTGTATTGTCACTTGTTCTTTTCATTTGTCTTGCCATCTTGGCCAGGTCTTCAGCTGTTTTATCTGCTTTCAGGACTCGCAGCTCATCAAAACTGTATACCTCATGTACATGATATATGGAAAGTACTTCCAAATGCTTTGTTGTTTACAATTGTGCACAAGTTTCAAAAATATGTAACACATATTAAACAAGAATCATAGGGCAAGTATAAAAAACGCGAGAATATAAATTTACTTTGGAAGACATTCTTTCTGATGACAAATTATTTATTCGTTCATTATTCTCCTGGCATATATTACAGGTACTTTTCATTTTCATGGAACTAAACAACAATGAAATCTAGTCCGTACTTAAAGGATGCAATTACAAATCATTGCAAATCTGCGTAACTAACTACAAGGATTCAACAACGCTACACAGTATTACAGGTAGATCCATCTATGGTCAGAAAGACGAAGTTGGTAAAGTGATACATCTTGGTAAGTAATGAATATAATTGAAGGACCGTCGCTTGTGTTATGATATGTATTTATATGATAAGTTAAAATATTATACTCACATTACTTGCTCAACCCACTCTTCTAAAAGGACTAAACTGTTTACAGAAGTAATGTCATTACACATTTCGTTGTATATACAACAGAAATACGAGAGGCTCAGAAAGTTTAAGAAGTAGCTGGCTTTAAGTAGTAATTTCAAAATGAAACTTGAATCACAAATAAAGCAGTTGTAGCCAACTTGTTTATCAGAAGATTAACTTTACGTAAACCTTATAATGGAGAAGACTTAAGCACTCATATGTCACCAACAATATCGCTGAGAAGATCTTACTGAAATTATCTGGTTATAATTAATAATTTATGTCAACTTCCTTCTTTATCTCATTAAGGAGAAATCACCTGTTTGTTTGCATATTCTAATACATCTTTAAAGGGCTAAGCTGCACTCTTTTGATTCTCGTGCCATTTTGGAAACTAACATAAAATATGAAGTTAGCATAGAAAAATCTACCTTTATAACATTTAACTGTCACTCCAGTCTCTTGTTTTCCGTTTGTGTATAACTAAATGTACAGAGAAACTACTTTTGTAAATATTTTTCTTAACATTTTAGCAGATAGTAAAGTAAAGCTTAGTAGGAAAGTGGATTGAGAAAGATCTTATGTCACATAACAGACTTTCTGTTAGTTACATTGATTGTCCGCTAGGAGTTACAAACCTTATAGCTACTGTCTTGCTACACATAGATGGCTCTGCCTGACTAATTAACTACCGTAAAGAAAACTTGTAACCATTTCCTAAGATATACAATAAATGGAAGCTGCACTGCTTTACGTCGCGCCGTAGACTCCGAGGAGGAAGGACCTCTCAGCACCACGCAGAAGACTCCGGGGAGCAACACATAATGGGAAAGAAGAAGGCATCGTCATCGAAGAAACAGAGCCAGGCACCGAAGTCTGCGCCGCAGCTCTCGCCAGCCTGCTCTCCGCCGTCTCCCGCCTCGCTGCCGCTGCCGGCAGTTGAGAGGGAGCCCCTCGCCGCACCGCAGGGGAAGTTCTGGGCAGCCAGTCCCGCTTCCCCCGCCTCGCCGGATGCCAGCCAGCCGACCAGCCTTTCGCCGCATCACGCAACTGCGGACAGCAACAGCCTGCAGCTGCCTTCATCGCAGCTCTCGCCAGCCAGCAGTCGAGCGTCGTCTCCCGCCTCACTGTCGGTGACGGTAGTCGAGAGGGAGCCTCCCACGGAACGCACGGGAGAGGTCTGCGCCACTCGGCCTGCGTCTCCCACCACGCCGTACGCCCGCCAGGAGCCCAGTCAACCGCCGCCGAACAAGGCAGCTGGGCCCCCTAGCACAACACAACCAGCCAATACCTCAGCACCGCCGGAAGCTGCACAGCTTTATCTTGCCGATACGCAAGCAGCTTCGCCTACACCGCAGACCGGCCGATCTCCAGCCGCTGCGACCTCCTCTCAGCCGCCGACAGGAACCAAAGCTACACACTGCGCAGTAGTCGTCGGAGTACCCCTGGACTTCCCAGCGAGATATCTCCTCACCGCAGCGACGCAGAAGTGGCCCACGGCCACCAGCGCCTCCCGGATCTCGTCGAGACGAGGCCCAACCACCTGCGTGCGCCTGCAGTTTACAGATCCTCGGGACCGCGACGCCGCCTTGGCCTCAGGTCTGCCCATCTTGGGACAGCTCCTGAAGGTGGAGGCCAGTAAACTGCAGCGACACATCCCGTGCCGGAACTGCTGTGCCTACGGGCATAGCGCCGACACATGCACCGCGCCGCCACGGTGCCATTACTGTGGCTTTCATGCCCCAACATCAGCGTGCAGGGCCCACGATCTCCGCCGACGCCGCCGGTACTGCGCTACCTGCGATGGCTTCGGCCACTTCACAGGGCAGATGCAGTGCCCTGCGTACCCTCGCGCAAACTCAGTGAGGCCAACACCCCGGAGCAACGCCACCAGCGAACCTGCGGCATGGCAGCAAGCACTTGGTTGCCTCCGCGAGGACCTGCAGCAAGTCAACAGCAGACTCCAGTCCCTAGAAGAGCTCCTCACAACAGTCACCGCCGCCAACCGCCGGACTCCAGCGGAGGAGGTTCAGGACCTTCATTCAGAGGTCCTTAATCTCAACCAGCGCTTGGGCAACCTGGAGGAATCCGTCACCGCTGCTGCCCAACAACAGAACGACAACCACGCCACCCTCATTGACGTCCTCGACACACTGTCAACTACACAACGACTAACAACCGATGGACTTACTCCGCTGAGCAGTCTCACCACCTCAATGACCATCCTACAACAGTATGTAGAAACCATCAGCTGCCAACTTCAACACTCCGAACAGCTAGCCAAGGAACATAGGGACACTCTTGCCTCACTCCAACGTAAGATGCAACGTGTGGAGGCTCACCTCACCACGGACTCTTCCACTCTCCTCGATAGACTAGACCAGCTCCACTCCACACTTAAGGAAGTGTACAACAGCATCAACACACCAAAGAATGATCCGATATCTCTAGATGATGTCAGCGCCGCCTACTACGCGGAATCCACGGAGAGGCCCAGGGCCCACTTCGTCAACTGGAAGCCCCACCGCGCACCACCACACCAATGAGGACGCCACAACACTCCCCCACACGGCGACAACTGCCGAATATGATGCCCTCCAATATATGTTACAATAAAGATTCACCCTGAATACCTTCCACTTTTCGCCCCTTACTCTCCACGCGCCTCGTTCAGGGCCTTTTGGTCATGTTCGACGCCTGGCCATAGTTCTTTACCCGCTCGCCGTTATTGACGGCCAGCTCCTACACTTTACCTCTACTAGCGGGAGTGCTTTTAGCGGGATCCCACAAAGCCTCTCAAACTACCTTCTTAACTTTCACCTCCTAACTCCAAAAAAAAAAAAAATTAAAAATAAAATTTAAATAATATCAATTAAAAATAAAAAAATTAAAAAATTAAAAATTTTTCTCAAAAAAAAAAAAAAAAAAAAAAAAAAAAAAAAACTGCTTTACTTAGCAGACACGCAAGCAGCTTCACCTTCACCACAGATCAGCCGATCTCCAGCCGCTGCGACCTCCTCTCAGCCGCCGACAGGAACCAAAGCCACACACTGCGCAGTAGTCGTCGGAGTACCCCTGGACCTCCCAGCGAGGTATCTCCTCTTCGCAGCAAAGCAGAAGTGGCCCACGGCCACCAGCGCCTCTTGGATCTCGTCGAGACGAGGCCCAACCACCTGCGTGCGCCTGCAGTTTACAGATCCTCAGGACCGCGACGCCGCCTTGGCCTCAGGTCTGCCCATCTTGGGACAGCTCCTGAAGGTGGAGGCCAGTAAACTGCAGCGACACATCCCGTGCCGGAACTGCTGTGCCTACGGGCATAGCGCCGACACATGCACTGCGCCGCCACGGTGCCATTACTGTGGCTTTCACGCTCCAACTTCAGCGTGCAGGGCCCACGATCTCCGCCGACGCCGCCGGTACTGCGCTACCTGTGATGGCTTCGGCCACTTCACAGGGCAGATGCAGTGCCCTGCGTACCCTCGCGCAAACTCGGAGAGGCCAACACCCCGGAGCAACGCCACCAGCGAACCTGCGGCATGGCGGCAAGCACTTGGTTGCCTCCGGGAGGACATGCAGCAAGTCAACAGCAGACTCCAGTCCCTAGAAGAGCTCCTCACAACAGTCACCGCCACCAACCGCCGACCTCCAACGGAAGAGGTTCAGGACCTCCATTCAGAGGTCCTTAATCTCAACCAGCGTTTGGGCAACCTGGAGGAATCCGTCACCGCCGCTGCCCAGCAACAGAATGCCACTCACGCTGCCCTCACCAGCTTCCAGGACACAATACTGGACACACTCACCGATGGACTACCTGAGCGACTTGACCAACTTACAGACGACGTCACCCAACTACAACAGACGACGGAGGCCATCAGCTCCCAGCTACAACGAACCGAGCAGTTAATCACTGAACACCGGGACATTATGGCATCTGTACAGCGCAAGGTGCACCGAGTGGAGACGCAACTCGCTGATTCTTCACCCTGCCAACCGGCGGACCTGTCCACCGTGAACAGCAGACTCGACGAGCTCCACTCGCTGATGACCATAATGGACAATAGCATCCACACCACACTACATGATCTGAACTTCGCCGCCCAGAACTCCAACTACGCACAACCACACACCTGATGGACTCATTGACCTCCTCCCGGTTAACTACCGGAGATTATGCCCTCCACTATATTCAATTTGCAATTAATAAAGAATACTTTCACTCTTATCCTTCCTCACTTTCACCCTCACTCCCCAGGCGTCGCTCAGGGCCTTCGGGTCATGTTCGGCCCCTTGGATATATCCTTCACCCGCTCGCCGTAATGACGGCCAGCTCTGCACTTTTCACCAAGAATAATGGGAGTGCTCAGTGCGGGATCCCGAAAAGCCACTTCAATGTCTTCCTCACTTCTCAACCTTCATCTTAGTAGTTAGTAAGGGGGAAAAAAAAAAGTTTATGTTTATGTTTAACAGTTCATTATTTTGTCAAAATAACAAATTCCACTCTCTTGGAGTGTCTAAGGCACGGTTGCATAAAACATAATCTATGTTCAAGCATATGAAAATGATCTTCTGTCAAGTTTAACTTAGACTTTTGGTTGTATAATCATTGGCCTCTAGATCTAATATCAAATCTAACTGGTGAACTCTCTCCAGTTAACTTGGTTGAACTTAGATCAGCAGAGCTGCAGAATTTAAATAATAGTTTCTGAGTAGTGCAGCTTTAAATAAATAGTAAATAAAGCATTGTTTGTGGTTACCTGCATAAATATTTAACCTCTTTATTTCTCAAATGTATGTTAAGGATGCATTGTTTGTGTTCATAATCTATACATTTGTATTATTTTCAGAATTCAGATTACTCTGATATCTCTGATGATTAGAATTTTCAATTTGAAAGGTCTCCTCGTGTTTTCCAACATAGAGGAAATCCCATCTCAGAACTAAATGACAGAAAGTTCAAAATGAGATTTCGACTATCAAAGCATGTAGTTGAAGAACTGGAGTATAGGCTACATGCACAATTAAGAACACAAACCCTGAGGAAATACGCACTTAATCCAATATTTATTATCCTTCTCACATTACGGTTCTATGCAACTGAAAACTTCCGGACGGTGATTGGGATTTGAGATGCAACAGCAGATGAAAGTCGCTAGGAGCGAGGTCAGGGCTGTACGGGGTGTGGTCAGACACGTTCCATCCAAATCCCTGTAGGACGTGGTTCGTCGCATTTGCAGTGTGTATTCGTGCGTTGTCCTGAAGAAACACAACACATTTTAACAGCATTCCTCACCGGTTATTCTGTATTGCGCGGCACAATTTCCTAAGTTACTCGCAATAAACATCTGCCTTCATTGTTTGACCACGCCGTAAGAAGTCAATGGGTAAGATGACTTTCCTGTCCGAGAACACTTTGGGCCGAACTGCCAAGCCCCTCCCTTTTGGGAGTTGTTCAGATTGGGTTGGACTCAAGGGGGCAGTGTGTTCCCGACACCCACGGGGAATTGGGTACCTCCGGTCAGGATACGGACACACGGAAGGGTAGAGGGTTGCCTACTAAGTCCCGTGTACCAGCCTGCAGAGCTAGTAGAAGGTGTGCTAGATCTCCAGGTGGCCACACCGGTAGTCTTCACTGCGGGGTTGACGCGCGTAAATGGCGCATCCCCTTCCATCCCGTCTTGACGGTGTGTTCAGGGGGCTTTTTAGACTCAAAGTTTTGCCCTGTTGAAAGAGCCCCGGAGTATCAGTCGCTCCCGGGTTGAAGCAGGCCAGGGTCCTTGGTCCTACGGGTCCAGGACTAATGGGAGTAGAACCTCTGCCATTAACTGTCCCAGAACACTTCCCGTAGGGGAGGGGATCCGTCCCCTTCAACTGCCGTGGTGCAGGTGCTGCAGACCGCGAGCACTAGTGTTACCTCTGAAATTATTAGAGGAACATCGGGCCGAACTGCCGAGCCCCTCCCTGATAGGGAGTTGTTCGGATTGGGTTGGACTCGAGGGGGCAGTGGTTCCCGATATCCGTGGGAGATCGGGTAAGTATCCGGACTGGGTTGAGGGAAGCCATATATTCCCGCGTACTAGCCAGCATAGCTAGTAGAAGGTGTGCTAGATCACCTGCGGCCCCACCGAGGTCATATCGGTAACCTTCCCATTTTGGAGCTGGCGCGAATAAGTGGCGTATCCACTTTCATTCCGTCTTGAGTCCACAGGACCAGATGGAGGGGGCTTGTCAGTCTCTAGGTCTTGCCCTATGGAAAACCCCATGGAGGAGCCGGGCGCCCTTTTGGGACAGCTTGGTAACTCCCTAGTGGAAGGAGGCCCGGGTCCTAAGTCCTACGGGTCCAGGAATAATGGGACTAGAATCACTGGCATTAACTCGTCCCAAAGCACTGTGCACATCATTTGTCGAGGTGCCAAGATTTGCTGGGGATGAGGTGTGCCTCCATGCCAGTGATTGACGCTTACTTTCAGAGAGGTCGTAAGAAACCCAAGTTTCATCTCCTGTGAACATCTGTGTCAGAGATTCTTCGCCGCCTTCATCATAAAGGGTCACAAACTAAAGTGCACTACCCATCCGTTTAGTTTTCAGTTGCTCAGTAAGTTGCTCAGTAAGTTGCTCAGTAAGTTGTTCAGTTTTCCTGGATCTTGACATCAATAGCGTGAAGCGGTTCTTCTGTAACCAAAGATGGACGCCCACTTCGTGCACTTAACTACGCCCTTCAGTGAACTGTCAGACCTATCTTCTCACCATTGTAATACTCATCGCATTTTGTCCGTAAACATGACAAATTTGCCGATAAATTTCAAATGGTTTAACTTTCCTAGCATTCAGAAAACGAATTACAGGTCTGATTTCACAAGCGGCGGGATATTCAATCAAAACCGACATTGTAAACAAGCACAACAAAGCGTACGTGGCTGGCAGCAATCTCACAATGGCACACGTTTCTTCTCCGTGATACAGGGCGTCTACCGCGCATGTGCGGAACTGCGATCGTAGCGCTGCAGTGGAGATAAATTGAAACAGGACTTTTCTTTCTGGACGTCCCTTGTATATAACGTGATTGAATATCCTGACAAGGAGAAATAAGAGCGCAATAAAATCATCGTTATTTTTATTACTATTTTCATTCGGATTCATCATTAATTAACTTATAAGAGATTGTCTCTTATAATAATGTCTAAAATAATATACGCATAACTTTGTATCCCTTCACATTGTGATGTATTTATGTTGTTCATGACCTATTTGTATTTGTACAGACTGATCACGCTTCAAAAATTTTGATCATATAGGAGGATGGGTCAAAAAGTAGTTAATCCTATTTTTTTCTCCTTAAGTAAGTTATGTGAAAACTTTAAATTTGGCGCAATTCCTCAAACCTTCTTCTCCAATCCCCTGCAGTAGTAACTTCCTGAGTGAACAGGTGGCAGCACTGCATCCCCTTGCAAAATGGCTGATATCGACATTCTTATTAGACAGCGTTCTGTGATTGAATTTTTCCCTGCGAAAGGTGAAACGTCAATTCGCATTCACGAAAGGCTAAAAAATGTGTATGGTGATGCAACAGTGGATGTCAACACTGTTACACGATGGGTTCGTCGCTGTAACAAAGCTGAAGGGCAAACACCATTGGCAGATGAAAAGCGAAGCGGCAGGCCGGTGACTGCAGTGACTCCATGCAACATTCAGCGAGTCGATGACATCATTCGTGGTGATCACCGGGTAACAACAGGTGAATTGTGTCGCATTACCTCCCTCAGTAAAGGCAGTGTGATGATGATTATTCAACAACTGGGTTACTCAGAAGTTTGTTCACGTTGGGTACCAAGAATGTTAACAACCCAAAACAAAGAAACAAGAAAAACAATAGCCTCCGAACACTTGCAGCGCTTCAATTGGGAGGGAGAGGAGTTTCTGGAAAAAATGTTAATGGAGACGAAACGTGGATTTATTTTTTTGAACCTGAATCAAAGAGGCAGTCAATGGAATTCTTCGCACAACGTCACCGAAGGAAAAAAATTCAAAACTCAGTGGTCGGCAGGGAAAGTTATGGCGACAGTGTTTTGGAATACAGAGGGTGAGCTTATGATTGCTTTTTTGGAGCAGGAATGCACAATAAATTCTGTGCAAATCGTCAGAACTCTCAAAAAGCTGAAAGTACGTGTTTGCCGAGTTCGCCTAACAAAAACTATGGCGGATGTTCTTCTTTTGCATGGCAATGCCAGACCACACACCAGCCGTTACATCACTGCAGAAATTGAGAAATTGGGATGGCAAGTCTTACAGGCCTGACCTGGCACCATCAGACTTCCATCTGTTCGGGCCACTAAAGGGAGCTCATCGTGGGATCATTTTGAAGATGAGGAGGCTGTGAAAACGTCCGTACGTCAATGACTTAGGAAGCAAGACCGTGTGTTTTACCACACTGGAATACATGCCCTAGTTAAAAGGTGGAACAAAACTGTGGAAAAGGACGGAGATTATATTGAATAGTGACAAATTAATCGCCAGTGTTGTAGTTTTCAAGCTATGTAAATTGGATTCTATTTTCTTGGCAATTAAAAGGAATAAAAATAGGAGGCATTACTTTTTGACCCACCCTCGTACTTCCTGAAATTTTATCATAAGGAAACCTTTCCACTAATGTCAGCTGTTTTAACTAGAAGTCTAAAAGAAGTGATACTTATTGGTAAAAGGGATGGATTACTGAAACAAGAAGTTCGAGGTTGATAATAGGGACAATGGCTGTGAGATATCTTTAAGTGTCGGAACTTTGCTGATGATATGTTTGCTAGTTGAGTAAATCATCATTTTAGAAATTATTCCCGTTGTACAAATTGATTACATTATAAAATTAGCTGTATTACCATACACATCCTGTAATTGTGATAGTCATTTAATAATAAAAGTGTAGTTGGTTTTATCTTTATTTTTACCGTTATGGAAATTACAGAAGCTAGGGCTGTTTCCTGAAAAGCAATATAATTAATTATTACGTGACTACATATTTAATGCATTTATAATAATTACAGTTATTTTTTATGATTATGTACCCGTGTTGCGTAGAACTATTGACTAACCTCTCACGGCGGACCCTCTCAGCTTCCAAGTACTCCATTAATGTTTCGTAACTTACTATACGCCAACTTAATAATATTTCATTCTTTTAATCGACAAGATAACAGACGATGACAGCGCTGGTCACTTGAAGGTCAATACGCCTCAACGCTTTGTCCAGTAATACATTCTCGCAATATACGTAACACTATTGTAGACATGGCCTCCTGTAAATAACATTGCCAAACCAAAGAAACCCATACTCTTTCCAAAACAACAAAATTTAAAAAAAAACTAACTTTACTTAGGAAACCACGTAATACATACTGAATATACCGAGATGTGTGACTAGTAATTCATGTATCAGTAGTAAATGTGTTTCGAATTGATCAAAAGGGAGGTCATGGTCACTACATGGGTTAGTGCCACTTTGTACTCTGTGGCCTAGAGTCGCATTTCGCGCCAATTTGGTCCATTCTTGCTCTTTGGAACAGTAAGTGTTACTATAAGCTCCTAAGAGCGACCCTGTAGCATCGGACCTCCCCGCTAGGTTGACATGCCAGCCGTTCTTATATACTTCATGAAATGTCCACTTTGTATCCGTGAGAGTGTATGTATTTCTGTGTTCACTTCCTATAAATTAACCGCTACATAGTTTTAAGAGAGTTTTACATTTTATAATAACACTATCAATTTTAAAACGTTTGATATTATTCTCACGTTCTAGAGATATTTGTATAAGCAGTTCAAAGCCAAGTATTTTACAAATACAAACAAGTTTGGATTGGAAGTATATCAACAGAATTAACTCAGAATGAGCTACAGAAAAAAAAAACAGAATTCTTCTAGATTTAAACAATTAACTAAATAAGCTTGGCTGTAAAAGAAAGAAGACCTGATCATCGGTCTTTAACAAACATTTTCTACCCATTTTTTGTTTTGTCACGTAAAGTAAGTAGATGAGGTGCTGTATTCAATTTCAATTTTCAGCAGAAATACACGTTTTAATGGAAATTATTTGTTCTTTAACACCAGCTATGTGAAGGCCAAAGTTTGTTAAGGTATAGTCTGAGTGAAATAATGCTCCGAAATGCACTAAATTACGAAAAATCGTGAACCTAAAGGTTTTACATTGCCGGAATACTATAGCTGTATTTTTCATACTTGCTTATCTGTCAGCTGGTGATATGTTACAATACCGCGTCGCTACAGATGACACACAAAGATAATTACGTGACCTTTGACAGTTGTTACTGCAGTTTCAAAGTTGTTGCATTTTCTAAAAGTTCACATCATTATCTTATATAATCTGTAGCAATACAGTTTTAGAACATGACCATCTGAATCTTTTAAGTGAATTTTCTGTATGGTACCTCTATTATATTCCACTTTAATTGCCTCAAAATATGTATGAACGTTCAAAGAATTAACAATACACAAATAAAAGTACAAATAACAATTAAGTCAATGTAATGGCAGTATTATACTATACCATATCATTAAGCAGTTTGAGAGGAATGACTGATTTTAGGTCAAAGATTAATATTAACTACTATTCATCCAGAAACTGTAAATATTAAAAATAAAAGTGAGTGTTAATTGCAGCATTTGAAGAAATAACTTTAATTAGACAAATTACTGCTTCTATAACTGTCTAAATAAATCTCAAATCATTATGTATTTAAAAATCTGGACTACAATACAAATACAACTAAGATATAATTGGTCCACAAAAACAAATACAAAAAAGGACTGAAATGATACAGGTCTGAATATTTTCAGGTTTTTGTCATGGCCTGTGGTAGCCGTTCTTTTATCACAAATGTTATTTTTCTTTTCTCTAATGTATTTATAAATTAGAAATGGGACACATGTCTTAACTATATCTATGTACGTTCCATGTTTTACAGATAGTCTTATGTTATCTGGCACTTTGAAATTTGAGATAAAACGTTCCTACAGAGAACTAGTATGACCAAAATTATCCAGAAATTCATATAACTGATTGTGGAGGTTTTGTAAAAGTAACATCACATTCTCACTGACGTATGTTAACTTGGAGGTTAAGTTAGCAAGTGATGGAACATGATTGAAATCTCCAACGAGGTTCAGCTTCAATATTGGAACATTCACTTCTTGATTTTTGTATCTGAAAATAAAATCAAAGTCATGTAATGTCAATAAGCTTTTATTTCTCCTTGAATGGTATTCACAGCAATCCATTATATCACGTGTTATAGCAACAACAGCTATTCACAGTAGACCTCCAATAATAATGACAATTTTAAACACAAATATCTGATTATTCTCATTTCTGTGTACCTGGAGTAAGTAGCCAAGACCACGAGACGATTTATCAAATGCTCTTTCTTCTACAGGAACATACAAAAATCCTTCTTCCTCACTGACAGTTTCAAGATGGTCAAGCCACTAGTACAACTTGAATCAGCCAATCGCCTTCGTCATCCAGTACGCCAGCGCCTCTATTTTTGGGTGACAAACTAAAATCTCTTGTCATTTCTCCTATCTCGGCTTCGACCCTGTGTGTAATAATAACTAATTTTTAGACATGAGTGCAAGAACTAAAATGATTGAAATCTGGAAACAAACACAGAATATATGAGTGGCGATAGAAATCTCCAAACATAATAAATTATTGCAAGTAATTCATCTGGAACGACCTTCTTTCACACAGAAGAGAACTTCTAAGAATGATCTTACTCTGTGATAAAGTGGTATAAGTCACACAGATGTGTGAAATAAGGAAAATACTTCCAAATGTTTTGTTCAATATATACATTAAATCTAAAGCATATTTAAAATAAATAATTATATTTTGTAACAAGACCCTATAAACAAGTATAATGATACTTCTACGCTATTCAATATTACCGATAGAACCATCTATGAACAGCAAGACGAAGTTGTAAAAGGAGTGCATCCTGGTGGCCATCAATATAATTAAGACATTATCCTTTATCTAAAATATATGTTTATAACACTAAGTTGACATATTATATTCTCAACGCAGTCTTCTACAAAGACTAGACCGTTTACAGAAGTAAAGTAGCTTCATTACACATTTGTATATACAACAGAAATATAAGAGACTGAAGTGATAGTCAAATGTTTAACAAGTAGACCGCTTTATGCTGAGTTTTATATTATATAAGGTTACCACGACATCAAGAGAAATACAAGAAGGTACTTAACATTTTAAATATGTAAATCAATTATAGGACGTAATCTAAAAGTAACGAATACCTCTCAAACTGTAAATGATATAAAAATACACAAATTATTTCTTTTATTTTATTCTTATATTACTTGAGATAAGTATTTGAGGAAATATTAATATGACGTGTGCCAGTGTATGATGATACAAATGTAAATGTGAAATATTACGTAGTTACCAACACTTACTAAATAAATGACAGTTGAATGTCTGTCTCTGTGGAAGAACAGAGTTGTTCAGTATCAACAACAAGGATTGAGTAGTTGAGTAGTCTTTTACTTCCACACATAGATTTATTCTCGTTGTAATATTAATATAGATAAAACGTACAAAGTATTACTACAGAGCCGTGTACATCTCATTTAAAATAAAACTAAACTCAAATAAATGTTAACACGTGACTGTAAACAAACGACGAGCTCAAAACAAATCTTGTTTAAATAACAAACACGATATATAAGTCCATCCAATCAGCAAGATTACAAAAACTATAACTTCTTCATAATTGCTCGTTACATGTGAACATTTTCGGAAATTTTGATTTTCTCAAAGCGTATCTAAGGATTTTGATTTAGTTAAAATGTTTAATATATTTTATAACAATTTAAACCTGCTTCTTCATTTTTTCACAAATATCTTCTGAAGTCATCATCATTTTGAATGACGTTTACTTAATTAGTAAATCGTAAGAGATCGACAAATTCTTAAAACATAAAGAATGTAGATGACGTTAAGTACTCAATTATATGAAATAATATTTTTATTGTAACCATTTTCGGGATATTACTTAATATCAGTCTGTACTTCAAGATGTTTATACTTTGTCAAAGAGAAGGTTGTTGTTTGTTTTGTGTGACCTGACCACGTAAAGTTATCGCAATACACCAACTCTTAAAGCATTTGACTCAAGACCTTAAGTCTCTATATTCCGGCTTGTATCGTCACATAAACTAGACCAACTTAACTGGCTCTATTTGTTAATAAAACTCTCAGCCCAATTATAATTTAAAATCATTTCCCCTATTTACCTTTACACAATGCAATTACTTCTCTTTAATGTTTCTTTATATCTCTGTATAACGTAACAACTTGCGCTGCATATAGTTTCTCCGATGTACACACATCGTTTCTCTTTTACACTGCTCGAACACAACAACTCCGATATTTAGTGGTCAACTCCACTCTGTATTGTACACACTGTCTGCAGACTCAGCATTACGGAGAGTTCTCACTCATGTAAACAAAGACTCTGACTTCTTCTTGTCACGAACCTCAACAAACATCCTTCCGTCAATATAAATAGTTTTTTAATAATCTATTATATCATAAAATATGAGGTAAGGAACGGCAGTTATCATAAGAACTTGTTTATAAAGTGAATGGTGCACACTAACTGTTAAGGTATTATAAAACACAGTTTTGTTAATGACGCTAATGCTGGGAGTATTACAAATTACTTGTTTAATATATCTCCTCTTGCTCTGAAAGTATTTCGGTAAAGTTCAGTAACATTCTGTACATGACAAAATCTGTAATGACGCTACTTCTGTAAACGGGTAAGTCTGTTTAGAAGACTGACTTGAGAAAGTAGTTGGAATATGTCAACTTAGTGTTATAAGTATATGCTTTTAGATAAGAGACGATCTCTTAGTTATATTGATTGTCCGCCAGGATACATTGTTTATGACGACCTCGTCTCGCTGTCCATAGATGGCAGCACCTGTAATATCGATTAGTACAGAACAAAGTCTATATTTATTTACAGAGCTTTTTGACAAATTGTACTGATGTTCATTAATTATGACACGGATTATATTATTCCTTATGACATAAAGATAAAGGATACCCGTAACTTATGTCATTATAATACTGAACGAATAAGTAATTGTATGTGAGAACACAGGCCTTCTAAACGAAATATATATCTACGTGTTTTCTACAGTTTTAACATGGTCATATAGTACCTAGAAGTAATTTCAGTGGATATTTTGTTGGAACTTTTAACTTATAAAGACCAAAACCTGGGAAATTCCTATGGATTGAAGGTATATTAACAGAATTGACTCTCATTGAGCTACAGGGCCACATTTAAATAATTAAGTTGATAAGCTTGACTATAAGAAAAAGAAGATTCTGATCATCGGTAGTAAAACATTACACATCAAATGAATACTAGAAATGTATCCTCAGAGTTTCTCACATATAGATGTCGTTTATATAACTGATAAACTGTAAGAGATAGACAAAATAGCCCGCCTCGGTAGCGTGGCGGTAGCCTGTCTGCCTCACGTTTAAGAGGTCCAGAGTTCGAATCTCGTTCAGGCTGAGTTATCTGGATAAGGTTTTTCCGGGGTTTCCCCTTATCCTGTAAGACGATGTTGGCTAACTCTAACCTCCATGGACCCCAGACTCTTTTGAGCATCATTTCATCCACGTTATTCATTGGCCACTATGACTTAAAGTTGGAGGACGTAAATTACAGAATAATAATAAAATAAAAAAGAAACAAAATGTTATTCCAAAAAATGGTAACCCGTTAAAACACCCAACTTATTTTAAATAGAGTTTTTATAGAGATTTTAGATTTTGAATGAACCATAAACCATAATTTTCTCAACAGGAATACGTTATATTGTGTGTGTGTGTGTGTGTGTGTGTGTGTGTGTGTGTGTGTGTGTGTGTGTGTGTGTGTGTGTGTGTGTGTGTGTGTGTGTGTGTGAACAGCGTAACTCAAACAGGGCAAATCTATCAAATACCAAACTTGGCGTTTAGATTCATCTTCCAAGTGTACAGCACGTTAGATTTTGCAGAAATTCCGTAAACTGCCTTTTATAAGGAAACATTTTAATAATTTCTGATTTTCTCATAACGAACTTTGATAACTTATATTGAAATAAGATAGGTTTAGGATATTTTTGCAATACTTGATATGTTAGTTAATCATTTTGACACGATTTGCTAGTGTAAGCTAAATTCACAACTCATTTGTCAATTGTCATGTCAACAAGGCCGACACAGAGTTGTAGTTGTCAATATTTACGTTACCAGTAGAAAGTGTTAACTTTAAAGTCTGCAGTAACAATCCTCAGTGGCGGCTCATGTTGTCTATACCTAGTGGTGTTGCACTGATTATTGACATTTTAGCTTACGTTATTTCAAGATGAACTGCATACGGTGACCTTTCTTTGTAGCAAACTTATTAACCACTCTCTCGTTAAACTTTGGGATGTTTTCTATGGCCAACATAGCGAGCGCAGTTAAACTATCCTCTCCAGTAATGTTGCTAAGGAATGTTTTATTTCTTTTCAGTGTGGAGAAACAGCGCTCAGATTCACTTGTTGTTAGAGAGTTATTTTCAAAAGTTTTAACACTTCAGAAAAAGTGGAAGAGATATTATTAGCTCTAAGATATTGAAGCAATTTTACAGCGCCATCAATATTCCTGAATTCTTCTCTTGAATAGATGACTGAAAGTTCTGTATATAGTTTGTCCTTATCAAACACTGGGATCATTTTTTTGTATTCATTGAAAGCATTTTCTGGAAATATTGAATTAAATTGCTCAAATTAAGAATCTTATAGCAAGGAAGACACAGAAAGATGTTTTGTAAACTTGAAGCGGAGATTCAATTGTGACAGTATAACATCACATACTTCCTTGGCTGCTGCTGCTCTGGTCTGTGTGTTTGAAACAATTTTTCTTTTGTGTGGATTTTCTGCTGCCAAATCAGATGACTCCACCTTGTTTCTTACTTTTATAATTTCAGCAGTGAAGGTAGATATGTACACTGGAACTTTCTGTAGTTGATTGTACAGTATTTCTACATGAGGCACAACCAATTGGAAAAAATTAAGCCAGAAACAAAACTCATTATTTTCAAGAAACTCCAATAAAGCACTTGCCTCATTTATTGTCGCACTGCTTGAGGTCTCCGATTCTGACAAAATTTGAAAACACTCTTTAAATGCTTCCTTCTTTTCTTAAACAACATTTACAGTCCTGGGTTTGCAGTTCCAGGTCGTTGATCCACCACTGGGTATTCTCTTCTCAACACATGAACCTAACACTGATGATCTGTGTGGAGAGCGGAAAAAGAAGGCGGGTATCGCAGAAAGATTTGAAAAAAGAATCCTAGCTTTTGTGTTTTGCCTGGCAGCTTTCTCCGTTATTACACTTTATTATGCGTTTCAAATGGGAAGAGTTCTGAAGCTCAGCTAATCAGATGCCGTATCCATCTCAGCGTTGCCAGCTTGTTACTCCACTCCTTTTATATTTCCCTCTCTCTCACACACTCACACAACATGCAGCTCTCCTTGGTGCAGACGTAAGGGCAAGCAAATTATATTTTACAAACTTTTACAATAATACAGTTGCCAAAATCAAAATTATAAAAAGCATTTTCGCATTTATGTGTATTTTAAATACTATAAGTATAATTATAGTATATGAATTATCTGTTTTTGTAATCCAATTGAACTGCCAGTGGCTGATCCGTATCGCTGTCAATGTCACTTCCGTTAAGAGACAATTCGTCATTGTCACTGCCTTCATCGTCTGAGTCTTGCAAATATATGATTATAGGTTCCAAAATCTCGTCACGTGCTATTTATTTCTTAAAATCGTCTTCTTGAAGGTTTTCTGCATGCCTCACGGAGTTTTCCCAGACCTCTTTTGTTACTTTGTCAATTTCTTCGTGAACAAGTCGTTTAACGTTCGTCAGTTTAAAAGTATTATTTCTGTTTGGAATCCCCCTCTTTATTTGAGCCCACACCAACTCAACTGCATTATATTGGCTGTGGTAAGGTGGGAGGCGTATTACCTCGTGTCTCGTTTCAATTGCAAGTTGTACCAGCTGATACAATTTTTCCGTGTTTTTAAACGGAAGTACTCTTTACAATAACTCATGTTTAGTTTCTGTTTCCGAAAAATTGTTGAAGAACGTGTACACCTTAAAAATAATACTTCGAGCCTGACTTTACAATAATTGCCTTTTTGACACGCCACTAAATTTACCGCAAGAAGCCATTGTGCTATTTAACTCTTACTCTATTGCTGTGTAAAGAACAACTGAATGATAATTATCTTAACTCTCCAGAGTAAATAAACACTTCTTATCCAGCATTAATTCATAAACATAAGCATACAGCATTCCACAGGTTATAAGGAAATGAAGTGTTTGCTCTTTCTCGAATTTAACACCTTGGCTTATTCACAGTAATTCTTTTATCACGTCATGTCAGTAGTGTACATTTCAGTTCTGATAATTAGAAGTATATGTACATACATACACACCAACCACTTTGAACTCTCTAGAGTAAATAGAGATTACGAACGATTCATAAACAAAGTTATAATGTCACCAGACACGTTCTGCCAGAGCAGCAGGAAATTTATTGTTTCCTCTCGCTCGAATTGGCTTATTCAAAGTAATTCTATCACGTCATGTCAAACATTTATGTTTCAGTTCTGAGGAATTACAAATATACGCACATGCATACAAGCCGAATTCATACAGTGCTTCCGCCGCGATTTATTATAATTCAGGTAATAGTGGTTTATTTTTTGTATTAGAAAACCTATTTGATCTAAAAATATGGGGTTTTACTGGTTATGTTAGATACATTACTCTCTACCTTCCACATGGATCAGTTTCGACAAAATCTGAATTTTTGTCTTAGCGCAAATAGTAAAAATTGATTAGTCTGGCGGTCGTCACACATCACTTAGCGGGAATGCAATATGACAACACCGCAGTACTCCGATTGGTTGCTCACTAGTAGCGCTCAAGGACAAGCATCATCCCATTTGAAACACATAATAGTTGATAAGCTAAGCAATTCACAAAGTAAGCTTTGGGGTACACATCTCTAACTTTAGGTTGCACTCCATTGATAGACTCACTCGTTACCGCTGTACATATAACCTTTGACCTATAAACTTATTTTCTTTTAATATATTGCTCAGCTCAGAAATTACAAGTTCTGCAATTGCATCAGAATTTTGCCGTTTCGGAATAAAAAAAAATCCCCAGAGTCACTCAACAGGACTACCTAAGGCATTACATTACCTTAAGAGTATTAGAAGCTGAAACATGTCAACAATATCTGTAACATGTCTGTACATTTACTGACCCAAGTGGACGTCTCATGTTTATGACATTTCTCATATATTCTCTTAGAGTCTAAAACTCACTTTTGAACCCAGGCAATGTTGGCTGCGTCGTCTTTGTAACGATACGTTTTAGCTGGAACTTCTTATTTGAATATCCAGTTAGAAATTCTTATTTTCTGCTATGACTATTAGTGGGCCATGAAATAACAATATAACAAAAGATGAACGCTGGCGAGGAGAAAGGAAAATCAATAATCTTGATATATGTTCTGTAATCTTGTTCCATGAGCATGAAAAAATGTTGCGGTAAATATAAACGTTTTGTAACGGAAAATCAATACTGAGATGTTATAAATGCCAACGCTTCGGCCACTCGAGTGATTCATGTAATGGAGTTGCTACTTGCGTTGACTGCGGAGAGGTCAAACATGATAATGCTAGTACTTCACCTACAACATGTGTTAACTGCAGTGCTAATCATTCATCGAACTCCAGAGAATGCTCGCGTTTTACGGAGGAAAAGGCTATCCAAGAGATCCGGGCAAGAGAGAGGGTGTCCTTCATGGAAACTCTTGCGTATTCGTCAGCCTTCTGTACCTAGGACCGTTACTTATAGTGCAGTTACAGCTAAGCCGGTACCTAGACATGAAATCGCAACACGAACTACCGTCATAAACGGGGAAGTAATATCTGAAAGATAAATTACACCAAGATCGCACGTTAATCCCAGAGGTTCTACTCCCATTAGCCCTGGAAACGTAGTATCAAGGAGCCGGCCTCCTTAGACCAGGGAGTTACCGAGCTGTCCCAAAAGTGCGCCCGGCGCCTCCGTGGGGCATTCCATAGGGCAAGACCTAGAGACTAACAAGCCTCCCCCATCTGGTCCTGTGGACTCAAGACGGGATGGAATTGGATACGCCACTTACGCGCGCCAACACCAAAGGCTAAGACTACCGATATGACTTCGGTAGGGCCACCTGGTGATCTAGCACACCTTCTACTAACTATGCTGTCTAGTACGCGGGAATATTAATGGCTTCCCTCACCCCGTCCGGAGACGTACCTTTTCTCCCACGGGTATCGGGAACCACTGCCCCCTCGAGTCCAAACCAATCCCAACAACTCCCAATCAGTGATGAGCTCGAGTGTTAGGCCCGAGGTTCCTCTAGTAACGTCAGAGGTACCATGAGTGCTAGGGGTCCGCAGCGCCAACACCACAGCAGCTGAAGGGGACGCATCCCCTACGCTACGGGAGCACCAAGATCACAGCCAAAGTAACAAGCGCCAACACGAACAACAGTGAGCGCACCGACCAAGTCCAGTCCTAAAAGAAGGTTTCAGCCAAGTCACCGCCGAAAGCATCTACTTCAAGAACATGTGAACCGGTAATATATAATGTATCGCCAAGGAAATTTAAGACCTCGTATGACAGAACGGACTTCCCCAGGGAAATTAGTAAGACCAGTGAAAGGAAAGCTAGCCAGCACAAAAGTCCGCGAACTTCTCCGTCAACAACATCTGAGGAATCATCTGAAGAAGACGCTGATCGGCGACTTTCATCTTCGCCGGTCGCAGTTTCCGATCGTTTCGAGAGACTCGATGTGAAGTTACCAGTAAGGAAACCGTCCTCCATTGAGATTGTAGAACGGGTAGATCCTGTCCTCACTGCCCAAACGACAGTGAGGAAAAGACAGGAAAAACAGCTGAAAGTGCTAGCCCAGCCCCAAAGAAAAGGTACAAATTGATTCGACCAACACTGGGCAGGTAGCCTTTGTCATGGCAAGTTGGTATTGAAAGTAGTAATTTGTATGCCTTTTGGTCTTTTATTGGTAATTATAGCTTTTTATTTTTTTACCCAGTGTGGCTTATTTATTTTATTTACATTTTGTATTGATCCGTTTTTTTGTTTTTTAAAATTTTGATTAATTTCTCTCTGGCTATTGCCATAAATTAGTTTTCTAAGGTCGCTGATGACCAAGTAGTTGAGCGCCACTATATACAAATCATCATCATCATCATCATCATCATCATCATCATCATCATCATCATCATCATCATCATCATCATCATCACGACCTTTTTTTGACAGCAAAAACTAATAATAAAAGGTGAATAGCCAAACTTGTGTAGATCTATCAGTATATATACATTACGTTTTTCTCGGTAAAGAAGAAGTGCGTGTGAACAATCTTGTAAGAATAAATTGTTTAGTAATGAGTACATAATACGTTCATTTAAGATTGTATGTGCAAGAAACAAGCACAGTTCAAAATGTGTAATCATTAATATAGCATACAAGTTCCAACAAAAATAACAGACACAACCTATTGGTCTTATTATTCTAATGACAAAAAAAAAAAAAAAAAACATTGAGATACGTTTAATTTAGCAGTATTTCTTTCTGACACATAATTGTTTGCTCGTTCAATATTCTCTCGTATATTCTGCAACTACTACTTATTGCCAAGTTACCGAAGGCTAATTACATTTAAAGTGTATCTAATAAGTAAAATAACAACTTGTTATGAAACTTTGTAAATAATCAACAATATTCTTCCACGTGATAATGTTACAGGTGGCGCCATTTCTGTACACTGAGCGAAGTAAATATATAGACCTTATGTAAAACTTGCCAAACAAAATATCTCTCCTAGGCACATTCAATTGAACCCGACATTTCTATTATGACGTCACCAGCTCCTAGAATTTAATTATGGGTCATAAGACACATTCTCGTCCTTATGGAGTATGTATTGTTGTTATGTATTAATACAGATAATCTTACTTCACTTAAAAACTCGACATCACAATAAAGCACTCAGCTATTTCTCAGATGGCTATTACTTATTATTGGTTTGAATTTTAAATACTTACACTTTTTGTTTATTCTATCATGTACATAGCGGGTACAAAAGGTATTGCATTCCACCCAGAAATTATATACCAAGCTTTAATTGGTAATATAAGTTTTAAGGTGACAAGGTACTGCTTATCTCCACAATGATATTTACATGTTATTTGAGTGTACATTACTAAGACATCATTATTGATATGAACATGAAAATTTTAAGCATGTTCTTAAGACCTTTATCTTTAATTGTACATATTACTATTTGAAAATTTTGTACTGATAATTTATTATTTCTGTTATTTAGTTTGTGTAAAAAAAACACTGAGATTAAAAATAATTTTATATTTTTAAACAAGCATTATGAATGTCAGAGAAAAATCCCGTCTTATTATTATTCTTATGAGTCTGCTTAATACAAACAAAAAATTATATGTTTTGGTTGATTAGTTTTTTTAAAAAAAACTGTACAGGAACCTCAAAAAAAGAGAAACTGAGAAAAAACAGTTTTAAAGTTGATATATTGATTACTGAATTCTCACATGAGTCAGAACATTCCTGCTGCACAGTCTTGACCCTCTGTATTCTCACTTGTTCTTTTCATTTGTCTTGCCTTCTTGGCCAGTTCTTCAACTATTTTATCTGCTTTCAGGACTCGCAGCTCATCAATTTCTGTATATAACTACTATCATGACTAACACATGTATTTAGTGAACTGGGTCTGCTAAACTCAATATTACATGTGGTTTCATTGTCTATTCTATTTATATTTTCCACATTTACTGTTCTGTTTTAAGTAAAAGCAATCCTGTAAACTTTCTGTTTTCAAATGTTTTTGACTACCCATATCGTATATTCCCCAATAACTAGTACAAAATATTATTCAGAAGAAATAACTGTTCGAATACACAGCCAAAGACAAAAGAAGAACTAGCATCATTGGAGTTACAGTAGTACCAGGAGAAAGCTTGAATGATTCCTTGCAAAACAATTCTAAATTTAGAAATATCTGTTCAGTGTGACAGAACTTATGATCAGTTTTTTCAAAGCTACATAAAGGGGCGTGGCAGAAACTCAATACCCAATAATATAATTAGCAAATTAGATATAAGTTATTGCTCCAATTAACCTTTTAACTATATATTTGTAATCTAGAGGGATGCCCCGTAGGGGAAGAAATACGTCCACTTCAGCTGCCGTGGTGCGGGCGCTGTAGACCCCTAGCACTAGTGGTACCTCTGACGTTACAGGGGAACATAAGGCCGAACGTTCGAGGCCCTCCTTGATAGGTAGTTGTTCGGATTGTGTTGGACTCGACGGGCAGTGGTTTCCGATACCCGTGGGAGAACGGGTACATCTCCGGACGATTTTGAGGGAAGCCGTATATGCCCGCGTATTAGCCAGCATAGCTAGTAGAACGTCTGCTAGATCACCAGGCGGCCCCACAAGGTCATGTCGGTAGTCTTCCCATTTTGGAGTTGCTGCGCGTAAGTGGCGTATTGACTTCCATCCCGTCTTGAGTCCACAGGACCAGATGAGGGGGGGGGGCTTGTTAGTCTCTAGGTCTTGTCCCAGGAATGAGCCTCGGCGGTGCCGGGCGCCTTTTTGGGACAGCTCGGTAACTCCCTGGTCGGAGGAGGCCCGGGTCCTTGGTACCACGGGTCTAGGACTAATGTGAGTAGAACCTTTGGCATGAATTGAGTCTAGAGGGATGACACTATACTAAATTGTAAAATTAAAAAAAAGGTGAATTTTACCTTCTCTCTTTAAGTCACTTTAATGTCATAAAATCCATTTAGTTAAGAAGGTAATGACACGTTTGTAAGTCCATTTACAGCTAAACTCAAAGCTCCAGATTGGTACTGCAGCATCCAAACAGAGACACGAAGATAAAGTGTAAAGTCTTGCTAGCCCTACAACTTGAGACTGTTTAATTGCGGTTCTTTTTGGGCAATTTCAGATCTATAACTTGTAATTAGTTTGAAACATCTGAGCATCGCTTATATCTGCTGCATTCCGTATGCAAATGTTTTTAGAAACCTCTTCCTGTTAGAACAGCCGACTGTAAACATCCGCAATAAATACAATCAGAATAATAAAGGGAACACGCAAGTTTAGTTAATTTCAGAAAACGTTTCCCTAATTTAATATAAAGTAAATAATTAAAACACTCCTGTAATTTGTTTAATTAGAGTGGAGAAAGTAATGAAGTGAAACTCGCTAGATTAAATAAATATCAGAGAATATAAGCGACGAGGAGAATGTCAAACCATAGTACACGAATTATTGCTACAAGCTCTTCATAAACTTACTGCTACCAAACATGAAATATTTTGGAATAAAAAATGTGTAGTGTTTAACGCCCACTTTTAATACATACGGCACCGCAGGCAATGACACTGATTATATATGAGATGAAGATTGACACCTGTGGAATGAGATGGCGGGGGAAATCTGACTTCCCGGAGAAAACCCGCCCAGCGCCGTGTTGTCCACGACAAATCTCTCTTTGCGGTTGCCTTGGATCGAACCCGGGCCGCCTTGGTGAGAGCCAAGCGGTCTAATCACTGAGCCACGGCGCGGCCAAGACATATTGGAAATGCTCTCACACAGCACTACTGTGTTAAAACTGTATACCTCACGTACATCTATGATATGTGGAAACAACTTCCAAATGCTTTGTTGTTTATAATTGTATACAAGTTTCAACAAATATAAATGACAATCAAACTAACAATGTTTAAATGGGTTGAAAAAGAACCATGGGGCAAGTATATAAAACATGAAGATATATATTTGCTTCAGAAGACCTCTTTTCTCATGCAAACTTATTTATTCGTTCATTATTCTCCTGGCAAGTATTACAGCTACTTTTCATTCTCACGGAATTAAAGAACAATTACATGTAGTCCATATTTAAAGAACGTAATTAGAAATCATTGCAATCCTGCATAACTAACTACAAAGATTCATCTACGCTACACGAAGTTACAGGTAGAGCCATCTATGGACAGAAAGACGAAGTTGGTAAAATGATACCTCCTGGTGAGTAATGATTACGATTGAAGGACCGTCGCTTGTGTTGTGTATTCATAATAGTAAGTTAGAATACTATACTGACTTTACTTGCTCAACCCACTCTTCTAAAAGGACTAAACTGTTTACAGAAGTAATGACATTACACATTTCGTTGTATATACAACGGAAATACGAGAGACTCAGAAGGTTTATGATGTAGCTGCCTGTAAATATTAATTTCAAAATGAAACTTGAATCACAAATAAAGCAGTTGTAGCCAACTTGTTTATCAGAAGACTAACTTTACGTAAACCTCATAATGGAGAAGACTTAAGCACTCATTTGTCTACAACAATATCGCTGAGAAGATCTTACTGAGATTATCTGGTTATATCTAATAATTTATGTCGACTTCCTTCTTTAGCTCATTAAGGAGAAATCGCTTGTTTTTTGTTTCCATATTCTAATACATCTTTAAAGAGCTAAGCTGCACTCTTTTTTTTTCTCGTGTTATTTTGGAAATATCATGAAATATGAAGTTAGTATATAAAAACCTACTTTTATAACATTTAACTGTCACTTCAGTCTTTTGTTTTCCATTTGTGTATAACTCTAAATCTACAGAGAAACTACTTTTGTAAAGATTTTTCTTAACATTTTAGCAGATAGTAAAATAAAGCTTTGTAGGAAAGTGGATTGAGAAAAATCTTGTGTCACATAACAGACTTTCTGTTAGTTACATTGATTGTCCACTAGGAGTTACAAACCTTATAGCTACTGTCTTTCTGCCCGTAGATTGCTCTGCCTGTCATATCAATTAGGGTAAAGGAAACTTGTAAGCATTTCCTAAGATATAGAATAAATTGTAATTACATTGATTATATTTTGTTTATATTTTGCAGTTTATTGTAGTATCAAAATAACAAATTCTGCTCTTTTTGATGTCTAAGATCCGGTTGGACAAAAGATAATCTAAGTTCAAGCATATGAATATGGTCTTCTCTCAAGTTTAACTTAGAATTTTGGTTGTATAAACATTGACCTAAGTTCATGGCCTCTTGATCTAAGATCAAATCTAACTCGTAAATTTTCTCCACTTATCTTGATTGAACTTAGAAAAGCAGAACCGCAGAATTTACACAATAGTTTCCGAGTGGTGGAGCTTTAAATAAATAAAAAATAAAGCATTTTTGTGGTTACTTGCATAAATAATTAGGCTATTTATTTCACAAATGTATGTTAAAGATGCATTGTTTGTATTCATTACTATGCATTTTTATTATTTTCAGAATTCAGATTACTGTGATATCTCTGATGATGAGAATTTTAAATTTGAAAGGTCTCCTAGTGTTTTCCAACATAAGGAAATGCTATCTCAGAACTAAAAGACAGAAAATTCAAAATGAGATTTCGACTATCAAAGCATATAGTTGAAGAACTGGAGCATAGGCTACATGCGCAATTAAGAACACAAAGCTATACTTACAGTATTTATTCCCCCGTCTACGTCATGTTAATCAAGATAAATATTCTACACCATTCAGCGACTCTTTGCCTCCTCCAAGATTGCTGCAGGCTTTGTCGGTTGCCCATTAACCCGGAGAAAAGCCAACTTCCCCCTCATTCAGCTACTCTGGGCGAAGAATAAGATGGAAGAATTCTATCAAATACTTGAGAGTGAAATCGGACAAGAGCCTAACTTTTCGGGAGCACATCCAGGAGCTGTCACATCGGGCGTGGGGGGCCTCGGCCTAGTTATGCCTCTTGCTGCGGTCTGTGATGTCAGCTCTCCACACTTCAGAAACGGAACACTGTCGTTGAGGACCAATAGCAACCCTGATTTTCTGCAAATAACAGTCGCATGTTTATCCACGTGGAGTCTCAGTAGCCAAAGTTCCAACTTCCAGTTGATCGGTTTCATTACGTGCAGAAATTCGTTCTGTCACGATGTGGAGACCCTGGGAGGGAAATGCAAAGGCAAATGCAAATAAAATAGTACATAACTTTCAGTCAAGTGTAAATAATCAAAGTGAAGACAATAGTGTGAATAACTGGGCCGAGTTATGTTACTGGAGAAGCCTCCAAAAACAAAGTTATAACGGGAACTGTTTCTGAGCAAATTCAAGCGCTTGTTTGGAACATATATAAATATTTGCTGACAAATAAACTTGGTAAGGGGTCATGCAATGAACCTGATGATAACTTTTGGGTACTCACAGAAATACAGTAAGAAAATTGTGACGAAAGGAATACCAAAGACGCCGATCAAGTGTGAAAACAAAAGGAAACGCTTCTCTGAATTTTCGATAATTTCACATGCGATTTAATTCGTCGAGAAATTTATAGATTCTATGCAAAAGGGAGAGCTTCCACCTTAGACGAATTGGTTGCACAATTGCAAGAAGTTTTTGATTTTCCTTATGGGCGCTTCACTTTACGCGGTCTCCTAAAGGAGCTGGGTTTCAAATACCGCACTTTGAATAAGATAAGGGTTATTATGGAATCCAGTAGAATTGTAGCTTGGCGATATATATTTGTCAAAACAGAGGAAGTTTTGCAGTAATGGACACAAGATAATTTATTTAGACGAAATCACGTACGATACCCATGACGTATCTTTCAACGCCAGGGTGCTAGAGATAGCACTCTATTCTTCTAGAGGAGTCAATAAACTACCTCATATTCAATCCAGCATTCCTTAAACAAAAACAGCCATCCTAACACATCCCGAAAAGAAAATCCTATCTGTGATTAAACCCTATCCTGGGTGGGCACACAGCAACAATCTTCAGGCTAACACAAGCCTACCAGTACCTGCGAGCGAGCGAGTTGTTTTCTTCACGCGTTGGCGGATGACAGTAAATCCGGACAAAGGCCAGGTCATTCTTCTTACAAAGCGCCAAACCCCCGCTGACTGCCCTAACTTTCACTTTAGAGGCCGCAGGATAGAGTGGACTAATTCCATCAAGTATCTGGGCGTTCAACTTGATAGAGGCCTAACTTTCCGCGGACACATCACGGAACTATGAGGCACGGGTACAGGGGGCTATTGCCTCTCTGTACCCAATGCTGGGTTCGGGCTCGATGCCAGTCCGCTTAAAGCTACACCTCTTTCGAGCGCTGATAGTCCCACTCATGTTGTACGCCTGTGAAATCTGGGGCATGGCTGCAGATAGCATACCTTCAGCGTGCACGCAATTGAGGACTCCGATCCATCTATTCTGTGGGTCGTTCATTCCCCGTGAGGTTGCTTGGCGAAGCTTCTCTTCTCCCATACGTAGAGGACGATATTAGGCGACGGTCGACAAAATTTTACGCTCAAATTCCAGCTCACAGTAGCGCTCTGGTCGGTCTCTAGGAGATTACGACGCTACGGAACGCCACTTCAGGCTTTACCGGGTACCCAGTATGGCATGCGGGCACCCGAGGTAACAAAGGAGTTAAACCAAACAGCAGCGAGCGCTGAACCCCATAATCATCAAATGAGATTTCTGGCTACAAAATTTACCCCATTTTAATCAAATAAAACACCAGGGTGTAAAGAAAAAGTAATTTGGCGTCCTGTACAAAACATAGGAGCAAAAAGCTACCTCATCAAAATAATCGCACCCCATCCTGTATCATCCTGCGGTCAGAACCAAAACCTGGGTGGGTACGCAGCAAAAGTCTTCTGGCTGTTAACAGCCTGTCAATAACTGCGTTGCGTTGTTTTCTTCCAGGGTGCTAGGTATTCCATCCTGTCCTTTGAACCCGAAGGTACATTGTAGCCTCACAAGAATCTTCAATCTCAAAACCCACATCACCTCCTACAAATTCCCGAAATACCTTATCTGCGGTAAAGCCCTTGAAGGGTGGGCACGCAGCAAAAACCTTCTTGCTTTATACAGCCAGTCAGCACTTCGATCGGTCCGTCGGTGGTTTTCATCGGTTCACCGAAAATTCTACTTATAGCTTATCAGTTAGTTAAAACCTTTTATATGATTACCAAAAACTCTTCTCACTTTAGAATGCTTGCTTCGATCAACATGTTCAGTAACTTTTTTCACAAAGTCGTGTTTGGCTGCTACTTCCAAACATTATGTCCATCGAGCCCTATAATTGAGGATTGTGAGGCTGCAATCCAGGCAAATCCAGTTAGTTGAAAAATGCGTGTGGATGGTTGACGGCAACATCGCGGTTTCTAGCGGCATTAAGCGATTTGTATGTCCTCAATTCACAAGGAATTTCATTTTGAAATTTAATTCATTAGGTTCATCAACTGGCACTGATCTTTGCAATGTTTGACGAAAATCTCCTGCTAACAAAATCATCGCACTACGAAATAGCAGATCTGGTATGGTTTAAAACACACTGAAATAACACAATGTCATAGAACTCTGTTCTAACACGTTAAGTCAAGTTACAGCCTCATAATGCAGTTCCTATTACGCACAAGATTTACAACGATATTCTCTTCTTCATCTTTCAAATGTACATATTTGTACTCTTTATATAATTATATTATCCATATAAAGATAAACAAACCGATATTACATTTGAGCACATACCTAGAATGTTCACTAATTATTCTTACTAACACATGTTTATCCGTTGGTCATTAGTATTGTGACAGTAGACCAAATATTCTTTACTTTCTGTTTCAGTATTACTATACTTTATACGTCTTCCTATTTCAAATCTCCAAACATTTGTTTCTCGTGATATGAGAACATTTCATTATCAGTTCTTTCCCCTGTATTCCCTCTTGTATCTGTAACGATAGGTGTAATCAAACTATTTCTCTACATATACACATTACGATTGGAAAGGAATAACCATTCTTTAAAGAGTGGCTTGACAAAACATAAGATAAGATATATTTTAGTTATATTGATCGACCACAAATAGACGTCGTTGAAGCTACATTGATCGTCCGCTAGGAGAAACGTTTTGGTGGACAAACAATGCGAACAAAAACTGCCTCATCCTGCTGCCCAGGGATGGCACCACCTGTCATATTTTATTGGGAGGAAGAATATCTATCATTATCTACAACGTTTAATAAGAAAGTGGAACTGTGTTTGTTAAATATAGGTTGAAATTAATTGTGGTTTATTGGGTAAAACCAATAATTAATTGTAGTTTAGTCTTAGCTAATAACGAAGAAACAAATTATTGCTTGTGAGAATGGTAGTCTTCTAAAGCAAATAGATATAACCGCACTTTACACACATGTGGTCAGATGGAGGCGGGTCGACGAATTCGAGGCAACATCTACTTCGTGAGTCAACGAGAATCTACGGAAAGAAGAGCCCGACTAGCTTGGACGTGGCCGTCCAAGCGAGAAGAAGGGAGCACGAGCCAGCAAGAACGTCGACGCTCCGAGCACTAGCTCGGCCGGCAATTGCCAGCTCGCTTCCAGGGAAGCGACCAGCTCTGCACTTGGGTAGAGCAGCAAGACCATAGCCAACGGTCTCTCGGCCGGTATCTAGGCGCCTTCCGGGGCTCGGTCCTCTGCTGCTCGGGCTTCTCAGCGCCCTTTGCAATCTCTATCTCTCCCTCTATCTCTCTTCTTTCCTCTTTTCTATTAGAGTTTAAGGCCCCCTGTAGGCTACTCCCTCTCTCATTTCACTTCACCAGTAAAAACTCATATCGCCATGGTTAAGATAGGAGGGACAGCGTCGGCTGCCAAATCTTCCCCAACTAAGACCAAGACTGCGAAGAGCAAAGCTCTCCCAAGATCACTTTCACCCTCTCCCTCCCCATCACGCTCTAAGACACCACCACCTCAACTTATCTCACCCCCCTCTACTCCGTCCGCTTCCGTAACTAAGGCACCTTCTTCTGCCAGACCCACTTCTCCCAAACAGAACTCTTCCAACACTTCTGACCCAGGACCACTGACACAGACAAACACTGCCCCAACCGACAGCCAGGATAAGCGAACTGATATTGCGCCGATTTTTGTAAGTAAAACCCAGGCCGCGACCATCCGCCAACTAACTCAGGACATAGACAAGACTTGCAAATTTAAATTCCCCTACACAGTAAACACAGCCCGTAACTCAGGGGACTTTATTTTCAAGACGTTCTCGCTTGAGGACTACCAGATCTTGGTAAGATATCTCAAGGCGAACAGCGTACAGCACTACCTAATGCCCCACCCCGAAGAAAGAACTGCCCGTTATGTTGTAAAAGGGCTGTACGCTGAATTCACAGGGGAGGAAATTAAAGAAGACCTGGCGAACTACGGGTTCCAGGCTATAAGAGCAGTTCAGATGAGAAGGCGCAACAGGGATAGAGCCCCCCTGCCTATGTTCCTAGTTGAACTGCAGGACACCCTCGAAAATAGGAAGATTTTGGAACTAAAGTACCTGGCGCATTTCAAAATTCATGTAGAGGTATACAGAGCAGCCACAACACCAAAACAATGCTCACGCTGCCAACAATTTTGGCACGTAAAGAGGGATTGTAGGTCCGAAACCCCCATCTGCGCCAAATGTACAGGCCCACACTTCTCCGGCACATGCACTGTTCCACCTCTGGAACGACTTTGCGTACTATGTGGCGCTCAGGGCCATGGTGCAACTTGGCGCGGTTGCACCGCATACTACGCTGCTTGCAACAAACTGGCGAGGAACCCCCGTGCAGAGCATTCCAAAACCCAGACAGATCAGAGAACGCACCTATATGCTCAGGCTGCTGCACAACCTCGCGAAGCGGAATGGTTCATCAGGAATAGGAAAGGCCGCTCGCGCCCAGCCCCTCTAGCAGAACCTTCCGCGATTGAGCAGCCGCGGGTCAGTTCCCGGGCCAGCCCAATCAGAAGTGAGCGACCCCTACGACCAACTCCAGCACCTAACACCCAGGCAGGCCCCTCTAAGGTAGCTGCGCCTCCCGCAGCTACAAAGTCGCTCCAGCCCCGAAGCAGACGGGATCCTACCACGGCACTGCGCACACTAGTGAGGGCACTAGGTTTGCCACCACACAGAGTGCTACTTAGCGAGGTGGAGGAGGACATTTCAATTCTTTGTGGCATTTTTTCGCAACCAGGGAACGACGTAATCTCGACAGCTCACTACCTGACAGAATTTATTAGGGACATTCACCGTTACAGTCATGGCTAATTCTGACACAATTAGGATTGTCTCCTGGAATTGCAATGGCATCCGAAAAAGATCCAAAGAGTTATCAGACCTATTACAAACATACTCCATTCAGATAGTTTTGCTAAATGAAACACACTTAAACAATAAACATCGTTTCTCCGTTCCCGGTTACCAAGTTTATAGGAATGACCGCGACCGCAGAGGAGGCGGTACAGCAATAGCCATTCAAAATAATATTTTTCATTATAGAATTAACACCCCCAATTTAGCACGTGCTGAAACCACGGCTATCAAACTAAACATCCACAACACGGATATAGTGATAGCCTCCGTTTACAATCCCCCGGGGGATATAGACACAGAAGACATCAATAAAATAATGAACCTAGGGCACAGAGTACTCGCTGCAGGTGATTACAACTGCAAACACCATCTCTGGAACTGCACAAATCCTAACCCTCAAGGGACCAAATTACTAAACTATATCAACAACACAAATTATCTAATCTCAGGTCCGGATGAACCTACTTTCATTCCCCATATGCCAAACCATACGCCGGACATCCTAGACATTGCACTTCTAAACAATATCCCATACGACACGCACTTCGAAGTCCTACAGGAGCTCACCTCTGACCACTTGCCTGTATTAATAAACATCAAAGCTCCTATCGCGTTCAAACCAGCTACTTTAAATTTTAATTACAACCAAGTAGACTGGGAAGAATTCAAAGAGTCAGTTAACTATTACCTACCAGAGCTGCAAATCAATTCTGCAGAAGAACAAAACGCAGCAATAAATAAACTCGAAACAGCCATAAAGATAGCCACTACTGCCTGTGTTCCCCTAAGACAACAGCGGGCTATCAATGCTAGATTTCCCCACGACATTAAGATTCTCCAGCAAGCGCAAAACAAAGCCCGACGCAAATGGCAAAGAACAAGAAACATCCTACATCGCGCAGATTACCTCAAAGCTAGAGAATTAGCTCACGCACGCGCTAGAAATTACATCCAAAATCAATGGGATAACACGCTGGAAAAGTTAAATCCCCAACAAAACTCAACTTGGCGAATAGTTAAATGCCTTACACAAACACGAACGAATATCCCTCCCCTCCAAATTAATAACACAATAGCCGAAACACCCCAGGCCAAGGCAGAAGCTTTTGCGATCACCTTGGAAAATGTCTTTTCCGCCAACCCAGTGATTGGGCAAGAAGACTTCATAGCAGAAGTCGAAAACGAAATTAAAGACTTAGGGCAAAGACCGACTCACAATAAAATGCGCAAGACAAACCCAGGCGAAATAGGCTGGATCATACGGCATCTACCAAACAGAAAAGCGCCTGGTCCAGACAGAATACCAAATGTGGTACTAAAGAACCTACCACCAAGAGCATTAAAGCTCTTAGCAAACATTTTTAACTTCGCACTCGAAAGTGGAAGGTTTCCTCCATGCTGGAAAGAAGCCAAAATACTCCTGTTCCCCAAAGCAAATAAAAATCTAGCACTTCCAATCAACTACAGGCCAATTAGCCTATTAAACACGATGAGCAAAGTACTAGAAAAGATAATACTGAAGAGAATAAACAAACACATCCATAAGAACAATATTCTTATACCCGAGCAGTTTGGGTTCAGAGCTCAGCACTCTACCACACTCCAACTTTTGCGAATGACCGAACAAATCACTAACGGATTTAACACGAAAAAGTCAACGGGCGCCCTATATTTAGACATAGAAAGAGCCTTTGATAAGGTATGGCACGCAGGCCTAATTAAAAAGCTAAAACAAAACGAATTCCCTGACTCGGCAGTAGCCCTAATTGGGGACTACCTCTCCGGTAGGTGCTTTCGCACCTCGGTAGAAGACGCAGTATCCAGCGTTAAGCCAATCAAAGCAGGCGTACCTCAAGGAAGTCTGCTGGGACCGACACTATTCAACCTATACATAAATGATATGCCCGATCTAGTAAGAACGAACAAATATATATATGCTGACGACACCGCTCTTGTAACGCAGTCAACCCAACCGCGACTCATTCATCAACGTCTCCAAAACGCCTTAAATACACTAGAACCTTGGTTCTCTAAATGGAGAATTAAAGTAAATGCACGAAAAACGCAAGCAATAATCTTCACGAAAAGACTCCTGCATAGGAAAAACAAGCGTGCCCTTCAGCCGCTAATTTATCAAGGCGAAGGAATTGACTGGAAGGACCAAGTGACCTATTTAGGCCTTGTAATGGACCAGGGACTCACCTGGTCCAAACACATTACTACGATCAGAGCCAAAGCCAATGGCCAGCTAAATAAATTATTTCCAATATTTAATATCAACAACCAACTTAGAGTACATATGGGCCTTACCCTATATAAGACACTGATAAGGCCTATTATCACGTATGCAGCCCCCGTGTGGGGATACGCTGCAAAAACTCACTTACACAAATTGCAAACGCTACAAAACCGAATAATCCGAATAATCACAAAGCAACCGCCGGTAGCACCGGCCAATCTGTTGCATAACGAACTAAGACTACACTCAATTGAGGAATTTATCAAAAGACTCAGCTTCAACGTATATAAGCGAAAAGATAAAAACACTAACGCACTAATTCAGCAACTAGGCAATTACGAAACCGAATACAATAAACACAAAAGACCGCTGTCCATATTTGATAGGACCATAGGGATGGGAGATCCAGAGATAGACATACAAGAGTACCTGAGCACTCTCGTAAGACTTCCATAGAAGTAGTAAGATTACACATGACTGTACACGACTCCCCGACAACTGGCAGTTCCACAAAGTCCTTGCTCTTAGTCAAGGCGGCTCTGGTGGGGAGGCAATCCCCTCCCCCCATACTTACACGACATATCGCTATGAACAATGGTTCTGATCAATCTAATGCGAACAAATTCAACTTAGGATTAACCACATACTAGACGCAGCATACGCGCAGAACTAATAACTTTGTCTAATGTATTGTCTACCCTCTCAGGGTAGACAATACATTAACTCAGAACTAACAGCTAATGCACATAACGTAGTATAACTAACACATGACCATTTCCTCTATCATTGAGGATGCAACCACTAAGTTAGGACGGTGTTTCCTATTGGAAACGACACTACACCCAACTACATTCCTCACCACGAATCCGCGAGGGCATATTCAGGGCTTCGGTCATGCTTATGTCCTAGCATCCAATCTCACCTTGGTTAGGCCATAGGACCAACCTCTACACGCTCTCCGTGAATCCGCAGGTGCATAAGCGGTACTGCCGGAATTCCTCTCCTGACTTCTCTCCGGTGGAGGTTTTTTAGTGAGTAGTACCTTCGGGTGAAGCTCACACTCCCGGCTGAACCATCCCAGTTCAGTCGGGTTCAGTCCATAAATGGATTTTTCCTCCACTTGAAAAAAAAAAAAAAAAAAAAAAAAAAAACATGTGGTTTTACTGGTGATTCAATTTCTATCTGTTATTGTTGTTAGTACTTGAGAACAATTCTAAACAATGAAGGTTGGGAATGCTTGTTATGCTATCTGACGTGCGATTTTAGGAAAGAATAGTCAAAAGTTTCCTAAACTTTTTACCAATCAAACTTGGTCTCCCCCACATAATTATCATAAAATGTCATTTTCACGACCTTTGTCGTCATTCTTAAAGTCTATACTTTCAAGTTTAATTGTTTAAATTTAGTATCACAAAAAAGCAATCGCAGAAATAAACTGCCTAACTTACTCCGTTTGTATTGATTATATATTGTGGGTTCATTAATAAAAAAGTCAGGTTACTAATACAAAAAATTGCACTTTATTCCCGTAGAAATACGCTTCGTACACATACACAAAACAACATACAAGGTCAACAAACACAGCTGCTTTCCCGCACGCGTTCAATTACCGACTGACTCCTTTTGGCGGGCGGGCTGCTTTTTATAGATTTCTAACACTAGGAATTTCTCAAACAATCTAGACCCGGCTAGAACAAAGGTGAACTCTCGCCCACCATTTCGGCGAGCTTTTATCTCTGCATTGCACTGCCGTCTCTTTGATCTCGTTGCCCACGCCGCCTCCATTCAACAATGGCCTTGCGACAATATTTTCAGAAACCCTTCATGTCTGCGTGTCAGGTAGAACCTTCATTGAACAGATATGTGTATTTCCTTGTTGGTACAATGGCAATAGTAAACTACAGTAGACTTGTAACACCTCATGTTAAATCTTATAAGAGCCGGTCGGCAGATCACGTCTATTGACAACTGACCTTCTCAAACTTGTGTAAATTACTAACAACAAACATTTTCCTAACAACTTCAAATTAGTAAAATAAATTTCTAATTATTTACTTAAAGGTTCAAGCGGATTTGGCTAGAAAATCGGTACTCATATGTTTAAAAGCCGGTCGTTCTGTTATAGCTTGACATTACATAGTATACTCACACGTTTCAACGCCCTATATGCAGCTATTTGAATAAACCTTTAAATTCTACAAATTGAAGGCAACTTATCACCTTCAAAAATCAGCTCCACGTTCATATCTAAATACCTACTTACTCATTGATCGCTGGTTTTATATGAAGGTCTTACAAAAAATTACAGATTACTGTTATGCAGTAATTCAAACATAATCAATTCAAAATGACTTAAAGTAACTTAATTACACAGAATGGAAAACAAAAATGAGTTGAGATACAATGTTGCAACGACTTAGTTTGTAAAGTTTGCTTTATGTCGCCAGCGACACCTCTCCGGTCGAGGGACACAGCAACGAAAAGAATTTTACAAAACATTATATCACTTGTTTCCTTAACCCTATATAATTTATCCAAACAACAGCTCTTTGTCAACCGAGAACGCTGTTTCCAGTTACCATCGCATACGTTTACCTTTTCACGAAATAAACAAAACAAAACGAATCGTTTGCCCAATATTTGTCTTCTTTTGTTTTTATCACATGTCACATATTAAAATTTTTAGAGCGGTTCAAAGCTAGAAGTAACTTTTGAACTACCCTGTGTTTATTACTCAATTCATTACAGGAAATGTAGAATATAACGAGCAAATATTATGGTCATCGACAAAATAACAGATCAATGAGGAAATTGCTCAACAAATGAAAGAGCGAGGTGACTTAGTTACCTAGTTTCTCTCCTCAGTCTTGTACGAATTCTTGCCACAAAAACTCTTTCTTGTGATGGCTTTATGTTAAAGGTTAGAAATTGTTTAAACAGATCCACTCGTAGTAAACAGAACCACTAACGGAGCAGATAAACTGTTCAAGTCTCTCTCTCTCTCTCTCTCTCTCTCTCTCTCTCTCTCTCTCTCTCTCTCTCTCTCTCTCTCTCTCTCTCTCTCTCTCTCTCTCTCTCTCTCTCTCTCTCTCTCTCACTCTCTCTTTCTTCAGGCTCTACCTGCCTTCTTGTGGTGGGTAGACGGTGCATTATACCTATCACTGCAGTTACTGAAACGAGCAGTAGTGACTGACTGAGTGAGTGAGTGACTGACTGACTGACTGACTGAGTGACTGACTGACTGACTGACTGACTGACTGACTGACTGAGTGAGTGAGTGAGTGAGTGAGTGAATGAGTGAGTGAGTGAGTGAGTGGGTGAGTGAGTGAGTGAGTGAGTGAGTGAGTGAGTGAGTGAAATTTAAGGGAATATCAATAACTAGGTCTTTTGTATCCGAAACAATGATGCAGATGCACAGGGTATATAACACTTTTAAAAGCTGATTCACATTCAAGACGAAAATGTCAAACACATTTCGTTCAACATGGATACCATAGGAACGCTATGGTCATTTATTATAAGTATTACTGATTTGTATGACTTTCCTACCCTGGAAATAAGGGTACAAAGAAATTAATTTTTAAAACGCTTGAATCATTGAAAATCACTCACAGTATATGTAAGAGAATTACTTTTGGGTTTTGTATTATTCATATTACCATACTTTCCTTATATTTCACTGAACTATTATCAATAATTAAGCAATGTTATGGTTCTGTAAACAGTTGCTTTTAGAAAAACTTGCAAAAATGATACGGCAGCCTTATATAAACCACTAACACACAAATTAACATTCTAAAATTATAAACTTCCTTACATCTCTAAATAAAAGCACAACGACACGTACCTTTGGTAGAAATCTACAACGTTTGAACCATGTGATTTTCCAAATATCGCACAATGTGCAATAGGAGTTGATACGATTCACAGGTTAACCTATAAATTAAAAAAACACCAAATAATTACGTTGAATTATGTAGTACAGGGACATTTTAAAAACATATTTTAACTATTAATACAAATGCAGAAGAAATGTCTTGCATTCGGGCCATAGTACTGGCGAAATCAGTACGATAATATACGCATAGTTGTCAAAGTCTTACGTACATATTTTAACTATTTCAAAAAGTTGGATCAAGGTTTCTAAATTTACTCTTTACGTTCTACAAATAAAGCACAGACTTTTATAACACAACCCTATCTCTATATTAAACCCTATACTTACAGGACGTCCTAATGAAGTACCTGGTACGACAACTCCTGGAATATGAAACATTTACAAGAAATTCAAAACCCATTATTACATAATTAACCCAAACAAATGTTAAATATATGATTACTTAAAGTAATTTAGTGATACAGAAAAAATCGCTGATAATAGGTCTGCACAAATGGTGTTTTGGTTTGAAGAAGGTATACAAAAATATTCTACCAACATTTTTATGTTAATATTTAATAGAAGTTATAGTTTTGGGAGTCCACATAATCGCTAAAATCGTCTTTAGACACAGTTCTATGTGATTATGTACGTGTCTTTTCCTGTGTACGTTCAGCACGACTAATAAACCGATTTGTCAACAGAAATACAAAGTGGTACCAATCGTATCGAAAAAAGTAAGTATGCAAACACAGATTGTGAAGGTTTCTAATATTTTGTAAAGCTATATGTAATAATTTGATCAAAATATGTATGGTTTAACATATTTACTAGCATGAGACACAAACTGTTTATTTTGAATTTTCTGGCAACAATCGGTGAAACAATGTTGTATGATTGACCTATCACATGATATACAGAGATCTTACTGCACAACAAATGCATATCTCACTAAACCACATAAGCTATCTCTAGTTATTTTACGTCATTAAGCATTTCAGAGTTATTCTTTGTTTTTAGTTTAAATTTTCCATCTTTAAATTTCTAAGATCCACTCTGCCATTCATTGGAATAACAGGAAAATTAGTAGGCAACACATAGCAACTCGCTTTAAAGTGTAATGGATCTACTTCTGTAAATATTTACCTAAAACTTGGATCATAAAAGAGAATAAGCTTTCCTCGAACAAAAACTCGAGGAGAAAGTGTTAATTTAATCGAGTATTTTTGTGTTATAAAGACTACATTCTATTGTTTGTGAGACAATCCTTTAGTTATCTCTATTAAATATTGAAGAGGAGTTTTGTCTGACAAGCAATGTCATCAAATATACAATCTTTCCACTAACTACGTATTGCTGTCTAGAAATGGCACCACTCGTAACATTTTACTACGCGGATTATTATCTATAAAGCTTTTAGGTATACTCTTACTTTGTTTATTGGTTATAACTTAGATTTCATTTGTTTTCTACGTTTTGATATAAAGTAGATAAAGTATAAATATTGAGACAAAATCAAAGGAACAAGTAACTGTATACAAGAAAGTAGGTTTACTAAACTAGATATTTAACCACGTTTTTCCAGAATTTGTTTCATTGGTTCATTGCTCAATTCTCCTGTTTGAAACCGAGATAGGGGATATGGCAACAAGAGAGTTTAGGTTGCCACCGGAAAATAGAGGCGCTGTCGTACTTGATAAACGAAGGCGATTGATTGATTCAGGTTCCACTACAACTTTTAAATTTGCATTGGTTTGATATTCTGTGGTGTGGCCATCTTGAAAATGTCAATGTGGAAGAATTGTGCTATGTTCCTGTGGAAGAAAGAGTATTTAATAAATCATCGCGTGATCTTGGCTACTTCAGTTACGGAGAATAATCAGTTATTTGTGTCTAAAATTGTCATTATTATTGGAGGTCTACCGTGAGTAGCTGTAATAGTGTAAGATGCTACAACACGTTGTTCAATGGATTACTGTGAAAATCATTCACGGAAAAATAAAAGCTTATTGGCATTATATTACTTTGATTTTATTTTCAGATACAAAAATCAAGAGGTGAATGTTCCAATAATGAAGCTGAACATAGTTGGAGATTAGAATGGTGTTCCGTCACACTCAGGTATAAAATTAATGTTAATTGCATTTGGAATAGCTTGTTACTGTATTTGGAATTTATGAATGCCATATCTAATAAAGGAGTGGCTGTAGTCATAAAACATTGAAACATGCAATTGTAAAAACTCTTACAGCAATACGGACCGTCTAAAGGGCCCATGAGAATATTTTACAGCAGATAGGTTGGAACAACGCCAGTAAAATCATGCTATTTCATTTGCGTCAGATAGAAGTTGTAATTTCTTTAGTATTTTATGTTGCTGACATTTTAAATGAAACGGTAGATGTTAATTTTGTAAATTGCAAAGCTGTAACTTCTCAGTTTATGCAGAAGGTCTGAAGCAATTAGTTCAAAAAGCAAATTTTTTAGGAGTACTTCATATTTACACAATAATGAAATGATGTTCAAATCAGCCCATGGCCCATATAGCTAAGAGCTACGCCGCTGTTGTACATTACTTTCCGTCAGGCTATATTATCATTCATTAATTTACTACTGGACATCTCTTTTGCTTAGGATTATGTTTAGGACATTTCAAAACGTTTGTTTGTTTATTCTTAACAGGTTATTCACACTGTCAGACTTCGACTGAAGTATTCCTGCAAATTCCCACAGTGTTGGAGGAGCTATTATCAGCCTCTAGGACTATGCAGCACTTATACCAATGTGTACTTCTACAAATTTCCCCGGGACCCAGCAATACTGCAGAAGTGGAAAGATATTTGTAAAATTTCCAGTGAAAGTTGTGCTTACTTTTATGTGTACAAATAACATTTTTTGGAAGAAGACTTCACAGTTGGTTCGAGACGTATGTTAAAGCACGGAGTGGTACCAAAACATTTGAAAATGGTCCCATGCAGTGCTGGGTTTCAACATGGAAGTGATAACGTCTTTAAATGAATCAGCTCAAGTGTTTCCAAAAATACTGACAGTTGTGAAGTTGGTGTGGAGTTAGGTGCTGAGCCTTTTCTTGACAGTGTAACTGCTTCTTAAAGTATGTCCCTAACTGAAACAGTGGCTGTCACTTCAGTAAGCAAGAAAAAGGGTGTTTTGGGTACCGGGGCTACTAGATTATCTTTGTCTCCGAAAAAGTGTCATATGTATTAAATATACAGAAAGACGGTGACATCTATTTACGACGCTTAAGATAGTGAAACCTCCAAGTTAACATGTGCTAGTGAAAATCTGATGCTACTAATACAAAACCTCCACAATCAGTTATATACATTTCTGGAGGATTTTGGCCATACTAGTTCTTTGGAGATTCATTTTATTTAAATTTTCAAAGTTCCAGATAGCAAAGACTATGTAGAAAATATGGAATGCACATAGATATAATTAAGACATGCGACCCATTTTTAATTTATTAATACATTAAAGATAAAATTACCATATCTTAAAATAGGACTGCTGCCATACGCCATGAAAAGAATATAAAAATATTGAGATCAGTATAATTTCAGTCCTTTTTGGTATTTGTGTTTCTTGACCAATGAAGTGGTAGTTTTTTTGATATGTTTTACAGATTTTCAACATTCCAAATTTATTTTGACAGTTATAGAAACAGCAAATTGCCTAATAGAAGTTATTTCTTCAAATGCTGCATTTAACTTTTATGTTTAATGTATAATGTTTACAGTTTCTGGATGACTAGTAGTTAATATTAATATTTTGCCTAGATCAGTCATTCCTCTCAAACTGCTTAATGATATGGTATAGTGTAATACTGTGATTACATTGATTTAATGTTTTTTACTTTTATTTGTGTATATCATTACATGTTTGAGGTTCTTTCTCAAAGGTTTTCCTTTAACCATAGATAAATGCCAGGTAATGCATGGGGCAGCTAATCTCATTAAGATTGAAACATGGATTATGCTTAATACACAGCTAAAGTGTTATAATGTTATGCTAAACTTTCCATTTACCTAATACAATGAATTACTCATGTTATTCATCACTTTAAAACCTTCAGCAATCCCTACAGTGTTATTACAGAACATTACGTTAAAGCTTATTTGTCAAATATTAAGTTTATCATTTCTGTTATTTGTATCACTTTGTGCAACAGCTGCAGTTTTATGTTAGTGTCTTTGTTTTAAATGAAAAAGTTTACTGTCTTATTCATATGATTTACAAATGTGTGTAATATGACACAGACTGCTTTGCTAAAGTATCTTTGTAATTAAATGAATTAGCCATGTTGCATCACTTTTAAGTGTTTTGAGTTAGAGCTAGTATTGTTCCATGGATTCTTTGTACCTGATTTAGATGAATTACTCATATTACTTAAGTAAATGTCAAATTAATTAGTTCTATTAATGAGATAAAATAATAAAACGAAGCAGTAACTCCGAAAGCAACGTTATTATTCAAATTTTCCTGTCAAATACAACATCCTATTGTTAATAACTTAAAGTTAATACAACATTTAGATGTAACTAAAGCGGAAAATAATACATGTGTCACGCAGAAAATTCACTTAATAATTCAGCGGATTATTTTGCAATACTGTATTGCTACAGATTATATAAGTTAATTATATGAGTTTTTAGAAAATGCAACAACTTTTAAACTGCAGTCACAACTCTCAAAGCTCACGTAATTATCTTTGTACGTCATCTGAAGCAATGCGGTATTGGAACATATCACCATCTGACAGCTAAGCGAGTATGAAAAATACAGGTATAGTATTCCGTCAAGGTATCAGTTTGGGTGCGTGAAATTTCATAATTTAGTTTGCCACCCGAAAATAGGGGCGTTGCGATCACCTCGTGTTGCCAACAATTAACATGGGAGGTTCACTTCTAGTAAGTATATGTTCTGTGTCAATAATAAACCATTAGTAGGTACTGTGGTCAACTGAAGCATCGTAACTGAATAGTAAGTTGTTTCAAACCTGCAAGGTTATTAGATGAATCATGCGTTTGTTATATCCTAGTCTTTTCAATTTCGAGGCACTCTTCCGAAAACTAGCTTGCTTTATATCTTCTCGGCTTCTTCGACCATAATTGCTCGCCCGAGTCTTATACGCGGCATGAATCTTGAACTGTGCAAAAACACATAAAATAAGCCAAACAGAGATAAATATAGCAACTTAGAAATAGCACGCACTAATTGAGGGCCCTCAAACTGTTAAACTTTATATCGTAGAAAAAGAAAGTGTCGAGATTCCGGATGCATTCAAATAGTTTATATTAGGCTTAAGGTTACGATCATAAATTATAATATTACCATTTAAAGTGAGTGAGTGAGTGAGTGAGTGAGTGAGTGAGTGAGTGAGTGAGTGAGTGAGTGAGTGAGTGAGTGAGTGAGTGAGTGAGTGAGTGAGTGAGTGAGTGAGTGGGTTTAAGGGTGCGTCGGCAACTACGTGTTTTCTGTCCGAACCATTGTGAAAGCCCTATTTTTCGAGATACAAAGGCCACATAATGTTTTTGAAAACTGTTTCACATTCAAGACTCCATATTTCAAATCCGTTTTGTTCAATATGGACTACAGAGTAATGTTTTTTAAACATTTCACTATCATTTCATTCGCCTGTATCTCTCTTGTATCAACACCTACAAGTGTAATTGATCTACTTCTGCAACTTGGAGACGAAATGAGAATAAACTCTTCTTGAACAGAAACTCGAGAAGATAGTGTTAATTTCATCAAGTAGTTTAGAGTTATGTTGTATTATTTAGGACACAATCCTTTAGTTATATCTATTGTCTATTGGAGAGGAATTTTGTTTTGACAAGCAATATAATTAAATATACAATACCTCCACTGAGTGCGATTTGCTGTCTAGAGATGACATCACTCTTAATATCTTATTGCCCGGATTATCTTCTATAATTATATATAATGCTTTTAGCTATTATCTTACTTCGTTCATTGATTATAGCCTATATTTTATTTGTTTTCTCCATGTAGATATAAAGTAGATACAGTATGAATATTGAGACAGTATCAGAGGAACAAGTAACTCTATTCTGGAAAGCAAGTCTATGAAACTAGATATTTAATAGTAAATATGTCACGGCAATATTTGCTTTCTATACCCAATGCTGGGATCAACCTCGATGACAGTTCGCATGTAGTTATACCTCTTCCGAGCGCTGGGAATCCCGGTTATGCTTTATGCCTGCGAGATCTGGGGCATGGCCGCAGACAGCGTGCTAGCATAGCTCCAACGTGCACAGAATAGAGGACTCAGGTCTATATATTCTGTGGGACCTTATTTTCCTACCAGGTTGCTTCACGAGGCCTCGAGTCTTCCATACGTGGAGGATGAAATTAGGCGCCGGGAATCAAAATTATACGCAAGTTTATCCAACCACAGAGGCGCCCTTGTCAGTTCTTTGGAAGATTATGACCCCACTAGACGCCGTTCTAGACAGCACCGGTTACCCCGCATGGCTTGCGGGCATCCGAGATAACCCAGGAGCTACCACATGGCATGACATCGCATGGCTCGCCTTGGGGTCTATCTATTCTGTCGGACGCTTCTTCCCTACCAGGTTGCTTCACGAAGCCTCGGGACTTCCATATGTGGAGGACGAAGTTAGGCGCCGGGCATCAAAATTCTACGCAACTTCACCAAATCATAGAAGCGCCCTTGTTAAATCATTGGGAGATTATGACCCCACTAGACGCCGTTCTAGACAACAAGGCATGCGGGCACCCAAGATAACCCAGAAGCTAATCCAAACAGCAGCTAAAGCTGCGCTCCACATAATCTCCTAAGTTTTTTGTCAACAAAATTCTCCCGAACCTAAACAAATAAAAAGCGCCAGGGTACTGGTTATTGCATCCTGTCCCTTCACCCCGGAGGTACAATAATTGTAACCTTACAAAATTCATCAACCTCAAAACCTACACCATAACAGTCCTACAAAATCCCGTTCGAATACCTTACCTGCGGTTAAACCCTTAACGGCTGGGCAAGCAGCAAAAACCTTCTGGCTATATACAGCCAGCTAGCACCTCATGGTCATGGTTATGGCTCGCCTCGGTAGCGTAGACGATAGCATGTCTACCTCACGCTCAAGGGCTCCCGAGATCGAATCTCGGTCAGGGTGAGTTACCTGGATAAGGTTTTTTTCCGGAATTTACCCTTATACTGATAGACGAATGTCAGGTAACTCTAAGTTCCATGGACCCCGCACTCATTTGACCCACATTTCATTCATCGTCCGATATGACCCAACGTTGGAGGACGTAAAACAAAAGAAAAAGAAACCTGATTCATACTTTGTTAACGTCGTATGGCATGTGTAGAGTACAGAAGCTTATCAAATGATCTGCTTTCAGATTTAACCTATACTCATTCTTCTTTTTTTTTTTTCATTTGCACCCCGCCTTTAACTTTAATGGTCATATCGGCGGCCGTACTCCTTTGGAACATATCGAAGGTGTTAACTCTTGTTCGGTTGGGTTTTAATCATTACATCACGCACACATTCACACTCTCATTTATACTTCCAGACTCTGGGGAAGATGAGGAATTATCTTGGTAGGAGAAAAATCCACATCCCCAACGCCGGCAATGAAACCCGGGACCGCTAGCAAGACAGGCATGTGCTCTACATGCTCTACTGGGCCAGCCTCATTCGTCGTTCACTTCCCTTATATATCTAGTGATTTTATTTTAAAATATTGTTAACTTTATTCACATTATTTTTGCGATACATTCTTCAACAATGCATTACTACAAGCTTACTCGAGTTAAACATTTACTCAAAGTAAGTTCTTTGTCCCGTTAATTATTCTGTTTTTAATCTTTTCATTAAATCTGTATTCCTGTAGTTACCTGTAACGTCAGAAGTCACGACAACAAATATATTCATTTTCTTATAGGAGTATACAGTCAACCTTGACTTAGGTCCTATGTGGTAGATCTCAAATTAAAATTCTTACAGGAAATTCAACACTCACTGTTATGTCAGTAACTCAGACATAATTAACTCACCAGTACTTAAAAGAAAGTAATAATAAAAAAAAATCGAAAATATGGTGATGTATAATCACATAAGCTGTACGTCACTACCGCAGATTTATAAACAATTTTTATTTCTTTTCTGGTGTAAGCTTCCATACGATCACATTATAACTCGATTCTGGCAATCCGCGAGTTTAGTTTTAATATCTCCGGTACAGGTAGCTATTTCCGCTCGACGTATAACAATCCCGTCTTAGCTAAATGTTTTATAGTTCCGTATTTCTGTAACTGCCCTATTTCTGTTGTTATTCAATGTTACTATCCTTTAGACATCTTAAATTTCAAAGCTCCAATCTTTTGTTTCTCGTGATATAATAGCATTTCACTATCAGTTCTTTCTCCTGTATACCCTCTTGTATCTGTAACGTTACGTGTAATGAAACTATTTCTCTAAATATAAATCTTAAACTTGGAGCGGAATAAGCATTCTTAAAAGAGTGACTTGACAAAAGATAAGAATTATTTTAGTTACATTAATCGTCTGCTAGGAGAGTAAGTGGAGTATTATTCAGGAATGCAGCTATCTACGAACACAAATTGTGTAAGTTTTAATATTTTGTAAATTATAGCTATCAATTTGATCAAAATATAATATGTTTGGTATATTTACTATCATGAGACACAGACACATTTGAATTATCTGTCAACAATCTGTGAAACAATGTTGTATAACAGGCCTATCGTATGATATAGACAAGTCTTACTTAACAGCAAATGCCAAATCTCATTAAAGTACATAACCTGTCGCTACTTATTTTATGTCATTAGCCATTTTAGAGTTATTCGTTGTCTTTAGTTTAAACTTTCCTTCTTTAAATGTCTAAGCTGAACTTTGCTGTTAATTGGAATAACATGAAAATTAAAAGGCAACATATAGCAACCCGCTTTAAAGTGTAATTGATCTACTGCTACAAACAATTATCTTAAACTGGAGCAGAAAAAACAAATAACTTTTCCTTGAACAGAAGCTCGAGAAGATAGTGTTAATTTCATCAAGTATTTTAATGCCATAAACAAAATATTATATTATTTAGGAGACAATCATTTAGTTATGTCTATTGTCCATTGAAGAGGAATTTTGGTTGACAGGTAATATCATGAAATATACAATCTTGCCAGTAAGTGCGTTTGCTGTCCAGAGATGGCACCGCTCGTAACATCTTACAGCGCGGATTATCATTTATAATTATATATAAATATTTTAGGTATACTCCTGCTTGGTTAATTGTTTGTGCCTTAGATTTCATTTGTTTTCTTCCTGTAGATATAAAGTAGGCAGAGTATGAATACAGACACAAAATAAAAGGAACAAGTAACTGTATTCCAGAAAGGAAGTCTCTCAAACAAAATACTTAATCACACTTTTCGAGATCTTATTTCATAGGTTCCTGGATTTTTAATGTGTCCTTAACCTTATTTAGTTGGAAATTTTTGTTTGAATATCCAGTAGGAAATTCTCGTTTTCTGATCTGGTAGTTGGTCAAACGAGCCATAACACGTTAACGTCGTATGGCATGTGTAAGGAGAGTACAGAAGCTTATCAAACCATCTGCTTCCAGATTTAACCTGTACTCATAAGTGTTTCATTCTAATAATTTATTTTAAAATATTCCGAACCTTATTCATAGTACTTTTACCACACATTCTTCAGCTTACACCTCCACTTCGTATAAATGGAGTTGTACATTGACTCAAAGTAAGTTCTTTGTCCTTTTAATTCTTCATTTTGTATTCCTTTCATAAAATCACAACAAATACCTTTACTTCCTTATAGGAGCATACAATAAAATTGCAGTGACGCAATGTCAGAGAACTACGCTTTAAACCCTCACCTCAAGTTACAGCTTCATAATTGCAGTTCTTATTTCACACATAATTTACAAATATATTTTCTTCTTCAACTGTTTTAATGGACGTATTTACAATCTCATATATATTGTGCAGTTAGGATGAGGAAACCAATATTAAACTAGAGCACACACATTTATCACATTTGTTGTTTGTATAGGATGTTCACTAATTAATGTTACTAACGCTTGTTAATCTGTTAGCCATTATTGTTGTGATTGTAGCCTAAATATTCTTTACTTTAGGTTTCTATGTTATTATCTTTTCTAAGCTCCAATCATTTGTTTCCCTGATAGCATAGAAACATTTCGTTGTCACTTAATTCCACTGTATTGTCTCATGTATCTGTGACTTTACGTGTAATCAAACTATTTCTCTAAATATAGATCTTAAACTTGGAGAGGAATAAGCATTCTTAAAAGACTGGCTTGAGAGAACATACGATAAAAAACACAATTTAATTATATTGATCGTCCGCTAGGAGAGACGTTTTGGTCGACAAGCAATGCGAACACAAACTAACCTCATTCTGCTGCCAAGAGATGGCACCCCCATATTTTATCACAAGCAACAATATTGATAATTTTTCACAAAATATTATATTTAATTGTAAATACGTTTGTTAATATAGCGTGGGGTTTATTATACTTTACATGATAAAAGGATAAATAAACTGCAGTGTACTTTTAGCTAACAACAAGGTAATTAATTACTTTCTCTGAGAATGGCATTCTTTTAAAGTAAGTAGATCTGCGAGAACTTTACAGAAAATCTCCTAGGCTTTGACAACGCTTCGACAGCCACCAAAGGAAGACCTTCAGCAGATAGATCACCACCCATTTTTTGCATAAGTTGTGCAACGATCCTCTGACACCTCAAAGAGTATCGTGGGAAAACACCAGCACCCGCACAAAAACAATCATGGGCCCCAGCCCCCAGTAATACCGAGTCCAAACCAGACCTTAATGTGAGGAGACTACCTCGGCAACCCACGAGCTCGACTGTAGAGGTTGCACATAGTGAACACAGACAGTTGAGACACGAAAGGGCTCGCGGTAGACCTGCTCCTATTAGGTCGTCCTCCCCAGCTAACACAAACATAAAATCCTCTGCCACGACCTTCACCCAGCTAACCGCTTCCCTGGATCTCACGGAGGTGTTTAAGTGGTTGCAGAATCTGCCGCAATCACATAGACAGAAGATCTGTGAGATCATAGTGAAGTTTTTCTGCGCTTCAGAGCCGGCAAGCAAGATGCTGGCTGCAATGGAGGGACTTGCCATACTGTCAACTGGTATCCAGCAATCACAGATTGGCGAATCGAACTAGGTCACGTACCTCTTTTCGCTTCGCATTCTGGAGATGCGTGTGGCCTTGTTGATCAGGGGGGTGAGCTATTGCAGTTTGCTCGAGCAAATGCCTTAGACGTCATCCTAGTCAGCGAAACACATCTCCGTCCAGACACCCGTTTCCGCATCCCGGGCTACATTTGCCATCGCAAGGATCGCCAAGGCCGCCCTGGCGGCGGTACAGCGGTACTTGTCAGGCAAAATGTAGTCCACAAACCCCTCCAGCTCCCTCCTCTTTAAACCCTAGAGGCCATGGCTATCTGTCTTGACCTTGGCGGAACTGAGGTCCTGGTGGTCTCTGTGTATCACCCCTCCAACCGGCAGTTCGTTCCAAACAACTATCTATCTATCCTAAACCTACAAACAAGTGCTATCATGGCCGGGGACTTCAATGCAAACATCAGCGTTGGCATTGTAGTCGTCGGGCAGATGCAAGAGGCAATCAAATCATTCGCCTAATAGATGGTGACCCACAGCTTCAAGTGCAGGGTCCCTGGCAACCAACGCACTACCCGCGAGGTGGAGGACTGCCATCAGTCATTGGCTTCGCAATCACAAAGCTTTTTCATTTCATATCACTCTTACGTCACTAAACGCACTTCATTCTGACCATAATCCGGTGCTGACGGAAATCAACACTAGGCTTGCCAGTCATGACACCTCGCTTCAAACGCGAGAAAGCGTTTGGGAAGGCGTTAAGAACTGCCTCCGCACTTCCATTCCACCGAACCCAAAAATAACCAATATCCAGACATTGAGAAGGCAATCTCATCCTTCACTTCTATCCTGACGCGAACTGAAAGAAACCTAACCGTTCACGGACCTGCACCTCTTCACCCAGAGGTTCTTCCACTAGACATCACCCTCCGCCCCTGGGCGGCACGGAGACTATACCAGCGACACCGTACGCCGCATAATCGCGCGCTCTTGCAAAGTTTACGTCTACTGGTCAGGGTCCGACTGCGTGAGCACAAGGTGCAAGCGTGGGATGACACAATGGCCAGACTGCGCGTGGAAGATGGCGATGTCTGGCGTATCGCCAGAACCCTATGAACCCCAAGCCAAAGCACATGCGTTCGCTGACTATCTTGAACGCACTCTATGTCTAAGAGAGCACCCCCAGGACGACATATTTTCAGAACGTGTTCATACGAAGGTACGCTGATTATCTCGACGCCCTCCCGCGGACGCGGAACGACTTCCCGTCCTTCGCCCTAGTGAAGTCCAGGGCGTACTCCAAAGTCTCAAACCAAAGATGGCGGCGGGGCCGGACGGGCTGACACCCCCCCTGCTCCGTCACATTCCTTTCGATGCCGTTCTTTTCCTGACCAGGATCTTAAATATGTGCGTCGCCTTGGGGCACTTTTCTCGCGAGTGGAGAGAGGCCCGGGTGATATGTATATTGAAGCCTGGGAAGGACCCGGTAAATCCTTCCAGCTACCGATCCATCAGGCTCCTTTCTACCCTCTATAAGTTATTTGAGAGTTTAATCCTAACCCGAATGACTCCCATCTTGGGAGACATTCAAGCCATCCCTGATCACCAGTTCGGATATCGTCCTGGACACTCGACTGTCCAACGGCTACTACGTGTGGTGGAGACACCTCTCCTGGGTTTCCAGGAACACGCCTTCACGGCAATGGTGTCTTTGGACGTCGAAAAAGCCTTCTTCACGATATGGCATGCCGGTCTGATCTTCAAACTCATTCAACTGGTGCTACCTACACAGCTAATCAACCTGCTACACAGCTTTCGCAGACATAGAACATTCTAAGTCACAGTAGCGGGGAAAACATCTACACTGAGACCCGCGAGAGGCGGAGTCCCCGAAGGCTCTGTACTATCCCCCCTTTTAGTGTGTTTATGGCAGATTTTCCAACTCAACCACAGTTCGAAATGTCACAGTACGCTGACGACGTGTTGTTGTTCTGCAAAAACAGACATATACTCAGAGCCTTCAACCCAATCCAGAGACACCTCCGTCTTACACAAGAGTGGTGCAGGCGTTGGCGGATGTCCGTAAATCCAGAAAAAATTCACGCCATTCTTTTTATGAAGCGCCACACCCCCGCTGACTGCCCCAACTTCCACTTCAGGGGCCGAAGAATAGAGTGGATTAATTCCATCTAGTACCTGGGCGTTCAACTTAATAGAGGCCTAACTTTCCGCGGACAGATCAGGGAACTATCGGCACGGGTGCAGGGGGCTATTGCCTCTCTGTACCCAATGCTGGGTTCTCGCTCGATGCCAGTCCGCTTAAAGCTACACCTCTTTCGAGCGCTGATAATTCCACTTATGTTGTACGCCTGTGAAATCTGGGCCATGGCTGCCGATAGCTGGATAGCATACCTTCAGCGTGCACAGAATAGAGGACCCCGATCCATTTATTCTGTGGACCGTTCTTTCCCCGTGAGGTTGCTTCACGAAGCTCCTCTTCTCCCATACGTGGAGGACGAAATTAGGTCCCGGGCAACAAAATTGTACGATCAAATTCCAGGTCACAGAAGCGCCCTGGTTCGGTCTCTTGGAGATTACGACGATGCGAGACGCCGCTTCAGCTTTTACCGGTTACCCGGTATGGCATGTGGGCACCAGTGGTAACAAAGATGTTAATCGAAGCAGCAGCATAAGCTAAATTTCAAAAATCTCCAAATGAGCTCTTTGGCTACAAGATTTACTTCACTTCAGCAAAATAAAACACCAGGGTGTAAACAAAAAAGCGGTTTGGCATCCTGTAGAAAATAAAGAGGAGCAAAAAGCTAATTCATTAAAATTTCCTCATTAAAATAAACCCCCTCATCCTCTAATCATGAAAATTAACAACCTGCGGTCAGACCGAAAACCTGGGTGGGTACGCAGCAAAAACCTTCTGGCTGTGAACAGCCTGTCATCGTCGAGTTGGAGTTGGAGTTTGTATGTTTTCCATCTACCTATTTGTCACCCGACATCCTGCAGCATCCACATCCCGTCACTACGTGGTTAAGCTCATTTCAGGCCAGGTACATGATTTGACCACCCTTCGGGCTGTTCCACAGCCTGCCAACAACGAGTGAGTGGGTTTGTAGGTACACAGAGGAGCGAAAAGGTACCTCATCAAAATTCCTCATCAAAATAATCCCACTCCATCCTGTATCATCAAAATGTTGAACCTCCGGTCAGACCCAAACTCTGGATGGGTACGCAGCAAAAGCCTTCTGGCTGTTTACAGCCTGTCAGTACCTGCGTTGCGTTGCGTTGCGTTTATAGGTACAATGACAACAGGAAAATACAGTAGACGTTTAACTCCTCAAGTTAAATCTTATAAGAGCCGGTCGGCAGGTAATATCTTTTGACAAGTGACTTCCTCAAGCTTGTGTAGTTTAGTAAAAACAAATAATTTTCTATCAACTTCAAGTTAATTGTTTCCTTAAAGTTTCAAACGGGATTGGCTAGAAAATCAGGTTTAAGCGTCACTGAAATGTCTAAAAGCCGGTCGCTTTATTATAACTGGACAGTACATAGTATATACACATGTTTGAACACCCTATATGTAGCTATCTGAAAAAGTTTAAATTCTACACATTTCAGACTAGTTACGACCTTCAAAAATCACCTCAATGTTCATATCTAAATACCTACTTACTCACTGATCGCTGGTTGTACATAAAGGTCTGACAAAACATTGCGGAATATTGGTATGCAGCAATTCAAACACATTCAATTCCAAAGTACTGAAAGTAACTTAATTATACAGAATGGAAAACAAAAATGTGTTGATATACAATGTTTCAACGACTTAGTTTGTAAAGTTTGTTTTATGTCGCCAGCGTGACCTCTCCGGTCGAGGGACATAGCAAGGACAAGAATTTTTACAAAAAATTACATCTCTTGTTTTCTTAACCCTATACAATTTATCCAAACAATTGCTCTTTGAGCCCCGAGAATGCTGTTTCCAGTTAACATCACATATCTCTACCTCTAAACGAAAGATTCAAAACGAATCGCTTGCCCAATATGTAACTTCCTTTGTTTTTATGGCATCTCACATATTATAATATTTAGAGCGGTTTAAAGTTTGAGGTGACTTTTGAACTAAGCTGTGTTTATTACTCAATTCATTACAATAAATGTATAATATAACGAGTAATTATTATGGTCATCGAGAAAATAACAGGTCAATGAGGAAATTGCTTAAAACTAATCACGGAGATGAGAGAGCGAAGTGACTTAGTTACATAGTTTCTCTCCTCACTCTTGTACAAATTCTCACCTCAGAAACTTATTCCTGTGATGACTTCATGTTGAAGGTTAGAAATAGTTTCATTTCCTTACAAGTAGCTACAAATAACATTGGAGAATACAGTAGAGCAAATGGAAGTAGATATTTTCAGAGTTGGTGGGTATACGTCAGATTGAATTTAGTCTTCTAAAACTTCTCTGATCTGTTTTATTAGAAGAGTGTACATTCAACATGTTTTATTATAAATGGAATGATTAACTTTAATTTTCTGGGAGAAGCTTCATTTTAATGACACTTCCATATCTAGAAAACCTTAATCGATTCCACAGTCATTTGTTAACAAACGCCCGAAATGTTCGGAAACCTTCGAGTGTACCTTCGGAAACACTCGGCTATGAAATAGCTACAGGCCTTAAATATGTAAGATTTGAAAACAGATGACGTTCTGCCTTTATCTCCCTTTATTCATGTGTGTACGAATAGCGTAACTCGACGAAGATTTCGTATAAATAACGTCTGTATCTTCCAACGAAGTATCTATAAAGCATCAGGAAATTTTCCTATACTTTAACAAACTTATTTTTTATTCCTTGTAAATCTTAACTAGCGATTTGAGCAAAAATATGTTTGAATGATAATAAAATGTATATTTAACTGTTCTAGTACAGCACTCTTCATTCATTACTACACAAAATAATACAGATCTGTTTGAAACACACAATTTCATCATCAATTATTTAAGAAACATGCGTTGCTTTTAATTTCAATTTTCAATACGTTTACATCTTTAAAATCCCAAGCTCCATTCATGAGCTCTGACTTAAAAGACATAACAATGTATTTTTAAAGATTATGTAGGTGTCTCCGTGTACACGTTCAGCACTACTAATCAATGGATATTGCAAAAGAAACAAAATATGGTAGCTCATCCAAAAATGCAGCTATCCACTTATCTATTATATATCTATTATATTTTAAAAATTTATATACTATATCCATTTATTATTAATCACAATATGTTCATGATATTAATGATACATTAAAGTTCTAATCATTTACAAAATAGTTCACTGTGCGAGTCCTATCAGTAGTGTGAATTTTTCCATGTTTTAATACTTGTATAACAAGAGAATACAGATTATGTACTAATGGTACAATAGTAACTAGGTAAAGTCTTTTAACGCAGCATAGTGTTTATGTTAAAAGAGGATAGGCATTATCCAAATATCCGTCAGGTTGGTAGCAGCGTTCTCTTTGTAATCACGAGTTTTATCACCCCATACACCTATTGTCACTTAGGGCTGCGAAGTAATCTACACAAATTATCCACGAGTTATCGTTGCTAGGGGATACATTTAAAATGTATCTTGTGCTCTTTGCATTATCCTACGTAAAAGCACTTTAAAATCGTATCACATGCCTTTTCTAGTCTTTCATGCACAAGATATTGTTTCTAAAAGCTCACATTGCTGTATTTACTCCTTCTTAATAAGTATTCCTGCCTTGCAGTAGAGTTTGTTTGAGGCGGCTGAAAATTAAGAACCGCTCGCTGTCTTTGATATTAAGTTCGCTTTAAATATCGAGAACAAAAAACAATAACAACTTCCTATATCATAGCCTTAGACGTATTGAAAAACTCAAACTAAAAACCAAAAACAACTCCAAAATGCGTTGCTAAACAGGAAAAAATTTTAGACATATATGTTTTGTACTGTTTTTTCTATTTTTCACCTTTGCCGTGAAAAAGATCTCATAAGGTACTCTAAAAAGTAAAGATAATTACATTAGCGAACATTATTATAATAATCTCTAACAAGTTCGTGAAAAGTCTTCGATACAAATGGTATCACACGTCGGGGAACGGAATTTGTCTTGCGTCTATGAAATATATTTGACTTGAGTATTTATTGAATGGTAAGCATCTATTTGTAGACAGAGAAACAGCACGTCTTTAATACTCGTCCCATAATTGCATTTTTCTCTTTCGATATAGCGAACTACACACAATAACAAAACACGTTTGTACACTTCGTTATAATACAAAACAAACTGTAGTGACGTAATGTCAATGTACTCCGCATTAACACGTGACGTCAAGTTACAGCTTCATAATGTAATTCTTATTACACAGAAAATATTAAAATATGCTCTCCTCTTGAACTGTTATACTCTTAACATATCTATATGTCCAGGTAAAGATCAACAAATAGATATTATATTTAGACATACATTTTTTGTTTGCGTAGGATATTCACTAATTAATATTACTAACGCTTATTTATCCGTTGATCATTACTCTTGTAATTGTAGCCCAAATATTCTTTACATTACGATTTTATATTATTATTCCTTCTAAACTCCAATGTTTTATTTCGCCTGGTACCATGGAAACATTTCATTATCAGTTCTTTCCCCTGTATTTCCTCTTGTATCTGTAACTTAACGTGTAATGAAACTATTTCTCTAAAGATACATCTTAAACCTGGAGGGGAATAAGCATTCTTAAAAGCAGTGGCTTCAGAAGATAAACGCTGTTTTAGTTATTTGATCATCCGCTAGGATAGACGTTTTGGTGGACAACACATGCCAGCACAAACTGACCGTATTCTGCTGTCTAGAGATGGCAGCACGTGTAATATTTTTTCGTGAGAAACAGTATTTATGATTACACACAAAGTATTATAAGAAATGGCTACTGTATTTGTTAAATACAGCATGGAATTAATTGTGTGTTATAGGACAATAGCAATAATAAACTATAGTTCAGTCTTAGCTAATAACGAACTAACAAATTATTGTGTGTAAGAATAGGAGTCCTCTAAAGTAAGTAGATATACCTGAGAACTTTACATAAATATTGTGTAATATATGATTCTATGTTGATGTAAATCGCCAACACGTTTATTTTTGAAATCGTAAGAGTGGTAGCTGCTATGTGATATCCAGAGGAACATAAGAAATATGAAGTGTGGCCACATATAGATTTTCACACTCGTCCGTTTTTAAAGACTAATTTGGAGATTGTACTTTGTATTAATAAATTCGTAGACGTGATTTTATTATAAAAGTCAATGTGAAAGTGCTATTTCTCCAGTTACACAGACATTCAAGCCACCAAATTTCAGACCCTATCTGTTCAATATTGTAACGCGAGCGCTGGAACACCCTGTGAAGCAGCTGGGAGCGGGAGTTGGGGGATGTCCCTGTGAGCCACAGCTCCCCCCTCCTCTGTGGTGACAAGGCGGCGGTCGGGAGAAAAAACATGCTCGTGCCGTCTGTTTCCTTACACCTGGTTCTCGATCTTTCTGTTACTGGAACAATCCTGTAAACACCAGAAGTCGGCGATATTCCTATATAAAGGGGGTTACAGACAGACAGAGTAGAGTAGAGTTGGTCAGTTAGTGAGTGCGGAGACAGTCGCAGTTCTTGGTGTAAGAGTTAGTCAGTGACGTGTTAATGTACGAGAAGATTGTGCAACGGAAGACTGTACGTAACTGTGAATGTGTACCGGAGCTTACGTAACCGCGAGGCCAAGTGAAATCGTAACGGACGAACTGGTGAATTGTAATTGTGTGCAGCACGTAATACTGTGTAATTGGCAAGAGTTTAACTGTAAGTCGGTGGAAATAAAGAACATTGTTGAGTGGTGTAACTGGACTTTTCATTTCACGAACCCACAAAGGCACACTGGTGTCAGGAAGCGGGAAGATAACATCACCGAAAATTACAACCATGGACGCGGCATTGGAAAAATTTTTGGAGAAGATGATGGAAATGCAGGCCGAATTAACAGAGAAGCTGGAGACTAGAAATAACCTGGCCGCGGAACTGAAACTAATCAGGACGGCTACCGACAACATCACCGAGAAGATGTAACAAATGAAGGCCGAGTTAACCACGGAAATGAGAGCAGCGAATGACCGTCTGGCTACCGAAATGAAGGTGGCGAACGAGGCTCTCACCGCCAAGTTTGAGGAACGGTTGGCCGGCGTGCGGGATGACGTCACGAACCTGGGCAAGCGGAAGGGTCAAGTAGACGACCGCCTTAATGATTTAGAGGAAAAGGCCGACAACATCGCAAAACCCCTCACCCGCCTGACGGAGGAAAACCGGCCTTATGTGTGGACGGAGGACGCCGAAGACGCTTTCCAGCACCCGAAGGAGACCCTGTGCAGTGCTCCAATTTTGGGTTTCCCGCAACCGGGTGGCGCCTTCATTGTGGACACCGACACTAGTGACCATTGCATTGGAGGTGTCCTATCGCAGAACCTGGAAGGCCAGACAGCACGTTGGGTCCAGAGGCTGCAGGAGTACGACTTCACCTCGGAACATCGTAGAGGGAAGAGTAACGATAACGCAGACGCCATGTCCCGAAGACCCTGTTCAGTAGAGTGCGGTCAGTGCACCAGAGTGGAAGAGAAGGAGCATGCCGCAGCAGCCCGAGTAGTCGTGGCAGTGCCTGCTGAAGGCTGGGATAGCGCAGGCCTGAGGAGGGAGCAGCTGGTGGACGCAGACTTGGGGCCACTCTTGAGGGAAGTGGAGGCAGGGACGAGGCCAACCTGGGAGGACATCGCACCGAGGAGCGCCACCTACAAGTCGCACTGGGCCCAATGGGACTCGTTGAAGACCAGAGTGGGCGTGCTGTTCCGGGTATGGGAGTCACCCGATGGGAAGGCGCAGAGAGGACAGTTGGTACTTCCCCGGAGTAAGGTCCCGGAAGTCTTGGAGGAAGTGCACGCCGGTACTTCAGGAGGACACCTGGGAGCGAACCGTATGATTCACAAACTACGGCAGCGCTACTTCTGGCTGAGACTCCGAGCAGATGCTGGTGGTACACCTGGACCGCCTCGCACGCTACGATGGGGCTGTTCGGGGCGAACAGCTTTGAGGAGGGAGCAGTGTAACGCGAGCGCTGAAACACCCTGTGAAGCAGCTGGGAGCGGGAGTTGGGGGAGGTCCGTGTGAGCCACACCTCCCCCCTCCTCTGTGGTGACAAGGCGGCGGTCGGGAGAAAAAACATGCTCGTGCCGTCTGTTTCCTTACACCTGGTTCTCGATCTTTCTGTTACTGGAACAATCCTGTAAACACCAGAAGTCGGCGATATTCCTATATAAAGGGGGTTACAGACAGACAGAGTAGAGTAGAGTTGGTCAGTTAGTGAGTGAGGAGACAGTCGCAGTTCTTGGTGTAAGAGTTAGTCAGTGACGTGTTAATGTACGAGAAGATTGTGCAACGGAAGACTGTACGTAACTGTGAATGTGTACCGGAGCTTACGTAACCGCGAGGCCAAGTGAAATCGTAACGGACGAACTGGTGAATTGTAATTGTGTGCAGCACGTAATACTGTGTAATTGGCAAGAGTTTAACTGTAAGTCGGTGGAAATAAAGAACATTGTTGAGTGGTGTAACTGGACTTTTCATTTCACGAACCCACAAAGGCACAATATGGATAGCCGAGTGAGTGAGTGTGGTGTTTAAGGGCCCGTCGACAACAAGGTCATTTGGGCCTGGATATCCGAGGAATATTTCTGCCATTTATTACAAGGATGACTGATTTGTATGACTTCCCTCCCAAGGAAATAAGTACATAAAAATTAATTTTTAAAATATTTGAATCCTTTAAATACGCTCGCAGTATATGTAACAGAACTGCCTTTGGGTTGCATATTGTGACTTTGTGGATTCGTAGAATTAAGTCCTTCTTTTATAAATTCTAAATGTCCTTTATTTCCGTAGAAATAGAGTCAGAGTAGCAGTATTACATGACATACACAATCGCAATCCACCAAGGTCGATGATAATAACAGCGTTCTCATTACATCTATTTACAATATACGCTCTCGTTACAACGCTTTACTGCTTAGCTCTCCTCTAGTGTGTCACAATCGCTTATATATACCTCCATTGATAATTTCTAGACTGTTCTAAATCAAACCAAAAACCGAAGAAACTCAATCAAGGAGTCACTAGAAATTTACATTTATCTCACTTATCTGTGTCGGTAAGTCTTTTATCTGCTTATGCAAGCTCTTTATCTCCGTGAAACACTGTACGTCTATTTGCGTCAAACGTTTTATGCGCGACGCCGCGACAATATTATTCATATCACCAAACTTTCCTCATATTGCGCTGAAATATAATCAAGAATTAAAGATACGTATGACTCAAATTTGATGAACGTTTTCAAATAATCAGCCTTTCCTCCTGTTAGTCTATAAAATAGTTTATGCCTTCCTAAATCCAAAGAATAATTAGCATACGCAAGCCATTTTTAAAAGCTCTAATCTAATTTCAAACTTACGTGAATGCTAGTGTTAGATATGATTTCTAATTTATTATTCTTGTTTTCTCGCTATTGACAATTTCAAAATTTAAAACGCTGCTTGCGTAGCAGTTTTAGTGTCAGACTAATGCAACTTGCTGCATACGTTCATAGGGACACAGTGAATAGAACTTGCCCTGGGTTTTATTGTGAGATGCATTTAAGCAAACTTACTTTACTTCACAACATAAAATGTCAAATTTTGGCAAAAAAAAAATCCATATTCATAGCTTTAAAATGTTTCTGGAACCTAAATTTTTTGATACACAGAGAAACCCAGAGCAATTTAAAAAAATTAAAGTATTGGGAACCTGTGCTTAAAATATCACAGCAAATTGTAAGTTATTCTGTCGCAAGGAACTTTATACGTGACATAACCAAATAAATAAATTTTATCATATTTTTCAAATTATCAGAGTGAAATCGATCTTTTTTTTTGCTCTAATTTACGTCCTCCAACGTTAAGTCATATCGGACGGTGAATGAATTGAGTTAAACAATGCTCAAATGAGACCAGGGTCCACGGAGCTTAGAGTTGCCCGAAATTCGTCTTGAAGGATAAGGTAAAACCCCGGAAAAACCTTATCCAGGTAACCCACCGTGAACGAGATTCGAACTCGGGACCTCTAGAACGTGAGGCTGACACACTACCATCTACGTTACCGACAATGCTATATCTGTGTTATAGTGAGTGTGTGGTGTTTTAGGGCCCGTCGACTTAAAAAGTTACCGTTATTACTTGAGGTTTTCACATTTTCAGTCATAGGAATGCTTAAGGAATGTTATGGTTTTGTGAAGAGTTGGATTTTAGAAAAACTAGTAAAACTGATAAGACAGCCATACATTAACCACTAACACACTACTTAACATTCTAAAGTTATCAGCCGCATTACATCTCTAAACAAAAACATAACGACACTTACCTTTGGTAGAAATCTACAACGTTTGAACCATGTGATTGTCCAAATGTCGAACGATATGCAATAGGTGTTGATATGTTTTACAGGTTAACCTATAAATTAAAAAAGGACCAAATAATTATGTTGAATTATGAGGTACACGAACATTTTAAAACTTATATTCAACTACTTATACAACTTGAAAAAAAATATGTGCACTTGAACCATAGTACTGCCTAATCTGTAGGAAAATATCCCATAGTTGTCAAAGTCTTAGGTTCATATATTAAATATTCGATAAATTTGGTTCAAAGTTTGCAAACTTATCTTTACGTTCTACAAGTAAAGCATGGACTTCCATAACGCAACCTTATCTCTATTTTAAACCCTATACTTACAGGACGTAACCAATGAAGTACCTGGTACGACAGCTTTTGGTATATGAAACATTTACAAGAAACCCAACACCCATTGTTAAATAATTAACTCAAACATATGTTAAATATACGATTACTTAAAACAATTTAATGATTCAGAAAGAATCGCTGATAATATGTCTGCGGAAATGGTGTTTTGGTGTGAAGGAAATATACAGAAATATTATACCAACAGGAAAATTAAAATGCAATATATTGCAGTCCACTTTAAGGTGCAATTGATCTACTTCTGTAAATATTTATCTTAAACTTGGAACACAAAAAAGAATAGGTAAGCTTTCCTTGAACAAAACCTCGAGAAGATAGTGTTAATTTAACAGAGTATTTTAGTGTTATAAACACTATATTTCATTGTTTAGGAGACAATCATTTAGTTATGTCTATTGTACATTGAAGAAGAACTCTGGTTGAATGCAATATCATGCAGTATACAATCTATTCACTTACTGCGCCTTGCTGTCTACAGATGGCACCACTCGTAACATCTTACTGCGCAGATCATCATTTACAATTATCTATAAAGCTTTTAAGTAAACCCTCACTTTCTTCATTTAGATTTTATTTATTTTCAACGTGTCGCTATAGTATGAATACTCAGACAGTATCAAAGGAACAAATGATTGCATTCGAGAAAGTAAGTCTGTGAACCTAAATATTTAATCACACTTTACCATATCTCGTTTCATAACTTCAATTATGATTTCATCATCGTATAATTGTCATTTAGACGGTAGTTTTTTATATGAATATCTAATTGGAAATTCTCGTTTTCTGATCTGTTACTTGGTCAAGTGAGTCATACCTGGTTCACGTTGTCTGCCATATGTGAGGAGAGTAGAGCAGCTTATTAAATGATCTGTACTTATACATCTTTCACTGCCCACTTATGTAGTTATTTTAATATATTCGAACCTTATTCACATTATTTTTGTAATATATTTTTCAACAATATATTATTACTAGCTTAGACATCTACTTCGTGGAAATCGAGATAAACATTTACTCAAAGTAAGTTTCTCTCCTATTAACTGTTCTGTTTCTTTTCCTTAAAATAAAATCTATATGATCTGTATCTTCTATAAAATCTGTATCTCTATAGTTACGTGTAAGGTCAGATATAATGAAAACAAATATATTTATTTCCTTATAGGAGCATACAGTAATCTTTAAGTAATTATCAAATATCTTAGTTACTATGTGGTAGATTTGAAATTACAAGTTTTACAGGAAATTCCATACTCACTGTTATGCCAGTAACTGAGACATAAACCCACGAGTACCTAAAGGAACGTAAAGATAAAGAATACAAATAGAAAATGTGATGGTATAGGACTACGTATGCTCCACGTCACTACTACAATTTGCATTCGTTTTCTGGTGCCCTTCTTGCATGATTGTACACGAAAGCCCAACTGAACTTTCCTGCTTAATGTTGTAAAAATTATGTCTTAAAATTTGCTAAAGCGTTTAACAACTGCTCTCTATGTGATGACAATAAAACTCCTCTATCTTTCGTACTTATCAGTTAACAAATGGAAACAATTGCATTACTATCTGTAGCATTCCGCGTAATCGGACTATTTCTCTAAATATACATCTTAAACTTGGAGAGGAATAAGCATTCTTAAATGAGTGGCTTGACAAAACATAACATAAATGTTTTACTGTCCGGCCGTTCTATCTCCGGCTCTGACATTTCTCGAGAGCGGGAAGCAGGCTGTTGCCAGTTCTTTAGCGGGTATTTCAAGCAGAGGAATAATGCGTATTTTAAATATTTCAGTACTTGCACATTACACGAACCAGGAGCCATGTTATTATAATAGCGATAATAATAGGACTTACGAACATTAAAAATCGGAATTCACGCACGCAAAGTATACCAAAGAAAGTTTACCAGCGCAAGCAGCTAAAACCACGTGGCTCAAACAAAGTTAACCTGGCAACACAGTGTTGGGTTCGGGAGTCACGCATAGCAGCGACAATGCTGATTGGCGCTAGCAGACAGTTTTAACTTCCTGACCACAACACCGGATGTAGAGACTCCCAGTAATAACAACAGATGCAGTTAGTGTGTGTGAAAGGTGTGAACGAAATATTCGAATAGAGTGGTGTTATAATAAATATCTTGCATGGTAATGAAATTGTAAGCTGTATTTCAGTGTTTTAAACTAATACAGTCCTATATTTTCATTCTAAAGATAATTTTGAGGATATGTTTTCAATTGCTTATTACTGTATGTTGGTAATATTAACATCCCCCCTCCACCTCTTGCAATCGCAAAACGTCAGAGCCGGAGATACAACGGCAGGACTGTAGTTAAATTGATCGTCCGCTAGGAGAGACGTTTTGATAGAGAAGCAATGCGTACACAAACTGATCCCATCCTGCTCTCTAGAGATGGCACTATCTGTAATATTGTATTAGGAGGAAGAACATCTATAATTATCTACAACGTTTTATAAGAAAGTGTAACTATGTTTGCTGAACATAACTTGTATTAAATTCTCTTTTTTGGGGAAAAACTATAATTAATTGTACTTTACTCTTAGCTAACAACGAAGAAACAAATTATTATATGTGAGAATGACAGTCTTCTAAAGTAAACAGATAGATGAGCACTTTACAGTAATGTACTCGCAAAATAAGCGCTTGTAAATACTGTACGTAACAAAAAAGGACACTGTAAGACACTAGCATAATAAAACTGTTCTCGTTGGGCTAAGAAAGGCCACCGTATGGCTTTTATATATATCCACGTAGACAATAAGCATTTAATTCCCAAAATATAACCTCAATGAACATTTTAGCCTGTAAGCCGTACGCCTTTGTACCGGCACCAGGCCATGAAGCTCAAAATAAAAACCTGAAATGTCTTCCGTCTCAAACCTAACAAGGCGGCGGGGCCGGACGGGCTGATACCCCACATGCTCCGTCACCTTCTCTTCAATGCCGTTCTTTTCCTGACCAGGATCTTCAATATGTGCGTCGCCTTAGGGCACATTCCTCGCGAGTGGAGCGACGGCCGGGTGATATGTATATTGAAGCCTGGGAAGGATCCGGTACATCCTTCCAGCTACCGATCCACCAGCTTCCTTTCTACCCTCTCGAAAGTATTCTAGAGGTTAATCCTCACCCGAATGGGAGACATTGAAGCTATCCCTGATCACCAGTTTGGATTTCGTCCTGGGCATTCGACTATCCAACAGCTACCACGAGTGGTGGAGACAGCTGCCTTGGGTTTCCAGGAATGCGCCTTCATGGCAGTAGTGTCTTTGGACGTGGAAAAGCCTTCTCTAGGACATGGCAAGCCGGTCCAATCTTCAAACTCATCCAACTGGTGCCACCTACACAGCTAATCAACATCCTACACAGCTTTCTCAGACATAGAACATTCAAAGTCACAGTAGCGGGGGAAACATCTGCACTGAGACCCGTGAGAGGCGGAGTCCCCGAAGGCTCTGTACTATCCCCCACACTTTTTAGTGTGTTCATGGCAGACTTCCCAACTCAACCACAGGTCGAAATGGCACAATACGCTGACGACGTGTTGTTCTGCAAAAACAGACATATATTCAGAGTCTTCAACCCAATCCAGAGTCTTCAACCCAATCTTGTCTCACACAAGAGTGGTGCAGGCTTTGGGGAATGTCTCTAAATCCGGACAAAAGCCACGCCATTCTTCTTGCAAAGCGTCACACCCCCGCTGACTGCCCCAACTTCCAATTTAGAGGCCGCAGTATAGAGTGCCTAATTCCATCAAGTACCTGGGCGTTTAACTTGATAGAGGCTTTACTTTCCGCGGACACATCAGGCAACTATCGGCACGGGTGCAGCGGGCTATTGCCTCTCTGTGCCCAATGCTGGGTTCGCGCTCGATGCCAGTCCGCTTAAAGCTACACCTCTTTCGAGCGCTGATAATCCCACTCATGCTGTACGCATGTGAAATCTGGGGCATGACTGCAGATAGCTGGATAGCATACCTTCAGCATTCACAGAATAGAGGACTCAGATCCATCTATTGTGTGGGTCGTTCTTTCCCCGTGAGGTTGCTTCACGAAGCTTCTCTTCTACCATACGTGGAGGACGAAATTAGGCGCCAGGCGGCAAAATTCTACGCTCAAATTCCAGCTCAAAGAAGCGCCCTGGTTCAGTCTTTAGGAGACTAAGGCGCTATGAGACGCCGCTTCGGGCTTTACCGGGTACCCCGTATGGCATGCGGACACCCGGAGTAACCAAGGATTTAATCCAAACAGCAGCAAAACCTGAACTCAAAAAATCTCCAAATAAGCTATTTGGCTAGAAAATTTACGCCATTTTTAATCAAATAAAACACCAGTGTGTAAACAAAAAAGTGGTTCGGCATCCTGTACAAATCAGAGCAGCAAAAATCCACCTAATCAAAATTTCTTCATCAAAATAATCCCAACCCATCCTGCATCATCAAAATTTTCAAACTGCGGTCAGACCCAACACCTAGGTGGGTACGCAGCAAACGCCTTCTGGCTGTTAACAGCCTGTCAGTACCGAGTGGAGTGGAATATGGCATTATTGGTGTCTAAATTTAGCAGTATTAATTTAAAGTGGTTTTAGTGGTAGCGGCTATGTAATAATGACCGTACATAAGGAATTTCAAGTATGCACATATGTGACTTTCTGCCCAAGTGCGTTTTTGAAGAGTACTTTGCTGATTGTACTTTGTGTTAATAGATACGTTGAAGTGATTTTACTAAAAGTTAATGATTTTCCTACACCATGAGCTATTCGAGAAAAATGGGTTTTCAAGATTAACCCCTCAAGCACTGCCCCTTGGATTTATTTATGGTCATAGCGAAAGCAAGCCGCACTGGAAACTGCAGTCGTGTAAATTCAAATGGTACGTATATAGGAGTTATTGGAATGCGTGTTATCAAAACGTCTTCTCCTTCATACTTTTCCTTTGGAATGCTTGCTTCGATCAAGATTTTTAGTAATTTTTTTCACTAAGTCCTGTTTGACTGATATTTGCCAACTTTATGGTCACCGAGCCCTATAATTAAAGACTGTGAGGCTGCAATCCTGGCAAATCCAGTGAGTTGAAAATATTCTGTGAATAGTTGACAGCACCATCTAGGTATGCAGTGGCAGTAACTGACTTGTATGTCCTCAATTCACTGTCAATTTCATTTTGTACTTAGTTCATTAAGTTCATCGGCAGGCGTTGGCCTAGACAATGTTTGACGAAAATCTCCTGCTAACAAAATCATCGCACTACCAAACCGTTTTCGATTGTTCCGGAAATCTTGTATGGTTCGGTCTAATGCATCCGTCCTTTATTATCAATTTACATTGCTGCAAAGCTTTTGCCGCTGTAGACTTCTTGGAAATGATCCTGTATTTTTGTTTACTTGTAAGGTAATGTGGGGAATCCGCTCCTGTTCCTGAAACCAATGGCACTAATTTCATTTTGTCATTTGGACAACACAATCCAGTAGCTTCCAGTTTGTATTTCAATGCCTTACAATATCGGACACGTTTTAGGCATGCAAGATTATTATTTGAATCATGTGTTTGTGATACCCTAGTGTTTTTAATTTCATTGTAGTCTTTATGCTTCTGTGCAGTCCGATTACACCGAAAATTAGCTTGCTTTAAGGCATTTTGAGTTCTTCGGCCCCAATTCCTCGCCCGCATCTTATAGGCGGCATGATTATTGAACTGTGCATGAACACACAAATTAAGCCAATTAATGAGAGATAGATAAAGGAACTTTGAAATAACACGCACAAATTGAGAGCTCTCAAACAGTTAAACTTTATATCGTAGATAAATGTAAGTGTTGTATTTCCGGATGCATTTAAATAGTTTATACTAACTTTAAGGTTTCGATCATAAATTATAAAGTTACTAACTAAATTTCAACTGTTCTTTCTTCACGTTATGATTTGGTTCTCTTTTGTTTTAACCAATATAATAGAGTTAACTTCTGCGCAATGTTTCCAGTTTTTCTGTTTATAAGATACTTCTTCACAATTAAACGAATATTTGAAAAAACAATTAGCGAAATTGCTCCAACCGTTTCGAAGTTTTGCGGTTACGAAAAATTACAAATTCATTTTTATTATAAACATGGGTAAAATAGAAATTGTCAAATACAGTAGACCTAGAGTGTATCAAAACCTTAACAGCTGGTAGCTATATAATGGCCATGAATTTTCACTCTCTTTGCATTGCCACAACGTACAAATAAATATTAATAATATAAGACATGACAAAACAAATATTTGAAAACTCAAACAACAAATAATATCTTAAAAACAGTTAACTTCATTATGTGAGATATATAAATTTTGTGCTCTAAGGACATCTACAGCTTTTTATGATTACGTTTTGTGTATCTCGGTAAGATTTCTTCGTAGTTATTCCTTATTTTTACTTTAAATTTTCCAACTTTAAATTTCTAGGCTGCACGATGCTCTTCATTGGAATAACATCAAAATTAAAAGGCAACATATAGTAAACCATTTTAAAGTGTAATTGATCTACTTCTGCAAACACCTTAAACTTGGAGAAAAAAAAATAATAAGTATTCTTTGAACAGAGAATCAAGAACATAGGATTAGTGAAATCCAGTATTTTAGCGTTATAAAGACTATATTATATTGTTTACGAGTTAATTCTTGGTCCTGACTATTGCCCAATGGAAAAGAATATTCGTTGACACTCAACATCATCAAATATACAATCTTTCCGCTGAGTGCGATTTGCTGTCCAGAGATGGCACCACTCGTATCATCTTACTGCACGCATTATCATTTATGATTATCTATAAAACTTCTAAGTATACTCTTACTTCGTTCATTGGTTATGACTTAGATTTTATTTGTTTTCTTGAATTAGGTATAAGGTAGATACAGTATGAATACAGAGAAAATATCGAAGCAACAAGTAACTGTATTCCAGAAAGGAAGTCTATCAAACAGAATATTTACTCACACTTTTTGAGATCTTGTTTCATAGGTTAATTGTTTATTTGTAAATTTTCTCACTTTAGTTGGAACTTTTTATATGGATATGCAGTTGGAAGTTCTGGTTTTCTGATCTGTTAGTTGCTTAAACGAGCCATTACATGTTAACGTCGTATGGCACGTGTGAGGAGAGTGCATTCGTGTAAATCAAATTATACATTCACTTAAAGTAAGCTCTTTGTTCTTTTAATTCCTCCGGTTTATTTAAAGCTCTATGGTATTGAGATTTTGTTGAAGTCTGATTACTTCTATATGTTTCCATTTAAGGCCCTTTATAGATATTAATAATTTTAACAAATATAATTAAAGTAAAAAAGTAATTGTGGTGCAATAAGTTAATATATTTAGCATGAAAAAGATTTTTGCCTTTTATCTTTAATTTTTTTTTATTTAGGATTAAAGATATTTTTTAAATTGTTTGATAAGTAATAAGTTTCCTTTCATAAAATCTGTATCTCTATAGTCAACTGAAACGTCAGAGATCACGACAACAAATATATTTACTTCCTTATAGGAGCATACAGTAAACTGTGAGCAATTACCAAATACCTTAGTACTATGTGGTAGACTTGAAATTAAAAATTTTACAGGAAATTCAATACTCACTGTTATGTCACTAACTCAGGCATAATAAACTCACGGGTACTTAAAGGAATGTAATGATAAAGAATATAAATGGAAAATATGGTCATACACGACCATGTAAGCACTACGTCACTACGACAGTTTGATAAACAATTTGTATTTCTTTTCTGGTGTAAACTTCCATACGATCACATTATAACTCGATTCTCGCAATCCGAGAGTTTAGTTTTAATATCTCCGGTACAGGTAGCTATTTCCGCTCGACTTAATTGATTGTTTGATTGATTGAATTGTATATAAGGACGCTCAACTGCATAGTCATCAGCGCCATTTCAGAAAACTAATTCACTGCACTAGCCAGATATACATTATTCAATATTTAAAAAACAGATCAAAACAAAAAGACAATAAAATGAATAAGCTCAAATGGTTAAAAAAGCATAATAAAAAGCTATAATTACCAATAAAATACCAAAATACATAAAACATTTGTACTTTAAATATCAACTTGCTACCTGCCCAGTGGTGCTCGAACCAATTTGTTCCATTTCTTTGAGTCTGTGCTAGCACTTTCAGCAGATTTTTCCTGCCTTTACCACACTGTCGTTTGGGTAGTGAGTACAGGATGTACCCACTCCACATCCTCAATGGAGGAGGACGGCTTCTGCACTGGTAGCTTCGAATCGAGTCTCTCGACAGAATCGGAAACTGCGACCGGCGAGAATGGAAGTCAGCGATAGGCGTCCTCTCCAGATGATTCCTCAGATGTCGACCGAAGCTTTCCTTTCCCTGGTCTTACTATTTTTATTGAGGAAGTCAGATTTGTCATACGAGGTCTTACATTTCCTTGACGATACATTATATATTACCTGTTCACATGTTCTTGAAGTAGATGCTTTCGGCTGTGACTTGGATGAATCCTTCTTCTTAGGACTGGCCTTGGTCGGCGCGCTCACTTTTCTTCGTGCTGTTGTTTGTTTCTCTGGCTGTGATCTTGGTGTAATTGATCTTTCGGATATTACTGCCCTGTTTATTTCACTGCTTTGTGTTGAGATTTCACGTCTAGTTACCAG